>CAUJRU010000666.1:0-389399 GCA_963277665.1 Viscum album
TTAATGAATATACATGATATTAATGAAATAATTGTTATATTAATAAATTATTTATCATTAAAAATTGTATATATGTATATATCATTTTATTTCTTACCTTTTAACTTTCTTAAGGACTATAACAACATTTGTGTACGTATGGACTACCGGCTTCATGAAGTGATGTGACTCTATTTTCTTCAACACACAACAAGGATGATATATATAAGAAAATATAAAGAATTATATGGTATATATTATAATATTATCATTCTAGAAATATAAAATATTACTTAACTTTTTTCTATAATGATCATTGAAAAATGGAAACATTTCTCATCTGTATGTATGACTTACTGTCTTTGTGATTGTAATGTACTTCATTTTTCAAAAACATAATTATTTCTTGGTTTTAAAATATTAATTGATGTAATAATATTATAGTTATGTAATTATTATTATTATGGATATGGTAGAACTATATAATATTCATAAGAACTAGATCTTTCATGGTGAATCATGTGTTGGAAAACAATGCAATTAAATGAAAAATAATAAAAATAATAAATGATTATTAACAAAACATGTAATAATAATTTATAAAAATATCATATATGATATTATAAATATTAATATGGTTATTTTTTATGTTATTTAAATGTTTAAAACCACTGTATATATGGTTAATGAATGTCCCCCCAAAAGGAAATGTGATGTAAGGGATTTCATTTCAAATTACATCCTATTGTGATTTATTTGTTATTATCCACCAATTCACTATTATGTGGTGTATATAATTCCCTATTGACATGAAATATCATTAACAATTTATTTTTATTGGTATTTTAAATTTAATTTTATCATTTTCATCTAAGTGTATTTTGTTAAAAATTAACAAGTGTTAAATATATTGTGAAAACTCTCTTTCATTTTCAATAGCTATGTTTCTCTTAAAAAATCACATTATTGTGATAGATTTTCATTGTAAATTATGTTTATCTTAGATATTAATATTATGGTATGATAGATATAATTATTTCATAAACCATATATCCTTTTTAACATGTTATTTTTACTATTAATGTTAGTTTATTAACTAGAGAAGTATTGATGAATCCATAGCAATTACTCAATACTAATACCTTATGATATGGCACATTGTTAAAAAACGAAACTGATTTTTATATTTATGTTTAACTATTTATTAATGTATGACATGGGTTTGGGATATTTTAATGCATTCCCCATAATGTGTCTGTAGTCTCACCAGTTAAATCAGTTGTCCAAATTATATGGATTTTCATCTAGAATGTTTTAAATAGTATTTTGAAAGGTAATAATGGTAAGGGTA
The DNA here is from genome assembly GCA_963277665.1 of Viscum album. Lineage (NCBI taxonomy): Eukaryota > Viridiplantae > Streptophyta > Magnoliopsida > Santalales > Viscaceae > Viscum > Viscum album. Next base: position 1,331 of record CAUJRU010000666.1, read on the forward strand.
TCACATTCTTGAGAGACACGAAATATAATAATTCATAATTTCCATAATTTAGGATTGATTTATTATTACCCATGGTATTTTCACTATGATATTATCTAGGGTTGAATATCATTCTGAGCTTACTGAATAAATGACATGTATTCTCAGTTATTTAACTTACTATATTGATTCTTTATTATCTTATCATTATAGTCATGTTTTTTAATTTACACGTGTTCCAAGATATTTAGATTTACATATTTATTTATTTATTGTATATTCATTATAGGTTCCACTTAAATTTACCCTTATTGATAATTTTAGCTCAAAATTATTTTGTTTCCATTCCCTAGGTTATGAAGATGAATTCATCGAATGAGTTTCAAGGATGCTGTGTTTTTTTATTTTCTTACTTAATTATATTATTTTACCAATGTAAAATATGTCTCATTTTGGAATCTAGTTTTCACAAATAACTTAATTTTTTTAATCCGTAAAGATGAGATTCCATGTATCAATGCCAATGCAATAATGTAAGATTCTGACTATAGGCAACTAGGGTCTGGTCATTTACAAAGAATGTGAATGTCAATACATTCCCTGGTGGTATTTTCCATGAAAATTTTAGATAAATAAAAATGTTCATATAATTATAATATATATCAAGTTGAGTATAATAAAAATAAAGGGTATTTTCATTGATGAATATAAATACCATAAATTCTCATTAAAAACAGTCTTGAGGAAAATATCATTATCACTTTGAAAACCAATTTTAAAAACTAAAACATTCTATAATATTATGGATTTTTTTTATTTTCATGAAACTTTTAAAACTATAAGGGAATATTCAATCCAATAATTGGTAATGATGTTAGGAAAATTCTGTTCACACTGAGTATGTTAAAAGAATGATTCTTTTCACATTTTCAGTAAAATCTCAAAAAGTACTTTGTTTGAAAAATAAAAACAAGATTAGCTGTAATATTTTTTTAAAAAAAGTCATAAATTGTTAAAAAATAAAATAAATAATTGTATAATTTTAAAAATATTGTTTTAAATAATTTATGGAAAATATGTAGAAGGAAGAATGGTTTCCCCAACCGAGTAGAAAAATATAGTCAGTTTTCCTTGAAAACATTTATTTATTATAAGGAGTAGTTAAAAGATGAAAATGAAATGAACAAAATTATAATAATCAGAAATAATAATAAAGTAATAATTTATTTTTTATATATAATATCAAATAAATCTCATATCAGATATTTAGACATAAGCTATCATGAATAATGATCTGATCGTCAAATAAACCCTTACCACATTAGTAAATTTTGAATCATAACCCCCATGAATGAAATAACACAAAATGAAACATGAAATTCAATAAATATAAATATATTAATGATATAACGTATCAAATCTGTTGTAGATAGACTTCATATAAATTTATAGGTACATAATACCAAATATGTCTAGATAGAGTGGAAATGAAGAAAAAAATCTATTATAAATACTATACCTTTGATGTGAGAAATATTTAAAGAATTTATTATTTTTATAAAATTTAAATTCAAATTAAATTTTTAAATAAAATATAAAATACTCAAACAAAATTACACACATAATCTTTTAATATCAAAGACAATTAAAAAGTAATCTAACCCAATGATAATAAATTGTGTTATGATACACTTGCAACATATTAACTTTCAAGTGAAATCCCCATAGATTAAATAATTTGAATTGAATCATAAAATATAGTAATTATAAAGAATTCAGTATATAGCATCTAAAATTGATAGTGTAAAACCATATAAAATAAATTGATGTATCATATTATAATATGACTCAATAAATGAAAAATCGAGATAGAATCCCTTATAAAGATCATATCTTTGTAGTAACGATTAATAATTGAATTTTTCATTTGTATCAATTGTAAATCCACATAATATAATTGGAATTTAAGAATAAAATAATCAATAGACATTACACACATAATCTTTTAATATAAAGGACAATTAATAAGTAATATAACCCTATTAAAAGATATTGAATTATGAAAAACATTCACTTCATAAAATTCAAGTTAAACAACCTTGGATGGATTAATTTCAATTAAAATGAATAATATCATGAATTATGAAGTATTCATGATATTAAGATTAAAATGGTATTTACATAAAATATATAAGTTAAATTCAACGAATAAAAATTAAATATGCCTCAAAGAAGAAAATTAGGGACAAAATCCATTACATTTGGTCTGACTCATCACCTATGTTATTTAACTTCAATAATAATAAAAATATTTTAATTATTTACATACTTAAGAAAAATGGTCAGGTTCATTATTATTTTTATTTTATTTATTAACACATTATATTTATTTACTCAATAAATCTAGTTCACATTGGATGTTTAGAATATATTAAGTTTCTATATCCAAAATGACATTCATAATTTGATTATGGTAAAAAGTTCTTTATTATATCTTCTATATAATAATATTTATGAAATATGTACCTTTATTATACCGAAATTACTCTTTTTAAACCAATAAAGTCTCACCATCACACACCTTCCCCTTAAGGCATTTTATTTTTTACTAGTGGTATATGTATCAAAAATCTATAAATATGAGTATGTAATTTATTTTTTATATAATAATCAATATATTTTCTTTATTTTATTATTACATTATAAAATATTTTTATTTTCATATAATAAAACGCAAATTTTATTTTTGGGTAATATTGAAATTCAATTAAGGAATTTATTTTGGTGAATTAACGACATTCTCAAATAAATAATACTTTAATAAAATAATATTATAAAATAATTTTTATCAAATATAAATGATCATTTAGTTTTTATAAAGTCAAATGTAATTTTTATATGATTCAAAAACTGTTATTGTCAACAAACCCAATATTTCTAAATAAAGGTCGATTATTATATTATATTTTTAAATGAACATATTTAAAAAATTATTTAGATTAAATGAATATTATTTTGATAATCATATCATTTAAATTATCCAATGGTGATTTTTTTATAATTTTCCAAGACAATCGAATTTTCAATTAAAATTAAATATCGTATAGATATACAGTATGTGTCATGAGATCATAGTGACCCAAAATTTGTATAATAATTACAATAATTGGAATACATGAATTAATATATGTTTTAACTTAACATAATTTGATTTTAAGTTTCTTTGATTAATTTTATAAATCCATTATGAATCTTTCAAACCATTATTATATTTTAAGGATCTGAAATCATTTATTTAATTGTATGACTCACATCCACATCAACAACCGTTTTATTTTATGAATTTTTACCCATGGAATTATAAAATAATTAAAAACACTCTTATTTTGTATAAAATATGGGAAACAACAATGGGATGGTTGTGGTTTGGTTTATTTTATTATATAGAGTCCAAAACCTATGTTTGAGAAATATTAAAGAAATCCCCACTCATTTCCTATATTAACCCACCCAACATCCCATTTCTCTTCACTCAAAGTCCTTGTAGCATGTGCTTAATTTTCCATACTCTATCTATATTCCTCCAAAAGAACCCCATGATCTCCAGAAGCTCCTATCAAGAATTTGGAGTTACATACTCTAGTAAGGGATCCTCTCATCCCCCTCTTTATTAATGTTTATTTATTATTTTAGGCCTTCAATTTCCAATTAATAATTTTTTGATATGTCTTTAAATTTCAGTATTACTGTGCATTTCATTTAGAAATGGTTAGATAACACTTTCACTCTCATCATCCCATTTTTGGATTTTTTTAGTGATGTCGTTATGCTGCCAAAATTTCACTATGATTTTTTAAGCCAAATGAATTGTGATGTGAATACCATACTTATTTCCTATAAATGTTGTTCACCTATATTGAATTTTACATATTTTAAATAGGGAATAAATGAATTTATTATGCACTCATTGATCTTTTAATAAAATATTATGATAAATGAATACATGTTGTATGATCTATGTAGAACACTTAAACATGAGAATGAAAACAATGTGATAATTACGCCAAAAATTATATGGAACCCCAATAAATTCGGTAATTTTTAGTCTCATGAGACGTGATGTTGGTAAAAGGAGTGATCCTGATTCCTTTATGGGAATTTTTCCATCATTTTTTCATGGTATTCACATTGACCTATGTTTCTGATTTAGTATTTTATGTTGCTACAACATTTCTCATATTTCCTTTTTGATATCATTCCTTGCTTATCATTTTTATTATTCTTACCCCTTTATTCCCCATTAATATTCCTATTGTATAAAACTTATTTATTTATTCATCTTATACCATTTTTTTTACCAAAATGGGATATATAGCTCACATAATTCTTATATATGTCCCCATAATATCCCATACAATTTTAAGTATGAATATGTTGAGAGAGTTTTCAATTAAGACAATGTATTTACTGTTTTATATTTTTATGTAATTTATGTAATTCCCAAAGAAACTATAATTATTTATCTTTAAGGTTTTATTATGTTTACTTTTATTCAATAAATAATGAATTAATGTTAAATATAGTAAAGTTTTTTATAGTTGGTACTAAAGGAAAAATTAGTTATTTTGAGTTTTGGATCAGAAAACTCTATAAAAAATCAAAGGGATAAAACTAATTATATGAAAAAATACCAAAATTATTTTATGTATATATTAATTATTTTGTTATGAAAATACATCCATGTCTAGATACTACAAGTGGATGTGGCTCTGGAACAAATGTACATAGGGGTGAAACCTGAAAACCCCGCATTGAGATAGACTTGATCAGTAACTACTGCATGAAAATGGGTCATGATGTACACCTAATTTGAAACTCACATGGTATATTCATGGTAAATTAACAAGATCATTATAAAATATTACCAAGGGATAGACAAATTTCTCATATGAATATTATTTAGTAAATAGATCATGGATAACATAGATTGATGCCTAGAAATTTATAAGTTAACGAAATACGTTTAATTTAAATGTTATATACTTAATATTATTGGATTCCATTTTATGTTGTTATTAGTTTAAAAGTACTCATACCTAATTTAAGTTTTATTTTTTCTAATGGAAGAAAATAAGAGAAATTGGGTAAACAACCAATGAGAAGGGAAGTGTGATGACTTCCTCAACAAGATGTCAAACCAAATAGGAGGAGGAATTGAAAAATTTATAGTGATACTCTCTCAAATGACCCAGGTTCTTAATAGAAACATGGAATATGAGGATCATCCAAGTCCCCCTAAGAGATAATAAGTCGTGATTGAGATCTCTATGCTATAAAGGAAACCAACTATCAATAGATATTCTTATTCATTAATTTTGGAACAATGGATTAACTCAATTGAGGAGATCGTCTCTATCATTCAATGTTATGAACAGTAAAAGGTTTTCCTAGATGCTTATTTTATAGATTAAGAATATGATTAGTGGTTGACATTGATCAAGAATACAATGCATGATAATGAGATCAAAGCGCTGTGGTGGAATGAATTATGGAAAAAAATTGATAAATATTTTCATCACACTCTTCATCTTAAAATGGAAGGGGGTTTACTTTCTATTAAGAAAAAAGACTACAAATCTACCAGGGAGAATGAGGAAAACATAACAATACATGCATGACATGCCTCTAGCTATTTCTTTACCCCTTAATGCAAGGTTTACCACTTCTTCGGCGGGATAAAACTAAGTCCCCAAAAATTCTTAGTGATTCGAGACATAGATAGCTATGAGAAAATTGTCTAATGTTTTCTCAAAGTTAAAATAGAGATTATCATATCTCAAGGGTATCATGGGGATTAGAAAAGTATACTGATTTTAATTTTGGAATCCCAATTAAAAAATCTAAATGTGATAATAAATTTCAATAACCCACTCCTCAATGTTGTGGAATGAATCACCCAGAATATTTCCTAAGAGGGAAAAGGAGATGATTAAGGTGCATGAAGAGAGGAAACGTTGGTAGTGAGTGGTGCTGGAAGAAACCCACTAATGTGATGGAGTAAAGAAATTATGCAGTCAAACCTCAATGAAATTTTCATGAAATCAATTTCAAGTAACCAGATCTCTTTTATAACCAATGAACTAATACATGGGTTTTCATCGACAACAAACAACATCCAAGGTAGAAAGGGGAATGATTTTTCAATCATATTCCATAAGATTGATCCCAAAAATGATGTGGTGAAATGTATTCTAGTTATTCATTCAAGAATATAGATCATGCCTTTTGATTCAGGTTTTATGAATTATTTTATATAACAAAAACATAGTAGAACTATTCAAACCCCACCACAAATCATGTATGTAGAGCTATGAGTGAAAATAGAAAATGGATAAATTTTTACATCCCAAGTATATAACTCGTCCACATTCAAAATTTGGGGGGATGAACTTCCCAAAAATATATTGAGTACCACCTTTAGTGTAATTTGATGTAATTATGGACATGTATTTTTTCCCTATATAAATCTATCATAAATTTCCATGTTATATAAATCACTTTCCATATTGAGAATCATCCCCCGATTCTGTAAAAGTGAAAGGAGGGGGGTGAATATTATCATGAACCAATATATCAATCATTGATATTTATTAATCTATGTGAAAAAATTGATATCTCAAATGATTGAGTATATATAAATAATTATCCCTGAAGACATTCCCATTGCGAAGGAGTATGCTGATGTGTTTCCCAGAGAATTACTTAACATTTATCCAAGCTAAGAAGAAGTATTTTCAGTCTAGATTATACCTGTGGAATTAACATTATCCAAGACTCTGTCTTGAATCACTATTTTAGAACATGACTAGACAATGAAATATGGAAGAATCTCAATAATGGGTTCATATTCCCTAGTTCTTCACTGTGGGGTACACCAGTCCTCTTTTTTAAGAAGAAGGATGGCATAATGGGACTTTTCCTTGATTATCATGATCTAGAGAATATCACGATGAAGAAAATGTATCCGACTCCATGGATTGATGGATTGATCAACCAAATACATGGAGAATAGTACATCTTTAAGGTGGATATTTGGTATGGTTATTTTCAAGTAAGGGTAAAGGAGGATGATTTCCCCAACACCACTCTTCGTATAAGGTACAATAAATATGAGTTCATAGTAATGTTTTTCGAACTCACTAATTCTCTTGAAATCTTAATAGAATTTATGAATAATGTCTTTATATATTACCTAAAAAAAATCTCATTCTTTGTAAATTATATTATTATATAATCTAAAATAAAAGATGAGAAAGAGGAGTATCTGATCGCTATAGTAAATACCCTATGAAAGGAGAGACATTATGACATGTATAGTAAATGTGAGTTATAGTTGAAGGACGTCTCATTATTAGGGAATATAATCATAATAAATTGGATATCTATGGAACCTTTAATGATATATGTTTTTGAAGTGTGGAGAAGGACACTATTTGTGACAAATATTGTAGTTTCCTTTAATTAGATGGAAACTATCATAGATTTTTCAGAAATTTATCATTATTTTTCAAACCCTATAATAATTCTAAATCAAATGGGTGTCATGTTTTCATGGAATGATTAATATAAAGTGAGATTAAAGGAGTTGAAAGACAGTCTTATTATTGAACATGTACTCACACTACCCATATGTAGATAACATTTTATGCTATTTTTTTATGCTTCAAAGAAGGGATAGTGATGTGTGTTAATGAAGAATGATAAATTCATAGACTATGATTCATGGTAGTTGAATTTTCATGTATATAACTACCCAACACATGATCTAGAGTTGGCTAAAATGATCTTCACTTTGAAAATTTATTGACGTTGTCTCTTTGGGGGGAAGTATGAAATATATACAGTTCACAAAACCCTCAAGTGTATATTCACACAAAATGATCTAAATATGAGTCAACAAATATGTATTGAGATGATCAAGGGATATGACTACTCAATCCACTACCATCCTAGGAATGTGAATTAACAAGAAGACACTCTATGTATAATGGATCAATTTTTTTTATCTTTTATGAGAATTTATATGGATCTGATCATCACAGACTTAAAGAGGATGAAAATGGGAATACTAAAATAAGGGAAATAATTAATAATTTCACAAATTATTTATCAACCATATCTTTTTGAAATAAAAAACGATGTTCAAATAGATGATGTGGAATTTAAGAAGAAAGCAGAAATGATAAGAAAAGGGAAATCCTAATAGATCAACGTTAATTAAAATGGAGTTGTATGGTTTGGGTCAAGACTAGTGTACCATCAAATACAGAATTAGATAGTGGTATTTTGGATGATGTAGATAGCTCACCCATCTCCATCCATCCAGGATGCACAATGATGAATTGATATCTCCGAGTGCACTATTTGGGGTTAATAAGGATAAGGAGACCGTAGAGTATACATCATGATTTATTGTATTTATGAAAGTGATTTCTGAAAGAAAAAAAGTCCAAGATGATGATGAAACCATTATCTATTCCAATATGGTATTTGGAAAGCATCACCATAGACATCATCAATGACATTCCAAAAAAATTGACAGGGAATAATGATTTCTTGTTTTTGTTATATTTTCATACAAATACCTTAAACTTCATTAATATTCAATAGGACTTCTCACTCAATAAAAACTAATGGATATGCATTATAGAATTAATGAGGTATCATGGAACACCACTATTGATTGTATCTGATGGAGATACCTAATTTTCATCAAGGTTCTAGAAGAGTATCTAAAAATATCTGACAAATAAGTTGAACATTATCATGACTTATCAGGCCCAAAAGGATGGTCGAAATGAGTGAAATATCTTGACACTTGAGTATATATTGATTTCATTCACAATTTTCATCAATGGAGGATTGGACCAACAGCTTCCTCTGGTCGAGTTATCATAAATAAATTTCTTCCAATAAAGTATCCAAATGGATACCTATGAAGACCTTTATGAGAGGAGGTATAGAACACATGCATGATGGAATGAAAATGGGGGGAAAACCTGCTAGGTCCTGAAATGGTTGAAAAAAGGATTGAAAAGCTTAATACTATTCATTAGCACATTAAGGCTACTCATAGTAGAAAGATAATATACATTGAAAATGATTGTTGAGATCCATATTTTGATTATAGATACATGGAATTTCTCCTCATATCTCAATGGAATACAGTGATGACATTTTTGTTGAATGGAAATATTAGTTCTAGGTAAATTGTCTCCTTTGAGACCCCTGATCGCATGAGAGTGGTGATTTGATGACTATAACTCCCAGCTAACCTCTCTCAATTACATGATGTATTCCATGTATCCATTTTGAGGAAGTAAACACCATACCCATAACATCACTCAACCCTTATGTGGTACCATTGAAGAATTATCTTTCATGTGAAGAGAAGACGATGGTGATCTTAAATCATAGAGACGTTCTTCTAAAAAAAGACAATGAACATTGTTAAAGTCTTATAGATAAACCAAACTATTGAACAAGAAACATGGGATATAAAATAGGGGATGAAACTGAGTTAGGATCATCTGTTTTAATTTGGGAAATGTAAAATTAAATCGCTAAATCTATGAATGGTGTAAGTTTGTAATGACCCAAACTTTTATAAATAATATTTCCTCTACAATTTAACTGAATATAATTTTATGTATTATGGTTATAGAAAACATAGGAACTTATCTAGTTTTATTATATAGGATTTAAAAAACTATTAACCATTTTTATCATTGATAATGTATTTGTTTAATAGTGATCACATGGTTAGTATAAATATAGAGTTTAAAAAATCCAATCGATACATACAAGGGAAGTGTTGACCTTAGCCAATAATATCATACCATAAACATACTATTTACCATATATTATAAGTTATATTTAATCTCTGGGATTTGACCTTGACCAAAAAAAAGTGTAAATCCAACAACTTATTCATGAGTGAAACCATTTATGGGAGAAGCTCAATCTCATCAAGGTCATGTAAAAACCATGTCAGACCACATCATGAAAATATCACCATCGTGCACCTTACACATAGAGCATTTTTTGGTGTATTAAAGTTATATATTTCACGAATCTATAAATATGAGTATGTGAATTATTTTTTATATAATAATTGATGTATTCCAATCATATTATTCTTAAATTATAAATTATTTTTCGTTTGATACAAAAAAATTGTATTTTTTAGGTAGTATAAAAATTCAATTATAAAAGTTATTTTGATGAAATAATGGATTTTTTAAAAGATTAATATTTTAATAAAATGTTATTATTAAATAATTGTTTTCAAATATAAATGAAAATATAATTTTTTTGTTGTCAAAAATATTTTTTTATAAGGGTCTAAAAACAAATATTTTCAAAAAAGACCATAAATTTCACAACGAATGTATATTTTTATTTTAAGAGTGTAAATGAATATATTTACAAAAAAAATAGATAGAATTAGAATTATTTTCGGAATTATGTGGTCAAAATTATTTAATGGTTAATTTTTCAAAATTTTCAGAGTGTATCATATTTTTGTGTAAAAATTAAATACACTATAAATACACGATGTGTATTATGACGTCATAATGAACCAAATGTGATGTAATAAATACTATAAAAGGGTTCCATGAACAATTATCTATTTTCACTTTAATATAATATTAATTTATGATTATTTCATTTATTTAATAAAACCATTATGAATCCTCTAAAACCATTAATATATTCAATGGTTTTAAAATCATTTCATTAAGAGTATGACTCACTTACACATAAAAAGGGTATTATTTTATTAAGTTAGACCTCAGATATTATAAAATAATTTAATCCACTCCAATTTGGTAGAAACCATGGTATTGTTTTTTGTGTTGAATATTTTATTATATAGAGTCCAAAACCTATGTTTGAGAAATATTAAAGAAATCCCCAATCATTTCCTATATGAATCCACTGAAGATTCCATTTACCTTGACTCTTAATCATTGTATAATTTGCATACTCTCCCACACCCCATATCTAGATTCCTCCCAATTCATGACCAATATATCAACAAGATCCTCCAAAGAAGTTGGAGTCACATGCTCAAGCAAGGGATCCTCTCATCATCTTCTTTATTTAAAATTCTTTTATTATCATATACCGTGTATTTCCAATTCCTAATTCTAGGATATGTTTTCGAGTACCTATGATATCCCATTTAAGGTATAAATTAGGATATACCCCTTTTTCTCTCTTGAACCCATTTTATTAATTTTATGTGACGTTGTTATGCTAACGAAATTTCACTGCGAGTTTTTGTGCCAAAGCAATTGTGTAGTAAATAACATACCCATTTACTATCAAGGTTGATCACCATTATAAAATTATAAATATTTGAATTTGGACATACATTAATATATTCCACAGTACATAATATTAAAATAAATTATTACGATAAAAAATCCATGTTGTATGATATATATTCCACACATAAGCCAGAGAATGAAATGAAAGTGATGAGTGCGCCCAGAATTATATAGAGGTATATTGATTTGGAAAACATTTAGTATCAAGAGATTTTTTATTGGGATAGAGAGTGAACCTAATTACTTTATGGGTCTTTTTACATCATGATTTTATGGAATTTATCCTTGACCTATGTTTATGATACGATTTTTTATGTTTCTTCTACATTTCCATTGTTGCCTTTATGTTATCATGTTATATCGTATCTTATTGATCATGTTTTTTATTATTATCCATTTATGATCTATTTTTATCCATATTATTTAATATGAATTAGTTTATTAATTTTATTTCATGTTTACTCCATTATAATGCTTTATATCTCACCCCATTCTTATGTATGTCCCCAGGTTATTCAATGTAGTTTTAAGTATGAGAAATTTAATAATGATTTTTATAAAGATAATATATTTCATGTTTTAAGTTATTATATAATGTACCTAATTCTAAAATAAAAAAGACATTTTCAATCTTTGGGATTGTATTATGTGTAATTTAATGTAATTAATTATTACATAATGTGAAATAAATAGTTTTTTTATATCCATGAATATAGAGTCATACATATATGTTCATGATGATATCTGTTCAAAGGTTTTTCCAGCATGGGCTGAAGTTGGTAGTTTCAACATGGTGTCCTTCATGAGCCAGATGTAACCCTGTACTATTTACATACAAATTTACCATTGTTAAATCTTCACACTTCACATATTCTTTTATATTTATGGATACATATTAAAACCGTTGGTGGTGGCCAATTAAGTATACTCACACCCTGATTAGGATATTGTCTAGAAACTGGATGGATATCTTGGATACAATAAGGGAGAGGGAAAATAACTTGGTTATCCATAATTGATATTATTTTATCACGGCTTAGGGGGAAAATATGGCCAAGATATGTCCCATGATGAAATATGGACATCGTGTTTTTGTCGTTTTGGTTCTATTAGTATACCTGCATGTATGTGTCCGTGTTTTCACATTTTTTTGTTCCTTTCTGAAGAGATACCTGACATTACATCATTATGTATATGATACTGGATATTTATATTTATTTATGTCTATTTTATATAGATGTTTTACCTAAAAATATTATTTGATATCATTCTTCCTCTATTTATTCATTTGTTTCACCCATGTACTACTTTGATTATGAGAGTATAGTCTCCCCACTATACCACCTTGGATCCTCACTGATATTCAGAAGCCATCAGAATATGGGGAGTTGTGCTTGAGGAAATATTACCAATCATCTTGTGGAATCACATAGTTGATTCTGGGGAAGGACACCACAAAATCCATCATTTATACAATCTTTGAGAGGAAACAATGAAAAAAAATTACCTCAGTTTCGTGAGGTGGTAGACAGCCATAGACACATATGATAGTTTCATTCCCCATTTGATATAAGAGAAGATGGATTTATGTTTTCCCAAAAACATAATTAAATATCATTATATGGGATATAATTGGGTAATTATATCATCATAGTTGGGTAATATTTTAAGTATGTGTAAGAATATATAAAATAAAAATATTTGGTCAAGCATGATACCTCTTCTTCAAACATCCCATTTTGGTTAGCAACAAATGCCTTTATAGAATTGATTTATGATCAGACATTGGGATCTATAACATGGGTATGAAATTAAGGAACACATTTAGGTATTGGATGATTCAAATGTAGTTGAATGTGTGCAGAGGAGATGATATGTATGTCCTTTTATAAGTGAGGTGTGTGGATCACTTGTAATTTTTGAAAAAGAAAATATGATACCCATGTTCTTAAAATTCCAAAAGGATCCAAAATAGGCCCTTATTAAGAATTGTGAAATATAATAACTTAATATTTCCAGATAATTGATTTTGGACATGTTTTAGGTCATTTTAACAATTATATTTTGGGTTTAACCCCAGGTAAATCTATTTTTACAATAACCATGGTGTACCATTTTATTGTTTTCATAAGTTATTGTGACCAAAAATCATGTTGAAATTATTAGATAATATAATAATATTATGATAATAAATATATAACCCATTTTACCAAATAAATTTCTTTTAATTGGTAGAATTTAATTAAAATTAAAACCCACACAAAACACAAAAAATCATGTTTAAAAAAAGATTTTTTCCAGAATATGATGATGATATAATAAATGAATGAATTTTAATAGTAATTATATGAATTTAAATTATTATATATTGATATATAATATATAAAATTAACTAATTCATTCACCATTATGGGTTTTTTCAATTACCTAATATTTAGAATCATTATGGACTTTAAAATAGTTTTTAGAAGAAAACAAAACATTTTAAACCCAAAATAATCAAATACTAAAATCGAATATAATGATGATTAAAATGTAATTAATTGGATTAAATATAAATAAATAATACTTATTTATATTTAAATAATATTAAATTCGTCTTTATATTTTTAAATTATTTAATTTTTTAAAAAGAAATTCATGTTTTAAAAAAATCAGTATTTTTCACTCTTCCCTGAAAAATTATTATTTTCTAAAAAATCCAAAAAAATGACCCTATGATAAATTTTATATGTTTGTTTTAAAAGTTGTGATAATTTTATCAAATAAATTAATAAAAATTTCTATTATTTAATTATAATATTTTCACAGAAAATTCAATTTTTAAGAAAACCTATTTTTGAACAATAAAAATAATTTACTAAAATTTGTTTAATTATTTAATAAGAATTTATCACTAAATTTTATATTTAGTATGATATTTAAATATTTTATAAATTTGTTAATACTATTCACACCCTCCAATTTAATAATTATGTTATAATAGTCATATTTAAAATAATATTATTTAATTGTTCATGTAAGCTCAGTAATTCGTGTTTTGTATGCTATCGAGCATAGGTTCCTTTTTAGAAAAATATTTGTGCTTCACATAAATAGTTACTGAATAAAAGTGATCATTATATATTTAATATATATAAATTCTTAGTCGATAGACTCGTATTTATTCAAACTGTTATATAAAACTAGTATCTAATTGATATAAAAGGATAAACTAAATATATGACACTCTTGAACACTTCCTTAATAGAATTAAGTGGGTTTTAGAAATGTCTAATATCATATTATAACAATATGAAAATTCACTATTATGGGAATAATTTAATTTCAAACGAAGAAAACAACATAAAACACTCACTATTTAAAATTATTCCTTTGTCTAAATATCCCATTAAATAGGTTTCATGCTAATGTCATCAACTTATATGCACAATACAGGTTTCCTTGAATATTCTCAATGAACCCATTAAAACACAATGTCCCAGGATTTTATATTTATATTTACATTCTAGTGATGTTGATGATATATCATCTTCTATATGTATGGAAGGGACAAGTCATTTCGCAATTTATTCATTAATAACATATCTTTCATGATGCACCCAATATATCATACATCATAGTGAACATATAGAATCATGGTTTTGGGAAATACATTAGTGTATGTGATTCTTGATATGTATTAATAATATTTTTAGAGTATAATTATCATTAAAAATGTTCGTAGATTGGAATATCTACTAACATGTAACACATGAAATTTCTTCTTGTGGGGTTTTCTTCACAGTCTTTTATCCTGGAGGTCACCAAGTGCTATGTTCATGAGATGTAGTCCAATATTATTCTATCAAGTACCTCATAGTAAAATATACTATGTTTTCCATTGTGTAATGTTTTCTTGACTATAGTACAATATTTAGGAATACATGTTAGCACTTTAAAGACCTATTCATAGCGGGAAATTGCTTTGTCCATTTTATACGATCTATATCACATAGAAATTATCACATTAATGTAATGAAATAGAATTATCATCATATGATAAGATATTTAATTTTAAAAAATCTTAATACAAAAATGTAATATAAAGTAAAAACTATTTTGTTTTAAGGAATAAACTCCAATAGACAACTACTTGGAGTGTAGCCATCTACTAGTGACCTTGAGTCTGTTAGCCCTCACATGATATGATTTATTATGCTAAGATAAGGCATTAATTGATGGGTCTTAAATGTTTTATTTTTTTTGGATTCTCTATTCACAATAAACACATCTATCTGGGAAAAATACCTCAAGAGATTATATTTCATAAGTACGCACTTAACGCACCGATGTGAATTTTGCTCCTTATTAAGAGCTAGTGCTGTAGCATTATCACAGTATTCTACGACAAGATTTTTCTTCCATGAAGCATATCAAGGTCGTGGATATTACTCTATATAAAAACTACTTCAATAGTTAATTATAATCTATAATATACTATAACTATAATATAATTGGTGACCATTGTTTTTTTAGATCTTCCAACTCATAGATCCTATATAGATTGTGAATATATTTTGTGATTGGGATTTTAGATCATATTGATATGTCTAAAAACTAGAATCTGTGTATCACCTAATGTCAATATTTTTATATCCTCTATAAAATAATGAAATTACTTAGTATACCTTAGATACATGAGGATAATCTTTACTACCATCCAATGGTGGTCTCCCATATCTTCTTGATATTAGTCAATATATATCAAAATCTAAGAAACATTTATCCTATTATATATCATGACATATGTGAATAACCTTATCAATAATGTGTATGGACTACTTTTCATCCACCACATCATATCATGTTTTTGAGGACACATTTTATTAGAGACAAACCCCTCTTGTATTTTTTCATACTATATCTCTTTAGTATCATGTCAATGTATATACCATTACGTAGTCTAAGTAGCCTCTTTGATCTTTCACATAGGATTTTGATCTTAAGAATATATTATGCTTCACTTAACTCATTCATATAAAATCTTGTGATTAAACAATCATTAACAAACAATAAGACTAGTGTCCCATTTCAAATTACTATTATTCAGTAGTCATATAATAATAAGAAAATTATTGTTCTACCATTAAACAACGTGTAGAAATAAATCCAACATTCATTCACTATAAAGATAAAATTCAGCATTGATTCATAATATCATATGTTATTTGATCTACATTCTTGATTTAACTCATAAAAAGGTATCTATAATTTTCATAACTTATTAATATCCTATAAAGTCACAAACCATTATATTTTTTTTCATAGAAACATTTTACTAGAGGTAACCATTATGGAATGTTATTTTAAATCAATATTTAAAATTTCATAGTCATTGTAATCTATCAAGGAAAGCTAAATTATGATGATTTTTTTCATAGAAACAGAAACAAGGTTTCATCATAGTCTATACCTTGACGTATATTTGCATGCAGTTTTTTCCTTATAGGTACTAACTTTTCTATCAAAGTTCATTTTATTCTTGAATACTATAATAAAAAAATTCCCTCATTAATTAAATTCTATATTTGATTACATAATAAACATGAAACAGAAAAACCCAAAAAATGAAGGGCATTAAAATATATCATTAAAATTAAAAATTATAAATAATTGTTACAGAATTAAGAAAAATATATAAATAAATATAGTTATATAAAAAAAGGAAACAAATTCACATAAAATATTGACATAATTAGTAAAAAAATAAAATAGTTTCGTATGCCTCAAATTTATTTTATAAAATGTATATTTCCATGTTTCATATATTTATAATTAACATAAATTTTAAAAGAATAGTTAAAATGAAAAAATATTTTCTTATAGAAATTGTCTTTTCATGATACTGTTAGATTTTTATTTAATGATATATTTATAAATTTTAGGATGTTAATTTTAGGAAATTATCATCATTTCTAAATTTATAAAATTCATATTTTCTAAAGTTGAATTATTGTGATTTTTTGGAATAAATTAATCTTCAAGTGAATTGTAAAAAAATACTATTTTTCTAATACCATCACTTTTATAATATTATTTAATTATATGAATACCTTGAAATAATTTAAAACATTTTACTACTAAATCATATAATATAAAGGGGACATCGGTGGATCCCGCGATGATATCCTTCCCTCGGTGACGACGGAAGATCCTACGCCGGCTCCTCCCCCCTCGGTGGGGGAGGGAGCATCATTACCCTTTGGATTAACAGGGTCCTCTTTTCATCCTTTCTCGAATCCTGATTTCCTAACTCCTTTCCTGGAGGTTTCGTTGAGCCCTAGGGTGTCGGAGCTCTTTGATGGCCTTCTTAATCTGCAGATCTCGACATCAGAATTCACAGAAACCTCAGAACTATTGAATCTCATGCTGGTCGCTTGGTTCAAGAAGAGGAGACCTTCGGTGGATGCTTTCGAAAGGTTTGTCTTTGGTGAATGGGATCTCTACGAATGAGCGATAGTCGGATTGCTCGACAGTCAGCACATCCTGATTCGGTTTGAATCAGAGTCAGATCTTATCAAATCTTGGTCGAGCGTGCCACGTAGCGTCAACGGGTTTCAATTTTTTCTATTCCGCTGGTCCTTCGAATTTCAGATGAACCATGACTCCTTGACTTCTGAGGTTTGTGTAAGAATTTCCATCCTCCCTTTGCCATTTTAGAATCCCTTTGTTATTAGACTTCTAGGTAATCTAATTGGGAGGTTCTTTTGTTCGGATAGCCGTACTACGGCTGTTTGTCACCTGATGAACCCATGGGTTTGTGTGGAAATGGATGCATCTCGTACACCTTTTGACTATGTTTGGATCACGATAGGGGAGGAGTATAGGTATTAGCATCGGGTTTTTTATGAGAATTGGACAAATTTGTGTTCTTCATGCCACATATTGGGACACTCTTCGGAGGTTTGCTGGAAGGGGTTTTCATATCACCTGTAGGGGGCTCATCGTTGAGGAATCTGGCTCGCGGAAAGGAAGGCGAATAAACATGTTGGGAAAGCTCCTGAGGCTTGTGTGGCGCTTGGTATGGGGAAGATGGCATCTGGTGTTGAAGGTTGTGGCATGGATCATTCATTTCTAACTAATGAGGTACCTACTTATGCGGTGTCGCTGAAGAATGATGCAGAGCATCCGGCTATCCCGAAGGTGGTTGTAGCTCCTAGTAGGTTGAGGCAGGTCTCAGAAGATTCAAGTGACTAATGTGTGAGGAAGGGGTCGATTTAGTCCAGCAGAGGAAGGATGGGTCGAGGCACACTGTGTCTGGGTGTAAGCCTTGTAGGGATGAGAATGCTAGAGGATCGGATGATGAGGTTAGGTCCTTGTTACAGTCAAGTAACAGGGTCCGGAACCTTCTGGGGGAGAAGTGGAATTCTGTTATTGTGGAACCAGTTGTTGTTGATGGGGTGTATGTGAAGGATCAAAATCCAACTTTTGCTGCAGTCCTTGAACGACTGAGGAGTGATCTACAAGTGGGGGTTGATGTGTAGCAGGCTGATAACCATGCTGCTAGTGCTGGGGGTAAACTAGATGGATATAGCAGGGCCGTGGGACTATAGTCTTCCCCTACAGTGCTTGATGGTCCGATGGCGGGGGTCTTGGAGACATGAATTGATGGGAGATGTGGTCGGGCTGATGATGATGGAGGGGTTCTGACTACAGTTCAGTTAGGTAACCATTTTTGGATTCTGGAACTTGAGGATGTGGTTGTATTAACTTCGGTGAACAATAGTGGCAATGAGCAGGTTGGGTCTCAGGAGGATGATATTGGAAATGAAAAAATTAAGATGGCGCCTCATGAAAATCATGAAATGATCGAGCACCCGCAATGCTTATCAATTATCGACACTAATACTCAGTCAGTGTATTATCAAGAGGAGGTTATCCTTGGAAAGTGGGGGGATATTTCCAAGAGGGATAAATAAAATGGTGGCATGGTTATGAGCTCTTATAGTAGTATTTTCCAGGGTGGGAAGGATAAAATGTTTGAGAATCAGGAGGAGATGACCGCCGAAATGCGACGAAGGCCAAGGAAAGATTACTCCTTTTTTCCAAAACCGATTTCTACTCGGTAATCTGTCAAAAAAGAAGGCGGGGCAGGAGTGAATACGAGTGTGCTATCTTATAATGAGTTGATTTATTTGGAGAGATTAATTCTCAAGAGGATGTACGCCAAAGTCTTGAAGCATTATGAGAGCTCGGAATGGGAGTCAGCCACTGCGGAGGAAGAATTCTACCATGGAGGTGGTGACGGGTACGGTTTTTATGATTTCTAGTTGTTGTATTTTGATCTTGTGTTCTTGTCCATGAACTTATTTTTAATAAATGGTTGGTGGCTAGCCTCTTACTAACTTTCTGGTTATATATTATAAAGTATAATAAATAATTTTAAAATAGTTTTTTTATTTTAAAGCCCATGCTCAACATTATGAAAATTTATGTACTGTTTTAATGAAAACTATTTTTTTGACTATTTTGATAAATTAATTATAACATGATATAATTGTGTTTTATGTTTATTTTTTTATAAAATAAATAAAATTTGGATAATTATTATTTTTTAAAATTCTTTTAAATCAATGGAATTTATAATTCTAACATAATCAAAACTTTTTCTTCTTAAATACATTTTTTTTAAAATGGGTCTTTATTGCAAGTTTGTGTTAAAATTAATTTCCCATACACATAATATATTTATTTTTTAAATTGGATTACATATTTATAATATGTGGGTATAATTTATACAATAATTATTATTTTATTTTTATGCTTATTGGATAAATTATCTAGGAAAAAGATAGTTACAATGGTGAAAACTAAAAAGGTAAAAGTGAGTAACTTTAGAGGTAAAGGGAATAACATGTCTAAATGTCATTTATTTTTTAATTTTTTTGTGTTTATAGACCTTATATTTAATACAATATATTTTATATCATTTTTAGGATCTTTTCATGATACTTCCCATTTTTGAAGTTTTTTGCGTATTTAAAAAAATTTCACTCATTTTCACTTATAAAAGGAGAACTCCATTAATTATGTCCTTTCTCTAAAAGAGCATACATTGGACCGTACTCCAACAAAAAATATTCTATAATATATTATCCACCATAATCATGTTCTGATCTTCTCATGATACTAAACCTTCAATGTTTAATCCCCTTTGCAAGGGAGATAATCAAATAAGTGAGGTATAAATCCTTAATCATCTCTTTCTTTTTAAATTTATTTATATGATTTTCTAATTCCTAAAAATTCATTTCACTATTTTGGAATGATATAATCAGTATAATTATGAAAAATTTTATGTTATTATAACAATGTCAAAACCAATAATCACCCTCCCATTTTCCAATAAGAAAAATTAAAATCTAAATCATGTGATATGTTGACTACCGCATACACGAATAATCATGTTTCATTTTTCATTCACATAAAAACATGGATTTTTTTATTTTATATTTTATATTTATATACAATAAATATAAGTAATATATATTATTAATATGTTTTACTTTTAATAACACAATGTTTAATTATTATTAAAAGTAATATGATGATCTGAGTAAAAAGCATGAAACTAGTTCATCACAAACTTCATTTTCCTGAAACACGAATAAAACTTCAATCTAATAGAGTTATATACATATAATTATTTATACGAAATATATTATTGGTCTATGATTTTTTTTTTCAAATTACGATCTTTGGGATAATAAGGAAGAACATTTCCTCTTTTATGAACACAGTTTATAACTATTAAGATTATCAACACCTTGTGTTGAATTGTTTTAAAAAAAATCTAATACATGAAGAGAATTGTCATTAATAAAGAGTATAATTATAAGTATAGTAGAATAATGTTATGAAACAATTAATTAATATTTTTATATTTATGATATAATAGGTTAAATCATTCCATGGAAATCATGGGTAATGGTAAGGGACTTGGTAACTCAAAATCTTTTCTGTGAGATACACAATTTATTATTGAACATATTTTTTCAATAACATCCCATTTATTAATTTTATTTAATTATTTATTTAGAAAATGGCGTTTTGACCCAAAATCAATTTATTATAATTTAGTCTACTCATTTCTATTAAAAATAATGGGGACCTTTAGAAAAGTGACTCATAATAATTACTTTTAGAATGATGAATACAAAATGGTTCCAAAAACTCATTTAAGGATTTGGATCACATTATATTAAAATGATATATCTATCATTATTTGATGTTTTATATTTTTTATGTTTTTAATCCTTTTGTATAATTATATTTTCATATCCTATTATTTCTTATTTTCTTGTTATGTGATATGTTTAAGAAACCTATTCATTTTTCCATTGGTTATTCAAGTTATGATGAAGATTTAATTATGTGGAACAAATATGTATAGATGATATGAGTGGGGTCTGATATAAAACTATGTTTTTGTTTTATTTTAATCTTATAACTTGTGATATAGTTATGAATGGACATAATGTGTTTGTTCACATAGGAGTGGGTTTGGTGAGTTTGTATACAATTTTATGCATGGAAATATTGATTTTGTTTACATAAGAATAGACATAATGGGTCTACTAACACTTGTTTTACTAAACTTTTAGATGTTCCACATTTTAAATTTTATAAAAATATAACACATTTATAAGTTTTTCATCAAGTTATTCCATGTTTTAAAGAGAATTTTATTTCCAGGAAATCTGTGTTTTCATGATTATGGCTTTTCATATATCTCGCACCTTATGTCATGTTCCCATGTTTTATGTTTTATATTTTATGTTTCCATAATGAAATTATTATGGAATATTTTTGATCCGTCATATTTTTTAGGATAGCATTCATGTCATTATGATCTATTATTTGTATATTTATGTTTTCCTCATATTCCCTTCAATCTTATAATCTAATACTTGAAGATATGACTTTTATCTTACTGACTGTTTGAGGTCACCCCTTTATTATGTTTTTATTATACATGTTATAAATATGATTACATCTTGTGAGTTTTATAGGAAAGTTTCTATCGGATAAAATTTATAGAAAAATGTTTTCATGTGTTATAAAATAAGATTTTTATGTAACTAATTTTTGTGACACTAATCCTTTTTTCTTCGAATTATGCGACTTTTGTGTGATGTATTATTTAAATCAGGATATTACTGCATTGTTTAGGTTATGTTTAAAATGTATCTCTATAATTATCAAATTAAGGATTATTTATTTATTTTTTATAATAGATTAACTATTTTTTTGAGATTAGTTTATAGATCGTTAGAAAAAAATCTATGAAAAATTCAATGGGGAGAGTTTAAGTATAGGATAACATCCAAATGTTTTGGTAATGTATGGAAATTGATGTTTTCCTAAAAATTTATACATGTATGGATACTGAAAGTTGACATAGTATTAGAAAATATTCATCTAGGGGTAATAAACTTGAAATTATTTTCTCAAGTATATCTTGTTCGTCATTTTGGTTCTTGTTGAATGGGACCTTATCCCACACCTACATTGACACTATCAAGGGATTAGTCTTTGTTAATCCCATTATCTTTACAATATATATTGACTACCTTGATTAGTTTTTATTTGAATTTTTAGATTATATCTTTATATACTCAATGAGCATAGAAGAAGATGAATATTCTTTTCATATTGTGTTAAATATATTGATAAAAGTAAAGTTGTATTCAAAATTTAGAAAATTTTAATTTTGGATACAAAAGGTGTCATTAATGGGTCAAATAACAACAATAAAGTGAATATCAAAAGATCCATCAAGGACTATTATTATCAAGTAATGGCCTAGACCAACCACTGTAATTGAGATCTATAATTGTATTTTGGTTGATAGGATATTACTAATTCTATGTGATAAATTTATCATCGAAATAAAATACACTGAGAATGGTGACATGGATCGGAGTAATATTCCTTTATATTGAGCGATGTAAGGAATATTTATTGATCTGATGAACAGGTTGGTTACAACTCTTGTACATACAATACCCTAGAGAGGGGATGGGTTTGTAGTATAATGTTATTATTTGAAAAAAGGGTTCATTATGTCCTCATATATAATGATAAAGTAAATTCTTTAGGTTTACTCAAATTTAATACTCATGAAAAAAATATCTGACATATGATTTAGAGTCAGTAACAATGATATATACACTGGTGATTTTGGGACATTATCTCAATAGAGAAAAGTGTGATATATATACTGATTATATGGTCTTGAAATATATATTCACACAGAAGGAATTGAATATTTTTCAAAGGAGATTGTTGGATATGATAAAATATTATGACTACTCAATAAATTACAAATCAAGGAAGGGAAAAAGATGTAGATTCTATAATAAGGAAATATCAATCTACGATATCCATTAAATGGCTTGAAAAAGACCAAAAAATAAAGGATTTTCATATGAATAATAATGAATTAATAATGGGGTAAATAAATACAATTTTTTATTACTGATTATTCAACCATCCATTCATATAAAGGTCAAATAATCCTAGAAATATGATGCATGGATACAAGAATAGGTAGTGAATATTCTAGAGTTGAACATTGATAATGACAGATTTATAATATCTTGAAACTGGATGTGTGGGTGTCACATCAAAGTAAAACACGAAGAAGGACCTTTTGGATGAATCTCATAGTGAATCCTCCAATATATGTCTTGAAATAAAAAAATATTAATAGTTATCAGAATAAAAACTTATGGTGGGCTGGTTTAGAGGGAAAGATTTGTAAATATGTATCTTGATGATTTGTATTCTATTAAGTTAAGGATGAATGAAAAAACTATGGTTATGTTGCAACTGTTTCCCATACTTGTATGGAAAGGGTAAAACAACACCATGGACATCATCAATGGTCTCCATAAAAATTATAAATTCCATAATACAATTTCAGTTTTATTCGATCACCATGGAAAGTCAGTTTATTAATTTTCATCAAATTGTATTCCTCCCAAAACCAATCTTTTAAGATAAAAATAAGGTAATTGGTTAGAATGTAAGGAGTATTAATATATATTATATCTAATCACGAGGTGATGTTTCCATCAAGGATCATGATAATTATTTAAAAAAAATTTGGGATAGAACTAAGATTTAGTAATGTATATCATCCTCATATAGATTTTTATTCTAAGAGAATAATCACGAAAAAATAGAGTATATGTCGAGATAATATTTGATAAATTTACAATGGTATTAGGATCAACACCTTCCCTTGGTTGAGTTATCATATAATAGAATTTCCGTTAAATCATTTATGAAGAACCAGATGAAGATATATGTGGGAAAATATTTCATACTCTGACATGTTGTGGTGATAATAGAGAGAGGAAACAGATTGGTTAGGGCCATGTCCAAGAAATGACAAAGATGGATTAAACTATTATGTGGTATATAAAATGATAAAAATGTCTATAAATTTATGTAGACAATATTCAATAAGATATAGAGTTTGATGTTATTGATAAGTTTATCCTTTGAATATCTCTATAGAAACAAGTTATGGTATTTGAGAAGAAAGGGAATATGATCTCTAGATACATCAGAACCTTCGCAATCCGTTATTGTATTATGGTTTCAGACTATCACATAACACTACCTCCACAACTCTACTATATAAACAATGTGCTCCATGTATTTCTTTTGAAAAAGTAAATAATATACCATCATTATGTTCTATGTTCATAATGTTTTCAATTGGAACATGACCTCTCATATAAGGAAAAATCAGTTGAAATTATGCGTCAAAGAGGTAATCTGTTTTAGAAAAAGGCATATCATCTGGTCAAATTTCATATATAGAAATTCAATTTTTTTGGTGGCTATATAAGAACCTGAGTATGTGACGGGAGAAATTTACCCCCTCTTGTTTTCTTTTTTCAAATGAAAAGTTAATGAAGAAATATTTTAAGGTAGTAAAATATAAAAACCTAATTTATTCATCCTAAAGAAAAAAAAATTGATGAATTTTTCCACATGAAACGCT
The DNA here is from genome assembly GCA_963277665.1 of Viscum album. Taxonomy (NCBI): domain Eukaryota; kingdom Viridiplantae; phylum Streptophyta; class Magnoliopsida; order Santalales; family Viscaceae; genus Viscum; species Viscum album. The sequence goes on from CAUJRU010000666.1 coordinate 26,768, forward strand.
AGATCCAAAAACATGTAATCTATTATAAGGTTGAAATAAAATTATATGGTATAAAAAGTAGAAACAAAATTGTAGAATGTTTATAAATAAATATTTTATAAAAATAAAAAAAACAATTGAAAATGGATATTGTATTTGGAAATAATTATTAAAAATATGAAATAATTAAAATATTTTATAATTTATAAAATATATTTTATAATAAAGATATTTTAGGTTTTGATATATTTTGAATTCTCAATAATGTCTAATGAATAGTTAATATGCAAAAAAATTATTTCTTATAAATGGTTGTCATTCATGATATTTTATATTTTTATTTTTAATGTCATGTTTATAAATTTTAGGAAATTAATTTTAAAAAATTTATCATATTTATGATTTATCATATTCATATGATCTTATAATTATTATTTTTTAGGTTTTTTAGAAATAATTAATTTTCAGGTAGATAGTTAAAATTCCAATTTTATTTACTCTATCACTTTTATGAAATATATATATTATATCTATAAATTGTATGTTTTTGAAAAAAATTCCTAATTAAATTAAATTTTATAAAGTATATTAAATTATTCTAAAATACTGTTTTTATTTTATATGCTCATTCCTAACATTTTGAAAACTTATGTTTCTTTTGAATAAAAACTGTTTTTCAACTGTATTGTTCAATTAACTAATACACGATGCAATGAATTTTATATTTTATCTTATTTTTAAATAAATAATATTTGTATAGTAATTATTATTTTAAATTAATTTCAATTGATGTATTAGATAATTCTTCCCTATATATAAATTTTTTTATTATAAATAATCATCTTTTGAAAATGATATTTTTTTTTGTGAATTTTTGTTAAAATTAATTTCCCATTTATGTAGGATTTTTATTTGGTGAATTTTATTTCATATTAGGAAGTAGTAGGTACCAATTATCATATAGGAATAATTTTATTTTTATTGTAAATTAATAAATTACCTATGTAAAATATATTTACCATGGTGAAATCTAAAATGATAAAAGTGTGTAGCTCTAGAGGTAAAGGATTAAAAAGTTTGAAAAATTATTTTTAATTGGAGATCGATTTATAGATATAAAATTTTCTAAAATCAATTATTTATTATTTTTTTTCACATTTATTGAGAGTGGCCACCCTTTATTGAATAGTTTTTATTATTTACAAAAATACTATAATTTTTCACTTATAGAAGGGGGAAACCTCTCCTCACTTCAAATCACTCAAAAACCCATAAATTATGATCCATAATCTACCCAATCCTCTTCTATAAACACTTATATACATTAATTATTTTTAATTTTTCTTAAAATTCCACCCTTCAAAGGTTCAATCCCCTTTTTCAAATTCAATAATCCCAGAACATATGTATAAGTTCTTAAAAATCCCTTTATTTTCCTATTTTTATACACTTTTTTATCCACAAAATTTCTGTTTAATTTCTTATGATGATTAAATCAGTTTAATTATTATAATTTTATGTTATTAAAATTATTATAAAAGAAATGATCAGTCTCCCATATTTTATTAATAAATATGAAAATGTGAATGGTGTTTTCTGTGGACTTCCGTCTCCATAAATAAAGACGTTTCATTTTTATTTCACATAAACCAACTAATGGTTTTAGTTTATATTTTATAGGTATATATGATATTTATAATTAATATATTTAATTAATATGTCCCATTTTAATAACACCAAAATTAATAATAATTGTAAGATAATCCATCTATATCTGTAGAAAACTTGGAACAAGGTCGTGACCATGCTCATTTTCATGAAACACAACTAGAACTCCCATTTAATAGAATTATTAAATTAAAATTATTTTTAAATAATAAATTATATAAAAATAATTTTTTTTAAAAATATTATATTTTTGAGAAAATGGAATATCAATACTACTTTTATAAACCAAGTTCTGAATAGTTAATATTTTTAACACCCAATGTTGAAAAAATTGACAATAATATAATAAATGAAGAGAATTATAATTAATGAAGAGTACAAATAGAAGTTTATAATAATAATATTCTTTAATAATAAATTAGAATTTTTATCTTTATGATATATCAGGTTAAATAATCCTATGGATATAAAATTTAATGGCAAGGGACTAAGTAACTAAAAACCCATTCTTTGAGTTATGAAATTTATTTTTGAATATACTTTTTTGAATAAGTTCAATTTTCATTGATTTTAGATCAATAGTTATATTGTAAAAAAATTGAATTGAAATAAAATTCATGTAAGGTACTATTTTGGTTCTCCTAAAAAAAGTGGTTTTTTTGAACAGGTACTCCAAATTATGACTTTTTGATGATGAATACAAAATCTTTTCAAAAAACATGTTTCATGATTTAGTTCTCATAATCATAAAATGATTTATTTATAACGACTTTATGATTTTTTATTTTTCTATATTATTAACTCTTTTGTATAATTATATTTTTATATCTTATGATTTCTTATTTTCAAGTTATGTGATATGTTTAAGAAAACCATAATTTTTCAAATGCTTAGTTATGTTAAAATGATGATTGTTTTTATATAAGGCCCCAGCCTTAAAACTTACTTAATCTTGAGTTATTACAAGATTACACATTGAGGATCTTTTCAGGTTTAGAGTTTTAGAGAATTAGATCATGAAACTTGCATTACATTCCACATTTAAACAAAGTGGATTACATAAAAGACAATATTCATTCTTCCCATCAACGAGAACATATTTAAAATAAAATATGGATTCTCTCTTAACACATCCTTGACTCTAACGTCTTATCATGTACCTTTCCTCTTGACCTGAAAAACATTTCAGAAACTTGGGATGAGCATAAAAAGCTCAGTAAGGGACATAAAAATATGGAAAGGAAACATGAGTTCATGTATACATAAAGATGAAATCATAATTTACCCATAAAACATAGGCACTTTAACCTAACTCATCAAAACATGAATAAATCATAGAAATCATAAGACATAAAGGTAACTTGAGGCATTCATAACATTCTTACGTAGGGAGTAACCCTCTTGGTTACGTTTGGAATACCCATCACAGTATATTCCCTAAAATCTCTTCGGAGAAACCTTAACGTTTCACTCCTTCGCGTTACCCAATGCATTGGAGAGCTATAACGGGCTCACCCGCCCTTAGTTTATCACGGAACCACCCGTTCTTCATAACAATGCCCAAGAACCATAACATACATGTATCACATAAAATATTCATAAAGGAAACAAAACATTTCCACATTTCAAACACAACATAACATTTTAGTATTTTGAAATAATGAATCCATATAAAAAGAAACCATTTCCAAAACCATTTAAAACATTTAATAAAGATATTTTTGAATCAAAGTGTCCCATACCACCTTGAAGCTTTTAAAATTTTAAACCATTAATATCCATATAAATAAATCCTTAAAACCACTTTGAAAACATGGATATTAATAAGAACGAATAATTAAAACATTTAAAATGATATTTTGGTTAAAGGGGTTTTACCAAAATTAGAGACACTTGAATACAATAATTGAGGAATAACGTTTAGTCAGAACTTTATAATATCATGAGAATAAATGGATTCATGATATAATACTCCAAAGGACAGTATATACACCATATAAGAGTGAATTGGTGCATAACAACAATGAACCCTCAATAGAAATGTCAAATGTGATGAAATCCCTTATAAAGAAGGTATCCTTAAATTAAGGACAAATCAATCTCAAAAATATGTGTGAAGAATATAAATACACCCAATATAAGTGGATATTAAGTGTAAAACAATAAAATGTCATTCACACATATTGAATGGATGACATATTCCATGACTACATGTCGAACCCAAAGAAATCGAAATTGGGTTAAGAAGTTCCCTTGACAGCCTAACGGCGTCACATCAAAATGAGTTGATGAGAGATAAAAAGAGTATCTCATCACTTGGACACAAAATTTACATCATTAAGGATACATGAGAACATATCCCAATGTAACAATATGTAAATTAAAAGACCCAATAAAAGAAGTCTTTTAAAAAGAGGGGGGTGAAAGGTTCCCTTACCGACTTGGGTATCTTTCAAAAAATACACCCCATGAAAGAGGGACAATAGATCATTGATGTAAATACTCATAAACGAAAGTATTTTACACAAAGTGTAGAATAATGGGCAGTACATACACCACTCAATGAAATTTGTGGCAAAAGTAGCGTAAATCTCACGAGAATAAAAGTGAGATGAAAAATCCCTTACGAGAACTCGGCAGCCTAACGGCGCCACATAAAACTTCCAAAATGGATTGATGAGAGAGAATAGGGTCTCTCATCACACGAACATAAAAATTACAGTAGGATTAATATAAAATAACATCCCAATCATCAGAAAGATGAGCTTAAAAGAAATGACATAAAAGAGTGTACTTAAAGAGAAAGAGAGTTGCAGGATCCCTTACCTCGGGTCCGACTTGACTCGATCGTTCTTTAACGTCCTGAATAATAAACTTGAGTTAATTTCTATTTGCTTAAGAACCTTTTCCAAGTTCATTATTCCTTTTATATCAATTATTTACATGTTGTGAACATTATGTAATCATTTAAGTTAATAATGTTCATTTTGTCGGTATTTGGTTCTTAAGTCGAAAGTGGACTTCTTACAATTACATGTTGTTCATGTGGCCAAATGTTTATTATATCCAGAATTGTATTCATGTTGTAGTTATAATATATGTCATATATATCCAGTACATTCATGCATTTATAACATTACATAATCATTTAGAGGTAAGAAATGAAATGCACCGTTCATGGAGACGGTAAGCCGTACGTACGCATGAACGCTACTTTCATTTCTATTCGTATTTTATAGAATGGAATAATAATGATATAAAGGTATATTATAATTCCAGTATAATATCATATTTAATATCATAGTTCCATCCTTTATATGTCCCACATATGGTATTTAACGAATCAAATCACTTTGAGGGGGCGGTAGTCCGCACTTCCTTAAATGAAGATATCGTGTTTACCCATAATGGGAACCATAAAGGTTTGACCAAAATGTAAAAAACAGAATCTTAAGGAAAACATAAACATACTATATATCATATATAAAAATAGTGACATCATAATGGCCACCTTTGAAGGTGTTAAATGAGTATTGAACAATCATCGTTTCGGGAGGCAGAATTTCACCATCCACGGAAACCGTATGTTCTTTAACCATTTGATGTAGTTGTGTGAGAGTGTAGCTCAAATAAATCTTATAACAACATACTAGTATATTGAAGATACTGTTGTTGTTACAAAAGAAGTAAATAAAAAGAGATTAGGGGGTTGGAGAAGCAAAATAAAACAAATGAACAAGAGAGAATGAGTTACCTTTAAAAGTGTAATCTCCTTTTGATTTGAGCCTAAAGGCTTCCTTTGAAAGGATTCTGCCCAAAGGGGAACCTCTAGGATGAGGAGAGGGATGTTGAGAGAGTAAATGGGCAGGGGTTGGCCGAGCCAAAGGCTTTTGAAGTGTGTGAAATAAGGTGGAGGTGGGGGCCTTTTATAAGAGAAGAGGAGGGGCACTTTTGGAAAGCAATGAAATATTACATTATTTGAAAATGATTTTCGGTTCTAAAGGGTCCCACATTGATATAATTCGTGGATAAGGTGATAAGGCATCGAAATCCACTCATCCAATTGGTTTTTTCCATGTGTATATTGTAGATTTTTCATTATCTTTCCATTTTAATTAAATTGTCAAATAATGATGTCATCGCTGCATCATTATTATGTCATAAATAATTTAATTTATTTAATGTCTAAAAATTATAAAACAAATACTATGATATAGGAAATCTTTTTAGCTTTCCAATGACTATTTATAATCAAAATTTGGACTTGTATAACCCCACTTAAAAATTGTTTTAGTAAAACATACTATGTTAGTGTCATTTTCACTTTAACATTAAATAAAAAGTATTTTATGTTATTTCCCAACAAAAGTGGATCCATGGGGTCCCCAAGTTAGGCCATGGCTTGTCTTGGTCGGCCATGACACAACCAATAGGGTTGTGACATGTGTCTAGGTCATTTCATTTTTTTAAAGTATTATTTATACCTTAAACTACACTAATTATCACTAATCGCGATTAAAAACTTAATAAGTTACTATTCACCAAAAAATTATTATAATCTCATTGAACCACATTTTACTTCTTAATGACAACCATGTATGTCGGATTTTCAAAATTCAATACACATTAGTGGTAAACTTTCATTTAACTGAAAAATCAGTTTGCTTGATTATCACTTAGTGGTTTCACTATTCATCAAAAATTGAAGTTTTTCAGAAAATTACCAACAATTCACCCTAAGCTATATTTGATATTCTGAATTCAAAAATGAAGTCCGTTTTACAAAATTCAAAACATATTAGTCACATTAATTAATTTAATAATTAATTCCCGCTGTCAGAGCAAAAAGCGTGTTTTTATAAAACAATAAGTATCAAAAGATTGACACTAGTTTAAGTCCGATTTCAAAGTGAAATTGATTCCAACGACCACTATTGGATTTAATGGTAAAAATATTTTCTAATTTCACTTTAAAACCAATTAAAAAGATAATCTCATCATATAAATAAATTATATTAAAAAGAGGTTTTGAATTAAAATACAACATTTTACACTATTCATCAAAAAATGAACTTTATCAGAAAAATACCAAAAATTTACACAAAGTAAAATTTGATGTCCCGATTCTTAATAAGAGTTTTATTTGGTCCAAAAGAATGTATAAGAGTGATCAAAACTATATTTAATGACAGTTCTCCATTAAAAGGCGACAAGTGAACCTTTAGTGAAAACTAGGGCATATACACCTAAAATTGAATTCTTTCCATATTTTAAGACATTGTCTTTTATTGGATAAATGTAAAAACATTTATAAAACATATATAATCATATTTTAGTTATTTATATCCATTCCCGCCAATACAACGACTACATGTTAACTACCATTTGAAATAATATTATTTTATTATTAGAGTGCAACGTAAGATTCCCAAGAAACTCGTTGTTGCGTGTTGGGTACGCCATCGAGCATAGCGTCCCCTTTAAAGTCATTTAAATATTTTATTCACAAATATGGATAAATATGAAATGTCATATTCTTTATTTACCTGGGATGTTACATCCTTCCCCCCTTTTGGGAATTGCGTCCTCGCAATTTTAAAATTGCGCTTGGAAACATCCTTGAAAGTCCCACATCGGAACAAAAGTCGGTAAAACAAACACTTTAAAATAAAGAAAGATAAGTACAAAGGTCACTCGAGTTAACCCATACTAGGATTCCAAGTATGAAAATATGGACATGGAGGAGAAAACATAGGGTCACGTTCTTATGGAGAGTGATAGAAAACATGTTTAGGAGAAAGTTAACAATGAGAAAATCACAAACTTGTGATGGGTTAAACGGTATTCGATTCCCCAGTAGGAAAAGTTAATATACAACATTTTTGTTTTAAGTTACTTTTTATTGAGGAATTTATTCATAAGGAAACATAATCACTTATCATATTGACTTTCAACTTTTATTATATTCCTTTCACAAACTCATATTTTCTCCAAAAGACGAGTATTTAGGAAGACTTGTTCACATTAAGAGTACTATAATCAACTTCTAGAGAATCACCTAATCCACAAAAGAGAGCTATATACTTCCCATGTCTTTAGACTTTATCCAAAAACAAAACCAAAAAGGCTAGTACAAGATCGGATAATCCAGAAAAGGATAACCCTTTATAAAAATAAAATCTATTCTTAACATCCAAAATTTGTCAAACAAAACCCAATGTTCAACAAGGATCATTCGATAAACAATTTGTCCATAAAATTCTTCAAAGTAAACCAATCTAAGATTGAAACCCAAATATTTGTAGGATTTAGTCACATAGTCCTCCAAGTTAAATCGTAACATTTATCTCCAAACAACATTAGTCACTCCTAAAGTCTCACATTGAAAAGTAATTATCCCAATCACATATCCTCCATGATAGGGTAATCATTTTAATAAATAACCCAAAATCAACTTACTCTTAATTCATAAAATCATATAACCAAAAGAATCAGTCAAACTAACCAGGGACTTCACGTAGTCCAGTGGTAGGCGATAAATACCAGTCGCACTTTGGTTGTGGGTTCGATTCCCGCAGCTTTGTCCGACGCGACGGGATGTCACACGGTCTGCGTGTTGTCCTTTTTCCAAAACTATATAATTCTTAAAACATTCCCCAAAACGAGATAAAATCTTCAAAATAATCATAACACATTTTAACCTCAATTTCATCTCATGCCCTCCACTTCAATCATAACCTTTAGTAACCCATAATTACCTCAAAATTAAGGATCATATAAACCCAAGTGGTTCTTTATAACTATGTCCACAAAAGAAAAGGTAACTATTCCTTGGATAAAATTTGCCTATATTAATCATCAGGGTTTCACATAATATAAAAAGTCTTCTAATGTAACCCCATCATCAAAAGAGACATAATACTCTTAAGAATTTCACCATAACTCTTGAAGCCCTTATATGTTGACATCTTACTCATTCAACATTCTTCATGATCCATTATCCATTCCTTTCCAACCTATTCCGAAATACCTCTTTCCTACAAACAAAATCATGAATCATATCCTAAGATTTCAAAATAGGAAAACAACAGTCATGAAATAGTACATACCTTTGATTGGTCATTGTCAGTTTCTTAATCCTCAATAGGAATGGCATTAGATATTGGTAAACGAACATTTGTACGCTCTTGGTGACCCCATTCACGATACTTCTTCATAGAACATGTGTTTGCATAATGACCATGCACACCACATTTAAAACATTCAATTGATCCCTCAGAAAGAACTTCTTTCTCTTTCCTCGAGTCAACGGGATGCTTCCTTTTTCCATTACAGGTTCTTGCTTTATGACCTTCATTTCCACATCTATAGCATATTTCTGTCCCTTTGAAACATTTCCCTAGGTGTTTCTTTCCACATCTCTGACACATAGGTTTTTGAACACTCATACCTTTATGATTATTACCTGCACTTCCGTAGGGATTTGTTTCTTGCATATTTGATGCCTTAGAGAAAACTCCAAGGTTTAGGTGGTCAATCATGACTCCAGATAGTTGGTTGAGGATAATCAGAAGAGTTCTCATTGCAGCTCCCATATCATTCAGTTGCTTGCTCAAAAGACTATCACAATTTCCTTCACATCCACTGTTACTTTGGTGCCTGCTAGATCCAGCCATTTACTAAAACCAAAAAGGTCAGTGTGAGTATATCAACAAAACCATCATGTACTAATGAGGAAGATAAACACTAATATACACTTACTCATTCACTTTATCTAAAACTAGGACTCTTTCTGAAATCCTAACCATTATGGTAATGTCACTTATGCTTAAGGAATACCCTAACCTCTAAAGTTATCTAAACCGACCTTTGATACCAACTATAAGGCCCCAGCCTTAAAACTTACTTAATCTTGAGTTATTACAAGATTACACATTGAGGATCTTTTCAGGTTTAGAGTTTTAGAGAATTAGATCATGAAACTTGCATTACATTCCACATTTAAACAAAGTGGATTACATAAAAGACAATATTCATTCTTCCCATCAACGAGAACATATTTAAAATAAAATATGGATTCTCTCTTAACACATCCTTGACTCTAACGTCTTATCATGTACCTTTCCTCTTGACCTGAAAAACATTTCAGAAACTTGGGATGAGCATAAAAAGCTCAGTAAGGGACATAAAAATATGGAAAGGAAACATGAGTTCATGTATACATAAAGATGAAATCATAATTTACCCATAAAACATAGGCACTTTAACCTAACTCATCAAAACATGAATAAATCATAGAAATCATAAGACATAAAGGTAACTTGAGGCATTCATAACATTCTTACGTAGGGAGTAACCCTCTTGGTTACGTTTGGAATACCCATCACAGTATATTCCCTAAAATCTCTTCGGAGAAACCTTAACGTTTCACTCCTTCGCGTTACCCAATGCATTGGAGAGCTATAACGGGCTCACCCGCCCTTAGTTTATCACGGAACCACCCGTTCTTCATAACAATGCCCAAGAACCATAACATACATGTATCACATAAAATATTCATAAAGGAAACAAAACATTTCCACATTTCAAACACAACATAACATTTTAGTATTTTGAAATAATGAATCCATATAAAAAGAAACCATTTCCAAAACCATTTAAAACATTTAATAAAGATATTTTTGAATCAAAGTGTCCCATACCACCTTGAAGCTTTTAAAATTTTAAACCATTAATATCCATATAAATAAATCCTTAAAACCACTTTGAAAACATGGATATTAATAAGAACGAATAATTAAAACATTTAAAATGATATTTTGGTTAAAGGGGTTTTACCAAAATTAGAGACACTTGAATACAATAATTGAGGAATAACGTTTAGTCAGAACTTTATAATATCATGAGAATAAATGGATTCATGATATAATACTCCAAAGGACAGTATATACACCATATAAGAGTGAATTGGTGCATAACAACAATGAACCCTCAATAGAAATGTCAAATGTGATGAAATCCCTTATAAAGAAGGTATCCTTAAATTAAGGACAAATCAATCTCAAAAATATGTGTGAAGAATATAAATACACCCAATATAAGTGGATATTAAGTGTAAAACAATAAAATGTCATTCACACATATTGAATGGATGACATATTCCATGACTACATGTCGAACCCAAAGAAATCGAAATTGGGTTAAGAAGTTCCCTTGACAGCCTAACGGCGTCACATCAAAATGAGTTGATGAGAGATAAAAAGAGTATCTCATCACTTGGACACAAAATTTACATCATTAAGGATACATGAGAACATATCCCAATGTAACAATATGTAAATTAAAAGACCCAATAAAAGAAGTCTTTTAAAAAGAGGGGGGTGAAAGGTTCCCTTACCGACTTGGGTATCTTTCAAAAAATACACCCCATGAAAGAGGGACAATAGATCATTGATGTAAATACTCATAAACGAAAGTATTTTACACAAAGTGTAGAATAATGGGCAGTACATACACCACTCAATGAAATTTGTGGCAAAAGTAGCATAAATCTCACGAGAATAAAAGTGAGATGAAAAATCCCTTACGAGAACTCGGCAGCCTAACGACGCCACATAAAACTTCCAAAATGGATTGATGAGAGAGAATAGGGTCTCTCATCACACGAACATAAAAATTACAGTAGGATTAATATAAAATAACATCCCAATCATCAGAAAGATGAGCTTAAAAGAAATGACATAAAAGAGTGTACTTAAAGAGAAAGAGAGTTGCAGGATCCCTTACCTCGGGTCCGACTTGACTCGATCGTTCTTTAACGTCCTGAATAATAAACTTGAGTTAATTTCTATTTGCTTAAGAACCTTTTCCAAGTTCATTATTCCTTTTATATCAATTATTTACATGTTGTGAACATTATGTAATCATTTAAGTTAATAATGTTCATTTTGTCGGTATTTGGTTCTTAAGTCGAAAGTGGACTTCTTACAATTACATGTTGTTCATGTGGACAAATGTTTATTATATCCAGAATTGTATTCATGTTGTAGTTATAATATATGTCATATATATCCAGTACATTCATGCATTTATAACATTACATAATCATTTAGAGGTAAGAAATGAAATGCACCGTTCATGGAGACGGTAAGCCGTACGTACGCATGAACGCTACTTTCATTTCTATTCGTATTTTATAGAATGGAATAATAATGATATAAAGGTATATTATAATTCCAGTATAATATCATATTTAATATCATAGTTCCATCCTTTATATGTCCCACATATGGTATTTAACGAATCAAATCACTTTGAGGGGGCGGTAGTCCGCACTTCCTTAAATGAAGATATCGTGTTTACCCATAATGGGAACCATAAAGGTTTGACCAAAATGTAAAAAACAGAATCTTAAGGAAAACATAAACATACTATATATCATATATAAAAATAGTGACATCATAATGGCCACCTTTGAAGGTGTTAAATGAGTATTGAACAATCATCGTTTCGGGAGGCAGAATTTCACCATCCACGGAAACCGTATGTTCTTTAACCATTTGATGTAGTTGTGTGAGAGTGTAGCTCAAATAAATCTTATAACAACATACTAGTATATTGAAGATACTGTTGTTGTTACAAAAGAAGTAAATAAAAAGAGATTAGGGGGTTGGAGAAGCAAAATAAAACAAATGAACAAGAGAGAATGAGTTACCTTTAAAAGTGTAATCTCCTTTTGATTTGAGCCTAAAGGCTTCCTTTGAAAGGATTCTGCCCAAAGGGGAACCTCTAGGATGAGGAGAGGGATGTTGAGAGAGTAAATGGGCAGGGGTTGGCCGAGCCAAAGGCTTTTGAAGTGTGTGAAATAAGGTGGAGGTGGGGGCCTTTTATAAGAGAAGAGGAGGGGCACTTTTGGAAAGCAATGAAATATTACATTATTTGAAAATGATTTTCGGTTCTAAAGGGTCCCACATTGATATAATTCGTGGATAAGGTGATAAGGCATCGAAATCCACTCATCCAATTGGTTTTTTCCATGTGTATATTGTAGATTTTTCATTATCTTTCCATTTTAATTAAATTGTCAAATAATGATGTCATCGCTGCATCATTATTATGTCATAAATAATTTAATTTATTTAATGTCTAAAAATTATAAAAAAAATACTATGATATAGGAAATCTTTTTAGCTTTCCAATGAATATTTATAATCAAAATTTGGACTTGTATAACCCCACTTAAAAATTGTTTTAGTAAAACATACTATGTTAGTGTCATTTTCACTTTAACATTAAATAAAAAGTATTTTATGTTATTTCCCAACAAAAGTGGATCCATGGGGTCCCCAAGTTAGGCCATGGCTTGTCTTGGTCGGCCATGACACAACCAATAGGGTTGTGACATGTGTCTAGGTCATTTCATTTTTTTTAAAGTATTATTTATACCTTAAACTACACTAATTATCACTAATCGCGATTAAAAACTTAATAAGTTACTATTCACCAAAAAATTATTATAATCTCATTGAACCACATTTTACTTCTTAATGACAACCATGTATGTCGGATTTTCAAAATTCAATACACATTAGTGGTAAACTTTCATTTAACTGAAAAATCAGTTTGCTTGATTATCACTTAGTGGTTTCACTATTCATCAAAAATTGAAGTTTTTCAGAAAATTACCAACAATTCACCCTAAGCTATATTTGATATTCTGAATTCAAAAATGAAGTCCGTTTTACAAAATTCAAAACATATTAGTCACATTAATTAATTTAATAATTAATTCCCGCTGTCAGAGCAAAAAGCGTGTTTTTATAAAACAATAAGTATCAAAAGATTGACACTAGTTTAAGTCCGATTTCAAAGTGAAATTGATTCCAACGACCACTATTGGATTTAATGGTAAAAATATTTTCTAATTTCACTTTAAAACCAATTAAAAAGATAATCTCATCATATAAATAAATTATATTAAAAAGAGGTTTTGAATTAAAATACAACATTTTACACTATTCATCAAAAAATGAACTTTATCAGAAAAATACCAAAAATTTACACAAAGTAAAATTTGATGTCCCGATTCTTAATAAGAGTTTTATTTGGTCCAAAAGAATGTATAAGAGTGATCAAAACTATATTTAATGAAAGTTCTCCATTAAAAGGCGATAAGTGAACCTTTAGTGAAAACTAGGGCATATACACCTAAAATTGAATTCTTTCCATATTTTAAGACATTGTCTTTTATTGGATAAATGTAAAAACATTTATAAAACATATATAATCATATTTTAGTTATTTATATCCATTCCCGCCAATACAACGACTACATGTTAACTACCATTTGAAATAATATTATTTTATTATTAGAGTGCAACGTAAGATTCCCAAGAAACTCGTTGTTGCGTGTTGGGTACGCCATCGAGCATAGCGTCCCCTTTAAAGTCATTTAAATATTTTATTCACAAATATGGATAAATATGAAATGTCATATTCTTTATTTACCTGGGATGTTACATTTTATGTGGCATACACATGTATTGTGGATTATGGGTGGGGTCCAATATGACCTTCCAACAAATTATTTTTAGCATATATTTCACTACATTGTTAGGATCTGACATAATGGGTTTATTCACACAAGAGTGGACATGATGGGTTTACACACATTTTTATGCATTTATATAATGTGTTTGTTCACATTGGCATGGGCATAATGAGTTTTCTCACACGGGTTTTCCAATGCTTATGGATATTCCAAATCTAAATTTTTTATCAAGTTATCACACATTTCCAAATTTTTTATCATGTTATGTAAAATTTTAAGATTCCTTTTATTTCCCAGCAATTCCATGTTTTCATGATAATACATTTTCAAGTATCCCACACCGTTTGTCATTTTCACGTGTTATATGTTTAAAAATTTATGTTTCCTTAATGGACTTTCCTAATCTAATATGGACTCTTAATGTTTTGTGATTATAGTATATATTATTATGATCGAATATTTATATATCTATGTTTTTAACATGTTCTACAAATTCCTTTGATCAAATTCTTTATTAAATTTCTTTTCCACAACAAATTTTTTTAGCCCAACCATTTATTTTATTTCCATTACACAATGTATGAAGAGGATCATATAATGTGACATGTCTAGGAAATGGTCTAGAGAAACATAATTGTAGAAAAAACATTCAATTTTTATAATATAAGATGTATATATAACTAATTTCATAGACCCTAAACCTTTCTTTCCTTTGATTATAAGACTATTTTGTGATGTATTATTTAAATTGTGAGATTAATGAATTATTTAAGTTATTATTACCTTAGTATTATATAAATTACCATTTTTGTACCATGGTATTTACATCAACTAGATGATAACCAAAACCCATACACGGTTTTAGTACATGGAATCCATCTCAGAAAACATGGAATCTATCCTATGAGTAGCTTCTATTCCACATATAGATTATTTATAGGATATGGGGTCATTATTATCAAATAATAATGAGTTAAAATCCTTGGTGACTAGAAAAACACATATTTTATGTTCTATAAACTCTATTGTATTCCTATGTTGTACTAGTATATCTATAAAATAATCATATATGTGTATTTTTGTAATATGTTATTATAACACATCTTGTGTATCTTGAGCCTATAATCTGTATAAATCTATATCGTTCCCAATATATATTTTGGAAATGTGATAACTTCCAAGAAAGGTGGGATGTATATTTACCATAGCCATCTTATTTTATTGGATGTATAGGTAATATATTTAAGTTTCTTTAGGATGTAATATAATGATACTCTTAGTTCATCTAGGTGGAAGTATTATTTTGAAGATTCCATAACAAATGAATCGTAAACCAACATACATATATGTGAAAACATAAAGTTTACATCCATACCAATGTTCACATGTAAAATTATTTACATATATTGCTGGAACTCATGTTAGTTTTTTTGTAACGTCTCGGTTCCTGAAGTTGCCTAGAGACGCCCCGTACACTATTGGTCACATGGTCTCAAGCACATTTTCCTAAATGCGAGAGGATGCTGACTAGTAGTGAGGGACTTGGGTGTGATAGTGGGGAGACTATGCCCTCATTGGAAGAGTAACACCGTGGAATTAAAAGAGATATCAATAGCAGAAGCGGTAATATTACCATATCATAATTAAATAACTTAAGTAATAAACAGTTGGACGTCACATATCTAAATAATGCATGATACATATGTCTAAGAAAGTACCCAATCACATCACAATGATGGAATAAATTAATAAACCAAAGTATTAAAGAAAAGTAGTAAACAACTCCGCAACATAACAATCCATAGCTTGGTCCCATGCTCTCCAGCTCCATATCAATCATGTACCTGAAGTAGAAGGGTACTTTCCATTATCTATTCCTGCAGCAATATAATCTTTTTGGGCCCAAAAGCATGACCTAAACAGGGTTTGAGAGGAATCCTACTAGGCAACCACCCAAAGATCTGTTCCTAACTGTCAGTGAATATATATGGCAGCTAATAAACAAAATAAAGTAGTAAACAAGGAAGTACACATTGTAAGAATCCTACAAATTCAATTGCATTCATTTTCATATATCAAGTAAGAACCTAATCAAAAGTAGGTAACCCATTGGGAATTACTCATAGCCTAACCCCTTTGGTTCATCCAATCAAACACAAGAAACCCTCTGGAAGGTACACACGGTATAACCCCTCTGTTTCAGCTTTTGTAAAGACACTCCAAGTAAGTATTCACCTTCAATCCCCCCTATATTATCGTATCAGTAACTAATAGGCACTCTGAGGAAGCACTCAACGTCCAATTCCCCCTATGGCTCGTATCAAAGAAACTAAAGACACTCTGAGGGAGCACAATGTCCACCCCCCCCCACTATGGTCTCGCCATTTAATAGTATAATAGACACTCTGGAGAATCCCCCAGCATCCATTCTCCCTATGGTCTACTACACCATGTTCTCACAGCCCCATGTAAGTTAGTCATGCACAAAAGATACATGGAAGCCAAATTAAATCTCAAGAAATACTTGGCTAAATAATATATAGTATATCATAGCATGTCAAATAATAATCACCCCATTCTAATAGTACTAGGCATGGGAATCAAAGCTGCATCTTTACAGGCAAAGCTAGACCAAACTGAAAAAAAACAAGAAAACATTGGGAAAACATACTTAGCATGGAAAATTTAACCCTATTCACCAAAATTAAACTCTATCAAATCAAACAAGGCATAGATGGTAATAACTGGGATAAAACCCTAAACACGCAATACCCCGAATGAGGGTATTGGGATCTTTTTCACAAAAAAATCAAATACTATCTTCAGAAAGCCAAAAACCACCTACCTCAGCATTTTATGGATGATATACATGAACCTCAGGCCCTGAATCTCCCTAAAAGATCATTGATCTGTAAAAAAGTTAAAAACGTTAAACTGAGGATATCTTGCGAATGTGGAGAAATCGAGAGATGGTATTCAAGAAGAATAGAGAACTCACCGATGTGATTCCAACGCAACTGATGGAGTTAGATTTGGAGAACAGACAGCGAGTCAGGGGCTCGGAGAAGATCTGCAGCCATACAGACGCTCCTGGTTGAGACGGACGAAGAAGGCGAGAATTCTGTCCATTAGACGCGGCCCTGGTCTGTTTAATGAAAAAAAGTACATGGAATTTTCTTGTACACAACGTGCACTTTCATTTTCTACCCTCTGCTTTAGGTAGTCTCTAGGTCACCACACATGACCATGTTCTAGGCCATTACACGACCAGTACACGATCACCCACAGCAATTAGGTACATGGTGTGTACATAATGTACATTGCGTGTAGCCCTAAAATTTTCAGAAACACCTCTTTTTCTAAAAAATAACTAAAAAAGAAAAACATACCTGAAAAAAAAGATTCGGGTTCTTAAAAACTTCCCCCCTTAATGAAATTCATCCTTAAATTTCCCTAGAAACGTGTCGTAGAAGAAGAATCCTCAAATAGCTCTGGCCACTATGATCATACACCAACCTCCCTCTTTATGGTCTCGTCCTGTACTTGCTCGTGCTGCCATAGAACTCGTACCAATGGAATGGACCTGCCATATAGAACCTTCACACTTCGATCAAAAAACTAGATAGGATTCTCCTTGAAAGATGCGTCCACCTCGAACTCAACCTCTTTGGGTTGGAAAACATGAGATGGGTTTGAGAAGTAACATTAGAGCTGAGAAATGTGGAAGACATCATGCATATCCCAGTACCTCTGAGGTAACTTTAGCCTATAGGAAACCGGTCCGACTATCTCCAAAATCTCAAATGGCCCGACGTGCCTCGGTAAAATCTTACCATGTTTCCTAATCCTTATGTGTCCCAGCCTTGGTGTGACACGCAGGAAAACCTGATCTCCGACCTCGAACTCCAGAGGTCATCTTCATCGATCAGCATAATACTTCTATCGAGAATGTGCAGTATCTATCCTCCTCTAAATCAACTCTATCTACTTTATGGTCTCCTAGACAAGACGAGGTCCCAGCACAGCTTCCTATCCTACCTCCAGCCAACATAGGGGTGATCGGCATGGCCTACTGTACAAAGCCTCAAAAGGTACCATCTGAATAGTTGCTTGAAAACTATTATTGTATGAAAACTCAACAATTGGTATGTGATTCTCCCAAGAACTTCTAAAATCTAGGATGCATGCTCAAAGCATGTCCTGAAGCACCTGAATCGTATGCTTGAACTGACCATTTGTTTGGGGATGGTATGTTGTACTCATAAGTACCTGTATACCGAAAGCCCTCCGAAGTCCCTGCTAGATCCGAGAAGTAAAATGTGCATCCCTGACTAAAACAATGGAGTGTGGAACCCCATGTAGATGTAAAATATCTTGGATATACATCTATCCTATTTCATCAACACTAATGTTCTCCTTGATAGGAAAGAAGTGAGAAACTTTCATGAGTCTGCCAATGACAACCCAAACTACATCATTCCATCGAGGTGACCTCAGCAAACCTTTAATGAATTCTATCATGAAATAATTTCATATCTACTTTTGAATGGATAACTACTACAATATCCCTATAGGTCACTGATGTTCTGCCTTCACATGCTGACAGGTTAAACACCGCATGACAAAACCTTCAACATTTGTCTTCATACCTAGCCACCAATACTGACAGTGTAATTCTCGATAAATATTGGTGACACCAGGATGAACGGCCCAAACTGAGGAATGAAAGTCTCACATTAGCTCCTCGTGTATGTCTGCTGGAAGCCACACACATCCATGAAAATGAAAGATCTTATCCTCACCTATTGTACATCCAGAAATATGGTCCTCTCCTGACACACTCTACTGTAGGACTAGGCCTTCTGAATATGATAGCTGCCTTATTCGCACTCAATCAAGAAGAGTAGAGGTAACATCTATATAATATAGAATCATCTGCCCATGTCTATCGTGCACCTCCAAATTCATTTCAAAGAGCATGGCCATAAGCCACAACTCACTACTGGCCTCCTAAACTGCATGCACCCGAGTCGTTCTCCTCAACGCATAAGCCACAACGTTGCCCTTCCTAGGCATGCTGGAAAGCTCAAGGTTAAAAGACTGAAGTTACTCAACCCAGCTTCACTATCCCAAATTCAGTTCATTTTGAGTGAAGATATAATTGATACTTTTGAGGACGGTGAAAAAAAAATTCTCTCCCAACATGTAATGTCTCCAACAGCGTAAAGAATGAGAAACTATAGCCAACTCGAGATCGTGCGTCGGGTAGTTCCTCCCATGTGGCCTCTACTGTCGAGAACTGTATACAATAACCCCTTATCCCTGCATAAGCACTTCTCCCAGCCTGATACCTGATGCATCATAGTATACAGTATAGCTCTTTCCAAGCTCTGGAAATAATATTATTTCTATTGAAGTTAACCTCCCTTTTAGCTCCTGAAAGGCTGACTCGCAAGAATCTGACCACAAGTACATCACACCCTTCTTAGTCTGGTCTGTCAGTGGTTCCAATAAGCTTGAAAAGTTCTATATAAAACTTTTGTAGTTACCAGCCATCCCTAGAAAACACCATACCTCAAATACATTCTTCAGCTACTCCCATGAAACTATTTCTCTCACTTTTTTGGGTCTACTGATACTCCTGTCTCTGAGATAACATGACCCAAGAAGTGAATCTAGTCCATCCAAAAGTGGAATTCTGAGAGATTAGCATATAACTGATGCTCTCTCAGTGTACACCTAACGATCTCATGATGTGTGGCATGGTAATATCGATTGTGAGTGTACACCAAGATATCGTCCATGAATACCACCATGAATGAACACATGTATAGATGGGACACTCGGTTCATCAGTGCCATGAAAATTGCAGGTGCATTCATGAGACCGAATGACATAACCACAAACTCGTATAGACCATACCTGCTCTAAAAGGATGTGTGAAGTACCTATGGTGGTCTAACACCCAACTTATGTTAACCGGATCTTAAATAAATATTTGAGAACACCCAGGCTCCTTGAATATGATCAAAGAGATAATAAATCCTCATTAAGGGATATCGGTTCTTGACCATCAACTGGTTCCACTTCTGATAATCCACACAAAGTTGGAGGGTACCATCAACCTTTTTCGGAAATAGGACAGGCGATACCCAATGATAAGTATTGAATCAAATGAAACTCTTTGCCTGAAACTCCTCCAATAGCTTCATGAGCTCTGACAGCTCAAGTGTAACCATCTTATATGGAGGAATGCACATTGGTGTTTCTTTTGAAACAAGATCAATAGAAAATTCCACCTCTCTCTAGAGGCAAGCCTAAAAAAGACTTCTAGAAAGACGTCCCTAAAATGATCCACCACTGGAAGGAAGTCTATATGTGAAGTCCCCTGGTCATCCAGAAATAGACTGGTAATATGGGATATAACTCTTCCTAACCCATGATGCCTGGGTCCCTCTCTGCTCACCTGGACATCCCACTCACCCTTATAAAGAAACAATCCACCCTATGGTGATGTGAAAATCACCCTATGATGATAGTAATCGGCAACTGCCTGGAAGGGAATTAACCAATCCATTCTTATAATGACATCATAGTCGGTCATCTCTAGAACATAAAGGTCCCATAGAAAGTGACACCCACCAACCTCGAGAGGGAACTCCTTGAAATGATGTATACTAGCCATTCTTGTCCCCAACGGTGTGTCTGGAATCAAGATATCAGCAAAAGAAAATATAAAGAGACGAAGTCTCTCCACAACAAAAATAGATATAAAGCTATGGGGAGAAATTGTATAAAAAACAGTAGAATCTAATAATGAGGCAATTTTGATCGTACCTTGAACTGTAGAGGGTCTGATATCCTGCTCATGTTGGGTCATCTCAAATGCAATTTTTTGACCTGCACTGTGGCCCCATGACTCTATCTTACCACTCTGAGCTGATACACCCTGTTGTTGCTGAATTCCTAGTGACTAGCTACCATGACCCTGACCTCAAACTCATCTTGAACGGTTGAATGAACTCCAGATCCTTGACTGATGGGAAACTAGTGGTGCGTCTTCTAAATGAGGAGTCATAGAAGAACCCTCATCACCAGATACTGGTGAAAATATCTGACAGAATCGCTGAAGATGACCCATCTTACTGCATGATTGGCACTCCATTGGGTCTCTTGGGAAATGTGGCCTCTTATGCTCACTCTTTACACACTAGTAGCACACTACCTGGATACTAGAATATGTCTCTCACCTACTATGATCTCTTCATGTAGACTCCCTACGGTGCTTCCTACTATCATTAGGAGGGATAGAAACTTTGGATATCGAACTTCCCTAGCTCACCACTACAGAATCCCTTAGATTGTGCTCCCTGATCAGTGCCTGGTAGACTATAGAGGTTATGGAAGTCAACCTGAAGATGTTCACCTGAGATAAAATTTCATGCCTGAGACCATCCTCAAACTTCCTTTTCAAAAATAAATCATCACCTCTTGGAATATGCGTGAAGTGATACAGATCTGTGAAGCAAGAATAATACTGTAAAATAGATAGACTACCCTTCTATAGCCTCATGAACTCTCAGGACTGATTTGGAATATGCGTGAAGTGTTGTAGCTCTGTGAAGCAAGAATAATACTGCAAAAATAGATAGACTACCCTTCTATATCCTCATGAACTCTCAGGACCGATTGTCCCTCAATGTATCCGAATAGAAGTAGTCATAAAATGCACACTGAAACTCATCACATGCTATAAACTGCTGGTGTCCTGCCTATGAGATCACATCCCACCATCTCTTGGTGAAGTCACAAAGCATATACGTAGAGATCATCGTCCGCCTCTATAGATGTGTCTACAGATGCTCAAAGATAGAAATCATGGATTCTAACCATGACTCTACAGCCTGAGGTCCTCTTTCCCTTGTTATGGTGGGAGGATGCAGTTTCTAGAAAACCCATGTCAACTATACCATAAAAGGGGCAGGATGCGGTACTCCTTTGAAGGTATGCATGAACCTCATAAATCCCTCTCAGAACTGTGTATCAGCACCTGTGTCAGGAATTACTACTGGTGCCAAGATACCACAACTGGAGGATCCACTGGTATTCCCCGATCAGCCATATCTGGTGTCTGATCACAGCCATGTAACTGGCAGATGTAACACCCCAAGCTTCCATGGAATGCTTCTCTTTGAATAATAGAGCAGCGTGTGTTGTACGCAACCTCGAGTTCTAACACACCGTGACCAATAAAAGTAGTCGTTATGAATAGTAATACCCACTTTTTGAAATTATATAATTTTTATTTTTCAAAATGGAATTCATTTTTGGATTCAGAATATCGAAATTAGCCTATGTTGAATTTTTGGTATTTTTCTGAGAAATTCCAATTTTTGATGAATAGTGAACAATACTTAAAAAGAACTTTTTTAATCAAAATATTTTATAGTGATAAATTATAAAATTGAGTGGTTTTAAAGTATAATTAGAATATATTTTTACCATTTTATCCATTGGTGGTCATTAAAATTAATTTCACTTTGAAATTTGACATAAACAATTGTCAATCTTTTGATATATATTGTTTCTTAAAAACACGGTATTTGTTGTGACATCGTGAATTAATTATTAAATTAATTAATTCAACTTATATGGTTTGAATTTTTTAAAATATACATAATTTTTGAATTAGGAATATCAAATACAGTTTAGGGTTAATTTTTGGTATTGTTCTGAAAAACATCGATTTTGATGAATAGTGAAACCACTAAGTGGTAGTTAAAAAACTGATTATTTGTTTAAATGAAATTTTACCACCTCTGTGATTTGAATTTCCAAAATCCGACATACATCATTGTCATTATCAAGTAAAATTTGGTTCAATGGGATTAAAATAATTTTTGTTGAATAGTAACTTATAAGTTCTATTAATCGCGATTAAAGGTAATTAGTGAAATTTAAGGTAAAAATGATATTATAAAAATATGAAAATACCATTACAATTCTCCTAACCTTATTGGATGAGTCATGGCAGACCAAGACAATTCATAGGTCAACTTGGGGACCCCATGGAGCCACATGGGTAAGAAAATGACAATAATAACTTTTTATTTAAAGTCAAAATAAAATTGTCACAAACATGTGTTGTTTTACTAAAACAATTATTACAAGGGGTTATATAAGTTAAATTTTTGACTATAAATATTCATTGAAAATATAAAAAGATTTTCTACATCAGGGCAATTTTTTTATAATTTTTAGACATTAAATATAAAAAATTTATAACACCATGATGATGTAACGATTACCTCATTAATTTACGATTTAAATAAAATTAAAAGATAATGTAAAATATAAGACATAAACTTGTCAAAAACTTATTGGATGAGTATATTTAGAACCCTTATCTCCTTATCCTAGAAATATATCATTGTGGGACCTTTTAAATCCTAAAATAATTTCATAATAATGTAACATTTTATGACTTTCCAAGAGTGCCCCTCCTCTCCTCTTATAAAAGGCCCCCAACACTACCACCTTATTCACACCGTCAAATCCATTTGGCTAGTCCAAACTCTGCCCAAATACTCTCTCAACTTCCATATCTTACTCCTAGAAGCATCACTTTGGGCAGAAGTCTTCCCAAGGAAGCCTTTGGCTCAAATCAAAAAGAGTTACCCGATTTCAAGGTAATGTCTTCTATTATGTTCTTTGTTTTATTTTTCTTCTCCAACCACTTAAACTATTTTTATTCATTTCATTTGTAACAAAAAACGTATCTAAAATATACTAGGATGTTTTCATGAGAATTATTTTATTTACACTTACACATTCCTTCGTCTAATGGTTACAGAAAATACTGTTTCTGTGGGTGGCGAATTACTGCCTCATGAAACGATGATTGTTCAATCTTCTTTTTACACCTCTCATGGTGGCCATTATAATGAAACTATTTTTATATATGATATATATTATGTTTTTTTCCTTATGATTCTGTATTTTTCATTTATGTCATTCCTTTATGATTTCCATTATGAATAAACACGATAATTTCATTTTAGGAAGTGCGGACTACCGCCCCCTCAAGGTGATTAGAATCGTTAATGCCATATGTGGGATGTATAAAGAAAAGCGTAAATGGTATTATACATTATATTATACTGGAATTATAGTATACCTTTATATAATTATAACTTCATTCTATTAAATATGAAATATTAATGAAAGTAGCATTCATGCGTACGTACGGCTTACCGTCTCCATGAATGTTGCATTTCATTTCTTACCTCTAAATGTTATGTAATATTATAAATGCATGTATATACTGGATATATATGATATATATTATAACTAAATCATGAATACAATTCTGGATATAATGGATATTTCACCACATGAACAACTTTTAATTACAAGAATTTTATTTTTAACTCAAGTACCATAGATCGACAAAATGACCATTATTAACATAAATAATTACATAATGTTAATAACATGGTAATAAGTGATATAAAAGTAATAATGAACATGAAAAAGGTTCTTAAGAAAATATAAATTAACTCTAGTTTATTATTCAAGAGATTAAAGAACGATCGAGTCAAGTCGGACACGAGGTAAGGGAACTTCTTAACCCAATTTCCTTTCTTTGGGTTAATCTCTTACATTCAAATTATGTCATGATATTATTACGTACTATCTTGTATTTTTACTTTATTTATGTGTACTTATAGTGAATACACATAATAGATATATTTTATTTAAAAAATTATCCTTGTAAGGACTTCGTCTCAATATCCTTTCATTGAGGCATATTTGATTTTATACAAAACTTCCTTTTATACGATGTATAATCTCCTTTGAATTTTACGTTTATTCAAAAGGAATTTTTTTATACGAAGTGTATTACTAAACGACAAAAGGGAATGTTTTTTTTGTCATACGTATGTGGCGAGAATGAATTATCCACCACCGTGACCATTATTTGAGTTTCAGCTTCCTCTACAAGCTATAACTTTTTTTTACATGAAAAATAAATACCATGTTTTAATTTTATTTTATTTTGGTATTGAAAATGGTTTTGAAAGTGTTTTATTTATATTAATGTTTTGTATTTATATCTTGTGATTGAAATGTGGAAATGTTATGTTTCCTTTATGCATGTTTTATGTGATATGATTATGTTTTGGTTTATGATATGTTTAAACCTATTCATATGAGGAATGAATTGGACTTAATAAGTGATGGGTGGAGCCCGCTATACCTCCTCGATGCATCGGTAGGTCTCATGAAACAAACTAGTCTCTTGGAATGAGGCCATGAAAAAATCTTATTTGTAGTCTTGGCACGAGGCCTTGGCTACGTGGTTATGATAGTCTGACATTTTCCATTCCATTATTATGAAAGTGGTTATTGATATGGCATGTGATTATATGACTAGTAGAATATCCTTGTGAATAAGTAAATGGCATTATTTTATTTTATTTTTTCCATATTATGCTGATGTTCAAGTTTAAAAGGATTTTGTTTTAGTTATACATTTACTTAAATGTTAATCTTTATTTAAGAAAGCTTCCACTATATTGTTATCCTTACTGAGCATCTGAGCTCACCCCTTTCAATTTTTTAATTTTTCCAGGATGTGAAGAACTATTTTAAGAATGACCTGCAGGGATAGTCGGAAGAGGATATGAGTGTGGACTATGGAGACCATGTTATTATAGTTTTTCACTTTATGATGTAATGTAACGTTTTTGAATGTATCTAGTGTTTCCAAGGCTACTAAACTAATCAGTCTTTCGAGACTTGATCTTTTGTGATCATGCTAATGTTACGGAATAATGCACCAACTATGGTTAACTGGGGTCGGGGCGTTACAGTTGCTATCAGAGGCAGTTTAGTACTAACCTTGGAAGCTAGATTTAGATAAACTCTAATTAGAGCACATAGCCCAATGATAGACTGTTGAGGATTAGTATAGAAGAACTTCCTAAATTTTGGTATTATAGAGGTTTTGTGATTTTTCCGAGCAATACATCCTTATCTGGATACGAGCAGGTAGAGGCGGCTCTAGCACAGATGTACCTAGGGGTAAAACCCAAAAACACCGGTTTGAGCTAGACTCAAACGGGAACTGGTGCATGACAACGGGCCTTGCTGCACTTCTGGCTACGACACTCCCTTGGGATATGCTTAGGATAGTTCTCAGTTTCTTTACAAACCGTTTTCAAGGGTTTATGAGTATATACTTCGTCAAATAAATTTTTTTTATGAATATAGTTCAATTTATGTTAAGTGTTTTACAAGTTTGGAATTATGTATTTTGATTCATAAACAAATATAGTTTATGCCATTGTTTAGAAATGGCACCTAGTGTGAGGAATGGAAACAGTATCAATGCACGCACTCCATGTAGGTATTTCCCTCCTACTCAAGATAATTATAATTGAGTTGGTGATACAACTGGTTCTGATCAGCTTATCACCATACTGGGACAACTCACTCAGGTTATGAATTATAACATTACCCGTATGGAGCACCCAGATCCACAACATGGAGGATCAATGTTAGATCGATTCATGAAGCAACAACCACCGAAATTCAATGGGAGTAAAAATCCCATAGTAGCTGAGCAATAGATAAATTCCTTAGAGAAAATATTCCACACCTTGGGGAGTAGCGAAAGGGAGAAGGTTGTCATGGCAGTTTACTGCCTCACTGGAGATGCCGATCAATGGTGTTCACTGATTCAAAACACAAAGGAAGATATTGTCTCATGTGCTATCAAGACAGAAAAGGAATTCTCTAAATCTTATGAAAATAAAGTAAATAAAGAGAAGAAGATAATGGTGGAACAAGAGACAGATAAAGGGACAAAGGGAAAGAAGTATTTTCTATTATGCGATAATTGTGGGAAGAATCACCCCGGTACTTGCCTAAAAGGAATGAGAGTTTGTTATAAATGTGGAGAAAAAGGTCACCAGGCTCGTGATTTCAAGGGAAAGAAAGAGGCTATCAATGTTGAATGCTACAATTGTAGGGAAATGGGGAATTATGAAAATTAATGTACTAAGCGTTAGGGAAACTTACCTCAGAAAAGGCCAAGGGATCAAGAAAAATCTTATGTTATTACTACAGTTGAAGTGGAATAATTAATGTATTGGTGCTTTTGGACTCAAGGATTATATTCTGGATATAAGAATAATGTGATATATATAAGTATTGTATTGTAGTACTTATTGTTTTCATTACAGTTTTAATATGATGAAGGTAATCATTTTTTTAGTATGTGACAATAAGAGAAACATTACTTTGTTGGGGGAATCTGATGAATCGATTTTGGAATTTAGATACCTTTTACAGAAAGTCTGGACAGAGGTATTTTGGATAACTATAAAGGTTGGAATGGATTATGTCGAACTTTGGATATTATTTTTTATGGTTAAATTTTTTTTGAAAATTATTTTTATAATATTATAATACTATAGTTTTAGGTAAAGGACAACCTGTAGGTCGGAGGGATAACCCGTCCCGTCGGACAAAGCTACAGGAATCGAACCCACAACCATAGGGTGACTGGCCTTTATTACCTCCCACTAGCCTATATGAAGTCCCTCGTTTTAGAAAAATAGTTTTCATAATCTAAATGGTATGTGTTAAGATTTGTAACCTTGTACGATTAGGATAAATATAATATTTTTGAGTTCTATTATCTTTCTGAGTGAAAGATGGGTTTGTGGTGAAAATTTATTAATGAATGAAAGTATACATGACATGTATGTATATTTCATTACGTTATTAGTAATTCTCCTAAATAAATTACTCATCTTTATGAAAGGTAACTTAAAACAAAAACGTTGTCGGTTAACTTTTCCTACTGGGGAATCAATGATCGTTTAACCAATCACAAGTTTGTGATTTTCTTGTAGTTAAACTTTCTCCTAATCCTATTTTATACAAATCTCCATCAGACCTTGATGGTTTTTTTCCTCCATATCCATGTCGTCCTAGAATCCTAGTATTGGCTATCTCGGGTGACCTATGTACTTCTCTTTCTTTCTTTTAAAGTTATATTTTTATTAACCTTATTCCCGATGTGGGTTTTCCACAAAGGTATTTTCTATTTTCAAAATTTTATATTCAAAGAAAAATATAAAATTGCGAGGACGCAATTTATTGAAGAAGGGGAGAATGTAACACCCCAAAATTTCATGGTACACTTATATTTGAATAATAGAGCAGCGTGTGTTGTACGCAACCTCGAGTTGTAACACACCACGACCAATAAAAGTAGCTGTTATGAATAGTAATACCCACTTTTTGAAATTATATAAATTTTATATTTCAAAATTGACTTCATTTTTGGATTCGGAATATCAAAATTTTCCTATGTTGAATTTTTGGTATTTTTCTGAAAACTTCTAATTTTTGATGAATAGTGAAAAATACTTAAAAACAACTTTTTTAATCAAAATATTTTATAGTAATAATGTATAAAATTGAGTGGTTTTAAAGTATAATTAGAATATATTTTTACTATTTTATTAAATGGTGGTCATTATAATTAATTTCACTTTGAAATTGGACATAAACAATTGCCAATCTTTTGATATATATTGTTTCTTAAAAACACGCTATTTGTTGTGAGAGCGAGAGTTAATTATTAAATTAATTAATCCAACTTATATGGTTTTAATTTTATAAAATATACATCATTTTTTAATTAGTAATATAAAATATATCTTAGGGTTAACTTTTGGTATTGTTCTGAAAAACTTCGATTTTTGATGAAGAGTGAAACCACTAAGTGGTAGTTAAAAAACTGATTTTTTGTTTAAATGAAATTTTACCACCTCTGTGATTTGAATTTCCAAAATCAGACATACATCATTGTCATTAGAAAGTAAAATGTGATTCAATGTGATTAAAATAATTTTTGGTGAATAGTAACTTTTAAGTCATATTAATCTCGATTAAAGGTAATTACTGAAATTTAAGGTAAAATGATATTATAAAAATATGAATATACCTTTACACTTGTCCTACCCTTATTATATGATTCATGGACAACCCATAAAATCCATGGGTCAAATTGGGGTCCCCATGGAGCCACTTGGGTAAGAAAATGACATTAATAACTTTTTATTTAAAGTAGAAATAAAATTGTCACAAACATGTGTTGTTTTACAAAAAACATTATTACAAGGGGTTATATAAGTAAAATTTTTGACTATAAATATTAATTGGAAAGATAAAACAGTTTCCTACATCATGGTAATTTTTTATTGTTTTTAGACATTAAATAAATTAAATATTTTATAACACAATGATAACGTAACGATTTCATCATTAATTTACCATTTAAATAAAATTAAAAGATAATGTAAAATATAAGACATAAACTTGTAAAAAACCTATTGAATGAGTAGATTTCGATCCCTTATCACCTTATCCTCTAAATATATAATTGTGGGACCTTTTAAATCCGAAAAGTATTGCATAATAATGTAACATTTTATGACTTTCCATGAGTGCCCCTCCTCTCCTCTTATAAAAGGCCCCCACCACTACCACCTTATTCACACCTTCAAATCCATTTGGATCGGCCAAACTATGCCCAAATACTCTCTCAACTTCCATATATAACTCCTATAAGCCTCAAGTTGGGCAGAAGTCTTCCCAAGGAAGCCTTTGGCTCAAATCAAAAAGAGTTACCCGATTTTAAGGTAATGTCTTCTCTTATGTTCTTTTGTTTTATTTTGCTTATCCAACCCATTGAACTCTTTTTATTCCATTGTTTTGTAACAAAAACACTATCTAAAATATACTAGGATGTTTTCATGAGAATTATTTTATATACACTTACACATACCTTCATTTAATGGTTAAAGAACATACTATTTTTGTTGGTGGCGAATTACTTCTTCACGAAACGATGATTGTTCAATCTTCTTTTTACACCTCTCATGGCGGCCATTATGTTGACACTATTATTATATATGATATATATTATGTTTTTACATTCCTTATGATTCTGTATTTTTCATTTATTGCATAACTTTATGATTTTCATTATGGGTAAACGCGATAATTTTACTTTAGGAAGTGCGGACTACTGCCCCCTCAGAGTGATTTGAATCGTTAATGTCATATGTGGGGTGTATAAAGGATGTATTAAAGGGTATTATACATTATATTATACTTTAATTATATTATACCATTATATAATTATAACTTCATTCCATTAAATATGAAATAGAAATGAAAGTAGCGTTCATGCGTACGTACGACTTACTGTCTCCATGAACGGTGCATTTCATTTCTTACCTATAATTGTTATGTAATATTATAAATGCATGTATATAATGGATATATATGATATATATGATATCTACATCATGAATATAATTCTGGATATAATGGATATTTCAACACATGATCAACTTGTAATTATAATAAGTTTATTTTTGACTCAAGTACTAAAGATCGACAAAATGACCGTTATTAACTTAAATAATTACATAATATTCATAACATGGTAATAAGTGATATAAATGAAATAATTAACATGATAAAGGTTCTTCAGAAAATATAAATTAACTCTAGTTTATTATTCAGGAGATTAAAGAACGATCGAGTCAAGTCGGACACGAGGTAAGAGAACTTCTTAACCCAATTTCCGTTCTTTGGGTTAATCTCCTACTTTTAAATTATGTCATGATATTATTATGTGATATCTTGTATTTGTACTTTATTTATGCGTACTTATAGTGAATACACATAATAGATCTATTTTATTTTAAAATTTATTTTTGTAAGGAATTCGTCTCAATCTTCTTTCATTGAGGCATATTTCGTTTTATACAAAACTTTCTTTTATACGGTGTATAAACCCCTTTGTATTTTACGTTTATTCAAAAGGAATCATTTTTATACGAAGCGTTTTACTAGAATACAAAAGGGAATGTTTTTTTGTCATACGTATGCGGCTATAATGACTTCTCCGCCGCCATAAACATTATTTGAGTTTCGGCTTCCTCTACAAGCTATAACTTTTTTTAGATGAAAAATAAATACAAAGTTTTTATTTTATTTTATTTTGGTATTGAAAATGGTTTTGAAAGTGTTTTATTTATATCAATATTTTGTATTGATATCTTGTGATTGAAATGTGGAAATGTTATGTTTCCTTTATGCATGTTTTATGTGATACGATTATGTTTTGGTTTATGATATGTTTAAACTTGTTTATATGAGGAATGCATTGGACATAATAAGTGACGGGTGGAGCCCGCTATAGCTCCTCGATGCATCAGTAGGTCTCATGAAACAAACTAGTGTCTTGGCATGAGGCCTTGACAAAATCTTATTTGTTGTTTTGGCCTGAGGCCTTGGCTACGTGGTTATGATATTCTGGAATTATGCATTCCATCATTATGAAAGCAGTTATTAATATTGCATGTGATTATTCGACTAATAGAATATCCATGTGAATAAGTAAATGGAATTATTTCATTTTATTTTTTCCAAATTATGCTGATGTTCAAGTTTAAAAGGCTTTTGTTTTAGTTATACATTGCCTTAAATGATAATTTTTATTTATTAAATCTTCTACTATATTGTTATCCTTACTGAGCATCTGAGCTCACCAATTTCAATGTTTTAATTTTTACAGGATGTGAAGAAGTATTTTAAGAATGAACTGCAGGGATAGTCAGAAGGGGATATGAGTGTGGACTATGGAGACCATGTTATTGTAATTTTTCACTTTATGATTTAATGTAACGTTTATGAATGTATCTAGTGTTTACAAGGCTACTGAACTAACCGGTCTTTCAAAACATGATCTTTTGTGATCATTCCAATGTTACGCAATAATGCACCGACTCTGGGTAACTGGGGTTGGGGCGTTACAGTAGACAACCAGAGGACCTCTCAGTGGCATGACTCTGCAAGGTCAAGCGCACTCCTTAGATGAAGATTAATAGGGACTGAAACATATAAGTGTAAGAAGGGAATAGAAGAAAGAATGAAGCAATTTTGTTTTCAAAACATGGATACACGGCGTGTATAATGACTACACAACGTGTTTCCTTAAGCCTTGACATGGGTGTGTACTTCTACCAACCTAGTTCATCTAACACCCCATACACATGGCGTGTTGTCCTACTACACGCCATGTACTTGAATTCTCTTCCCTTCCTGAGTTCTTCTACACATCTAGTCCACACAGTTTTCCTAGAATAAGACTACACAATGTGTTAGTGCTAGACACGACATGTACTGGATGAACATCACCGAACCGTGTTGTTCGTCACATGGATGGTTAAACGGATCACTCTATACGGCATGTTCCAGATAGGAATGGTGTATAATAGAAGGATTACAACACCCTGTGTTGTTTTTTACACGACCAGATACAAGGGTTATAGTACATGGTGTGTTCATGGTTGACAAGGCATGCATAACTTAAGTTTTCACTCATCGGTTTCATTAGTCACACGGGTGGGAACATGGTCTACACAACACGACATGTATGTCCAGCACACGGCGTGTTCTACCAAGATTTCCCAACCCTGTTTCTCCTTCCACATAGCCAGTGACATGGTTAGAGACTACACAACATGTACATACAATACCTGACGTGTACTTAAGAAAAATAGTTCCTTCCATAACATAAGGACACAAGGCGTGTATTTATTATTACAAAATGTGTATTCTGGGGTTTTCCAGACAATAAGCTTCAGAAACGACTCTGGAACCCAGAAAAACACTGAATCCAACATTAAAGTTCAAATTTCGATCCGTGAGGGTCCATTCTCCCCGCAAATCAAAGCTTTACATCTTATAAATGTCATACACAAGGAATACCAATACAATGATCCACCAATTTCCGATCTATGAGGGCCCATAAAACCTCAAGAACCAAAGTTTGGAATCCCTACAAAAAAAAACTTACACAAACCAATACCTTATCAAAATAAAGTATTCTACCAAGGTATCTATCACACCATTCACATCTTATACAACATCTATCATAACAACATGAAATCACTAATGCACCCTAAATGGCATGGAAAGAATGAATGACATGTTATTTCTAGAAAGTACCTATATGATTCATGAGATGGAATACCCTCATCTCTTCATGTTGAAATATAATAGAACCTTGATAATATCAACAATAATAGCACATAACATGCGAATAACCCAATGGAAAAATTAAATTAATAGTCTAAATTTCAAAATCAAAAAATTGCAATAACAAGGTAAATTGGATTTTCCTTGTACATGGGTTTTCTACTCTAGGGAATATATTATTACCATGTACCTATTTCCTTCTTATCCCTGGATATAGGATCCAAATAGTATGTCAAGAAGAAAAAAAGGCCTCTAATACCACATTGTAATGTCTATGTTGCAGAAGCTTCCCAGAGACGCCCCGTACACGGTTGGTCACATGGCCTCAAGCACATTTCCCCGAACGACAGAGGCTACCGACTAGTAGTGAGGGGATTGGGTGTGATAGTGTGGAAACTATGACCTCATTGGAAGAGTAACATAGTGGAAGTAAAATAGATATCAATAGTATAAGCAGTAATAATACAATTCCAAAAGTAAACATCAGAAGTAATAAATAGTTGGAGCTCACATATATAAATAATGCATGATACATATGTCGAGGAATGCAGCCAAACAAATCACAATGTTGGAATACAGTACTAAACCAAAGAAAAAAAGAAAAACAGAAAAAAGCTCCACAACATAGCAGGCCTCAGCTTGGTGCCATGCTCCCTATCTCTATAGAAATCATGTAGCTGATGTAGAAGGGGGCTTGCCCTTATCTATACCTGCAAAAATATAATCTATTTGGGCCCAAAAGCATGACCCAAACAAGGTGTGAGATGAATCCCAGTAGGAACCACCCAAATATTTGTGCCTAATAGTAAATGAATATATATGGTAGGAAATAAACAATATGAACAGTAAACAAAGAAGTACACATAGTAACAATCCTACAAATTCAATTGCATTTATTTTCATATAACAAGTAAGAAGCTAATCAAAAGCCGGTAACCCTCTTGGAAGTAATCATACCCTAAACCCTCTAGTTCATCCAATCAAGCACAAGAAACCCTTTGGGATGTACACACTATCTAACCCCTCTAGTTCAGCTTTAGCAAAGACACTCTGAGGAATCACTCATCGTCAATTCTTCTTGTGGTCTAATATCAGTAACTAATAGGAACTTTGAGGAAGCACTCAACATCTAATTCCCCCTTGTGGCCCATATCAAGGGAACTATAGACACTCTAAGGGAGAAAAAAGTCCATCCCCATATGGTCTCACAATGTAACAGTAAAACAAACACTCTGGAGAATCCCTAAACGTCCATTATCCCTATGGTATACTATACCAGGTTCTCACAGCCATGTGTATGTCAGTCGTACACAAACGATACATGTCAACCAAGGTAAACCTCATGAACTACTTGGATAAAGAATCTACTGCATTTCATAGCATTTTAGATAATAATAACTCCATCTTAACTATACTAGGTATGGGAATCAAAGTAGAAACCTAACCGAGAAAGCTAGACCAAATGGTCAAAAACAAGCAAACATGGGCAGAAAATCCATAACATTGAAAACATACTCTATTCAAAACCATTAACCTCTATCCAAACAAAAAAGGCATAGCAGTTAATAAAATGGATAAAACTCTATACAAGCAATACCCTGAATGAGGGTATTGGGCACTTTTTCACATAAAATTCAAAGACTATCTATAGAAAGGCACAAACCACCCACCTAGGTGTTGTACAGATGATATACATGATCCTCAGGCCTTGAATCACCCTAGGACGTCGTATATCAACAAAAACATTAAAAATTTTCAACCAAGGATATCTCGTGAAAGAGGAGAAATCAAGAGATGGTATTTATGAAGAAGAGAGAACTCATCGAGGTGATTCCAATGAAACCGACGGGGTTCTATTCGGAGAATAGATAACAAGTTGGGGGCTCAGGGATGATCTGCGGCTATATAGAGGCTCCTGGTTGAGATAGACAAAGAATAAGAGCATGTTGTCTATTAGACATGGCCCAGGTCTATTTAATGATAAAAAGATTGTACACAGTATGTTCCATAAAATTACACGGTGTGTACTTGCCTTTTTTGTCCTCCTCTTTAGGCGATCTCTAGGTAACCACACATGGACATGTTCTCGGCCATTACATGAACAATATATGGTCACACGCGATAACCAGGTACATGACGTGTACTCTTGAAATTTCAAGAAATCCTTTTTTTCTAAAAAACAACCAGAAAAGAAACAAACTACCTGAAAAGATGATTCAGGTTCTTACATTTTTCACTACATCATGTAATGTATATCCCCAAAAATATAAAAAAATAATTTTAAGACTCATCAGTGATATATCAATTTCTAACGATGTGGTTTCTCCTTTAACATATAACATTAAATTATTGTGTTTAAGGATTTTTTAGTTGGGATAATATCCCAAACCCCTTTAGATAATCAATAATCTCTTGGTATAGATATCCTCCACCATTATATGAGTGAATATTATTTATCATCTGACCATGTTGACTTACAACACCATTCTTGTATTCCATATATTTATTAAATGAATGTA
The DNA here is from genome assembly GCA_963277665.1 of Viscum album. NCBI lineage: Eukaryota > Viridiplantae > Streptophyta > Magnoliopsida > Santalales > Viscaceae > Viscum > Viscum album. Next base: position 62,621 of record CAUJRU010000666.1, read on the forward strand.
ACTTATAACTTATTAAGTAAACATGTACATATCTACTAAATTAAAAAGAAAAAATTACTAAGTATGAGTATCCACCCATTTGAACAATATGAAATGGTGAACATGTGTCTTTCTAAAACAAAACAAGAAGTTCTTTTTTCCTTTCACCCTTTGTACTAAATGTAGAAGTTTTCATTGTGCCATGAGAACATGCATGGAATATTAAAAGACATTTTTGTTGTAAATAATCAAAATACCCATGTTGATAAAAAATTCCTCTTTATTTATTTTATATAATGAAGCTGGTGATTCCATATATTTGTGTGATATGATTCATAAAACCTAATTTGATATCAATTTTATGCACTTTTTTTTTGTAATCGGACACAAAAAGAGCAATATTAAGAAGTTTTTTTATCATAAATTATAATATATTTGTTGAGGAAAAAACATTTATTCCCATATAATAAAATAAAATCATCCATATTAAAAGATTGTATAAAATAATGTTTTTATTAATGGATAACAAGTAATAAAAGTTCCATATAACCAAGATCATTCATATTGGAAATGTGAGGTGATAATATCCAATAGAAACGTGAGTAAGCATAGCTATATTATAAACCCATATATCAACATCACCAAAAGAAAGTCTTATATATTTACATGGTTCTTATAATTATATCAAAATGTAAGAATCATATGCTATATCTAATAACAAATTTATAGTAATAGATATATTTCACTCGATTAAAAATCATCTATAGAATCACCATACTTCTTTTTCATAGTGAAATTATTCTTTCAGTGTCACTTCTTACTACATCAAAAATTAGAGAATATTTTTTCCTTTCTTTCCCCATGATCTTTCCTCTCTTGGTTAGGAATTTTGAATAATATTTATACATAGTGTTAGTGTTGAAGCTGATTTACATTCCCTTCCTATTAGTCATTATGAGAAATATAGTATTATTGTACTTCATATATTTTTATACCTGGTGAATGAGAGTAAGATGATATAGGAGATATTTTTCAATGTTTCCCATATTAAAATTCATAACAATGTTAGAGAAGGTATTAGAGAAGGATGTAATTTTGATATCTATGAATAATTATTTTGATATATTAAAACAAATAATATACATTTTCTCAATGTATCTAATAATTTTCACTATATTAATACCATATAGTGAACCCTCTTCACATTTTAACATGAATAGTGACTTAGATACCAAATTACACTTCTATTTAGCCCTATCCTTAATTAATCACAGAAGTGGGTGAGCAGAGTGTCTCTTTCTATGGTTTCATGAGAGTTCTTACATTAAAAAGTCATGGATGATAACATCAATAAATGGAAATATATTACATAATACATGTGTTTTTCATAGAGAAAGAGATTTAAAATAGTCACCTCCTTAGATGTTTGATTAGAAATCTAGTACTATATCTTGTAAAACATCATTTATTTATGTAATACAATTTGAAAGAGCCTATACTAGTCTTGGAAGTTACTATAGGTTATGAAATTATCATTATATATTGTAGATTGTAAGGTTTAGAGGTCGAACACTTTAATGTTTTTATAATAATATAAAATTATTTATTGATTAGTTCATTTAGATTAAAAAAATATGTGAAACAAAAAAATTATTTATCTTATTAAGTCGCCACCAATCCGGCATGCCTATATATCCCTCATCATTGGTCTCAAAATTTCAAACCACATTGAAATAATTGTGTCTAAGATCCATATTTCCCTAATACTAATGTAAAATATGGTGATTAAAATTACTAGAAGTTTTTTAGGTAGGCTGTCTTTCCAAATATAGACCAATGACATCTAGATCCATTGAATGAACTCCCCAATCCAAAAACCCTAACACAAATTTTCTTAATATTTATCTCTAATTTTTTATTGGATAGAATATGGCTGTTAAATAAAATATATGTTTGGTTAATTCAAACTTCCATATTTTTTTAAAATACCAAAATATGTAAACAAATATTACTAGGGAATAACAGAAACATTCTTAAAGAGTCTATATTATCTTAGATAAAGGTAGGATTTTTTTTACTTTATATTAACTTGAGGGGTTTTGTTTATCATGTTTAAATTTCATTATATATCCTTTACCAGACATGTTAATTTAATAATTATTTCAAATATTTAATTAATCTTGTGTTGATAAATAAATAAACAATCCATTTATTTTACTTTTCCATTAATTTATTATTGTCTCATTTAATTTCTTTGATCATAGTTAACATAATATAAAAATGATTAAAATAAAATAGAGAACCATGATTTAGAAAAATTAAAATAAATAATGTAACTTGGTCATGATATTTCTAACGAATGATTTATTTACTGAAAAATAAATCATCTTATGACCATAGGGTAAAACTCTTTGAGGTTGGCCTCACTCGAGTTGTAATACTCCACCATTGAACTTTCCATCGTCTTAGTTGAATTCACCTATTCATATGTTATAAACCATATAAAATCTTTGGGGATACGTCTATTATATTTATCACTCTCACATAGGTGAGGGGGATAGGGTTATGGGATACATAAATAAACCATTGACAAATGGGTCCAACATAATAAAGGTGAGAGGCATGACAAGAAATATATTATATTAAATATAATAAAACATTACTGCATATAAATCCCATAAAATAATATTAAATTAAACAAAAAAATCAATATATACACTAGATTTTCATTTATCATTATCAATCACATACATAAAATAATATCACATTCATATAAGGTAGAATAAATTTCTAATCAATTTTTAAATTATGAGAAATTTCCCATGAATTATTAATTAATGATATTATTTATTAATTAATTTTTTATCTTAATTATTATCCCAAATAGTTTTAGTGATACATAAGATACCCATACTCTATAATTTAATAAATAGATTTTATTAAAAATTAATGAAGTAAAAAATGTGTACATGAATTAAACATGAAATGTACCCACATGAAAAAATCCTTTCTATGAAAGATGTGTATAATACATTAAAAAATAAGGTTGTGTACATTACATTTACTATAGTTAAAATATATTGTAAATAAACTTTTAACCTATGAGGTATGTATGAATTTAAATGTTTCTGGAATGTAAACGGTGTGTACGACCACCACGTAACCAATAGATCCAACATTTATGTAAAATTAATTAGGAATTCTATATTAATTAAAATCCATCCACATGGACTTTATGTTAGATACCCATCATGATTTTTTATTTTAATGTCATAATTAGTTTTATTCCATGTGTTTAATTTTACATGTGTTCATATTTTATTGGCATGTACCCCATGTAAATGCTTTTTAGTTATGTGGTGTTTATTCTACATACAAGGTGTGTAAATACCTTCTTCCAATCTCTAACTAAATTCCTAGGAAATCATATTGTAACACATATGGGATATTAACACATTATAAGGCACATGTTTTGGACATACACCATGTAACACAATTGGATCTATATAATTTGGATTATATTAAACCCATATTGTGTAGATTTATTGCATACTTCATGTATTAACTGTGTAACCACTTTATCCTATGGGCCTTACATGAAATGTAATTACACAAACCATGTTACACTGTTGAATCATATACATGATGTAATAAATGAGAATTTACACACTATGTAAAGACCCCTCTATATAGTGAGAAACTATTAGATAAAACATGAAAACTTGTGTGGTTGGCCAAGATACATAGTGTATAATCAAGTTACACCTCCTGTAACCATGTTGTGTAGCCAATATATCTTTAACTTAGGGATTGTATCTACACATGTTCTCCACTTTTTTATATAATTTTCATGGTCTTAAGATAGTGTACTTACATGTTTTGTCAAAATAATGCATTATGAATGATAAAAAATAAAAAATAACAAAATAAAGTAGATTATAAATAAAAAACAATTAAATAATTATAAATTTGATTGTGAACACTCTAATACAATATTAAGATTGTTGGAACCATAGAAGTTAGTCAAGACCATTTCTAACAATGGTTATTCATAAAATAATATGAATAAATATTAATAACATGATAAACAATGACATTTACCATGATTATATCTGATTAACCATAATGGAAGAATCACGGGACTCGAGAGAGGATCATTCACATTAAATTTATGATTAATTTAGTTAACAAGAATATACCTCAATTAGAGTATTTTACTTCTGTTGATGTTGATCAATAAAACCTTTCTAGGGTTTACTGTCTTTATGTTGTGAAGATCCAAACAATAATCCCTCTAAAAGTGATTCACATTTTCACCATGATATCAGATGGATGTCTATTGAATTTTGAGTGAAATAATACTATATTCGATCATCTTTAATTACTAATTTGATCACACCACATTTCCATGGGCTTAAAGTCTTTTTTATCTTGTATCCATTTCTTAACAATGAGGTAGGTGGTGGATGATTCTCTCAGGATTGATAGGAAATCCTAGATATGTTATTTATTGGGGGAATTCTTCAAGGGGAAGAAATGTTTGGCACAAAGAATGATTCTCAAAAAAATCACCATATAAATGATATAATTTTTCATATGCATAGTTAGGATTAGATAATTTTTAATTTTATATTGGCCCTTATCTAATGTCTTAGTCTTTAGAGAACCCCATTAATAACAATAATAATAATATTGTTATTATTTCAGTGATGTGTGTGTATTTCATAGAAAATATAAATACCAACAAATAAATTAGAATTTCTTTAATTGATATTTAGTAAATAAATTCCTATACCAAGTGAAATTAACATCCCTTCCACCTTATTTCTAATTTACCAAACCTCAAATAATAAATATAGTACTCATTCCATAAATAAAAAAGAATTATATTCAGGGTATTTGAAATAAATATTTATTTTAATATTTAAATAATTTCATAAATATTTACTTAAAATACACATTATTTATTACCTTGATAATAAATAATGAGATAAATAATTCCATTCGACCGTCATGTAAGGAATTATTAATTTAAATATTTTTTTCAGGTACAAATAGTGACTAAATAAAAGTTATAATTAAATATTTAATAAACATTACTTCCTAATCATGAGAATAATATTTATTACAACCATTAAATACATGGAGTATCTTACTAAAATAAATGGAAACACTATGTGTGTGAACCTATAGGCCTCCTACTTAGTGACATATATCATTATTTCTCATAGTCTAGTATCAATATTTTGAAATACGTAAAGGTGCACATATATGAAGAAGTTAATATTGAAATGATGAAAAACACATATGAATTATAACTATATAATATAATATCATTCCATAAAAATCATATAACATAGGTTTCATACTATTTTTTTAATCCTATATGCTCGATACATATTTCATCGACCATCTAAAATTAACTATACAAAACACCTTAGTCATGGATTTTAGTTTCATAGATCCATTCCAATAAAAGGTATAAGATATCATATTCCATAAGTTTAAAAGGGATAAATAATTTATTTAAATACTCATGAATTACATGTCATTCATAATACACCAAATGTAAGGATCTGGACTTAAATATTATATGATCTTGAGTTTTATGTCAAGAATCCATTATATTCTATTTTAGGATATTTTCATGTTTATAATTTTATAGAATTATTCTATAACATGTATATGAAGAAACATAACTTAAAAAGTGTAAACATACAATTATTATTATTTTTCCAATATTATATAACTTTTTCAATAAATTCAGATTTATTTTTCATGAAAAATTACCAAAAATTTAAACATGACTTCTTCCTTTCCCTTGAAGGTCCTTAAACTTGGTGAAAAAACATTGTCAAACTTGGGATGAGCATAGAAATTTTACTAAGGGGAAAAGTAATGGAATATTTTAGTTTAGTTTTAGAAAAACTCATGTAAATTTTACAATTATTTTAAAATTTCTTCGAGAATATGAAAGGAAATATTTCCACTTGAAAAACAAACACATTTTTTGCAAAAATAAATCCTCTAAAACCCATAAATTTAAATTATAACTCTTCTCAATCACTTGGAGAATAATATTCATAAAAATAATTAAAAATAGTAATAATTTGAAAATCCATATGGCTTAATTCTGATATAATCATTACATAATTCATTGGATAGATATAATGGGGCTCACCCTACGTAAAAGCTATATCGGGCTTACCTATTTTTTATAAGCTGTAATGGAGATCAACCATTCATATAATCTATATTAGGCTCACAAGTGATATATAATGGGTATAAACCCTTTTTATATGATATATTGGGATAACCCATTCCATAAAATTCCCATGTACCATGCCATGAATTAAAAACATTCATCATAGAACTCTTTTACAAAACTTTTAAACCCTTGTATAAAACACATTCGGATTTATATACATTTTTAATTTAGAAAAACAATTTCCCATAATGAAATGCCCAAATAAAGAGAAATAGTGTTTTCATATAATTAAACATGAATGTTTTCAAAGGAATATAATAGTCCAATAATGGACATTGGGGTGGAAAACTCATTATCTCAATGTATGTTGAGAATATAGCATTCATTTTTTCGATTATCAAAATGTTCCGAATAAAACATGTAAAAATATTCCTTTTGAAACCCATTGAAATTAACATTGAAAGAGAGATAAAAGGTATTTTTAAATATTTTATACCTATAAAAAATTTATAAATTATTTTATGTATATTGGCCTAGAATATGATTAGTTTTTAGGAAAACATTAAAAGAGAATTGTTTTAATGGGAATTTCCTTATGACTTTAAAAATATTTGAATCACTAGCGCCATAAAAGAATAAGATTTAAAAAAACCTTAAAAGAAAGGATATTTGAGAAATTCAGTATATAATATGTCAAATAGGTTTTTTATACACCTCATAAAAAGATATATGTTCACAACATCAAAATATGACTCAACGTATGAAAATTTAGAAGATCTCTATTACCTTGAGTATGACATGTCATAAGGGTATTTATCTTCTTTAATAATAAAAAAATGTAAATAATTTACTATGTTGGGTACCTTTTAAAATTTTATTATTACTTTTATTCCACTTATTATATTTTTAATAAAAATTTGATAGTTCATTTTACATCAGATGTCTTGACCATATTCAGCTTATGTGTCAAAAATGAATTTGGTTGGTTGAATATGGTAAAAGTGGAAATTATTTTAACATTTACATAATAATAATAATTAAATATTTACGATATTTATACATCAATAAAAAAATTTCATACCAATCATGAATGATGGTTTTGATAAATGAAGTAGGTTGCAATCATAGAGACGGTAAGTCGTTGTACACATGAGAGAATTTTCAATTTATCACTAAGAATTATGGAAAGAAGGTATATATTATTTTATCGTTAAATAATTATTATAATATCATAAATACAAAATTATTTATAAAAATTTAATTATATATATCATCTATGTTTTGTGGTGAAGAAAAGAGAGTTACATCGCTTTATGAAGGCGGTAGTCCACACATTCACAAATGACGTTATCATTTATCAGTGAGTGAAAATGTAAGAAATAATTATAAATTTAAGGAATGATAAAAATGTAATTAATATAATAATTATTTCATCTATATTACTTATATTTTTTATATTTAACATTATTAAATTTCATGGGAAGCGTTAGTGAAAGATGAGTCATGTCAACTCGTGAGGCAGTAGTTTGTCGTACACAAGAGTGGAATTATTATATCCCATACATAATGGGAAGTAAGATGATATATATGATATAATTAATTTATCGGTATACATATGATATTTATATCATATATATTAATTATATTCATCATCATACCAAAACATGAAAAGTGGTAATGGAATAATGAATGACCATAGTTCACGAGGTGGTAGTCATCCGTACACACGAAAGATGATTTTGTAACCCATTTGATTAAAGTGGATATAGGTGTATGTCATGCCCATCTTATAGTTACATCAAAATATATGGAATATATTTATTTTATTATTGATTTATGATTTAATATAAATTTAATGAGGAGGGTAAAGAAGTAAAATAAATACACTCGTTGAACAACCCTACATCTTATTCGGGTATCCTCATTAGGTTTCTCTAAAGCCATCATAGGATAGATTTCGACAAAAAATAAAGATTATAGGATGAGGTTAGTTAATTATGGAATTTATTTTTTTAGTTATTTTCATAATGAAATAAGTTCTAATTTGTGAAGAAGATATGGTATTAGTGTCCTCTTATAACTTAGGTGAGTTCCATTATTGTAATGTTTTGAAAAGATTCAATCATACCCATGTTTTCATCATTAAAAAAACTCCAAACAAAATTTTCTGTTAAAAATATATGATATGAGGTATCAATATTACCATATAATTGGTTTTGAAAAAGTTGTTTTTTCATCTTAACCATTATTGTCTTTGTTTAACCATTGGTAAATCCAATTTTACCTTAACTGCAATAATTAATTTTTACACTTTCCACCATTCATTTTGGTCCATCATAATGTTGAACATATTAGAGATTATAAGTTAATTGGATTAAAATTATGGAATACATTTTTATAAATTCAATTCAAAAAATTTGAAAATTTTAATTTAAAATTAAACACATAGACCTAACGATAAGTAATTTTTTGAAACTGAAAAATGTTCAAAAGTTCACAATTTTTTTATATAAAAATGAAATATGAAAAATATTTCAATAAAATAAATTTATTTAATATATATATAATTTAATTAATTTTAATTTAATAGTTTTAAATAAATATAATTTAACATTATAATTAATTAAAAAAAAAATAAGTTTTCAAATAAAATTCAGTATTTTCACTATTCATTGAAAAATGAATCATTTCATAAAAATCACAAACATTCACCCTAGGATAATTTCTATAATTTTATTTTAAAACTAAAGTTTATTTTTTAAAATAAATTTTATAAAAGTGATAAAAATTATTTTAAAATTTCATGAAAAATGCTTGACTAAACCCTCATTTAAAAAAATGTAATTTTTTCAGAAAACATGCCTTTTTATATCAAATGGTCATATGTTTCTTCTTACTAAATCTATAAAAATGAAAATTTTTAACATATATATATATATATTGATAAATTATTTATTCCTACTCTTACCTATCATTCAAACAACTAAGTGATATCTATTACATAAAATAATAATATTTTAATAATTTTTCATGTTTTGATTAAACATGTTTTTACATTTAACACAAGATTATATAGTTATTGTCTGTAATATACTTTTTTGAAGAGATTTAATTTATATAAAAATAAATATTTCATAAAATTTCATGATGTTATATTTTCATCTAATCCTGGTGTTGTGTGTTGCATACACCATTGAACATAATTTGTTTTCTTTTAAAACCTCATTGTGTTACACCCTCTCCTCTCCTAATAAACTCCATCATAACAACATGATATTTATCAAGATGATAAATTGTTGTAAATTTGAAAATACTATTGTTCTAATACCAAATAGTATGTTTTTTTAATATATATATCCTCTTAATATGATAGAAAGGGACGTACAATTGTCATATGGAATAGACCATAACTAATTTTCCACGTAGGAGAACATTAGTGGAATGTGAACATATAGGTATGAACGAAAATCATAAATAATTATAGAGAGTGACTGAATTCAATGATAAAATTAAATTCAATGATCAATATATATTGAATGGCCTCAAAACCATAAATCTATGAGTATTTAAAAGGCCAGGTCATTCATTGGATTTGAATTTAATATCATATATTTTGTTTTGATTCAAGATCCTTTTCCTAAATTTGAGGAGTTATTTTACAATCTAATAATATAAGTAAACCCACATACTTGATACATTTATATTTCATAATCACAATTTCATCCTTTTTTATTCCTTAATCAATTTCTAATTCATCCCTGACTCCCTGAAATAAATATCCAGAAATGATTTTTATGCCCGATGCACTAAAAATCACTGTTAATGGGTCATAAGACCTTCAGGTCATGAAATCTCCTAAGCCTACTGGCCATGTAATCTCTGAGCCTATGGGCCTTGTAAGGGTTCCCCCTCATCCCTTTAAAGGGGGGTTATCAAAAATAAATAAAAATGAAGGACTTTGGGCCATTCAGGCTTGGATGGTTCAGGAATCATTTCTTTTTTGTCACAAACCTTGGGGCCAATCTTACCACACCGAACAAAATTTCAAGATTCTGGAATACATTCAATTAAATTTATTTTCCACACTTGGAACATGTTTGGGTATTACATCCATAATTTTTATATGTATTATTCTCTATTTCTTACTAATTTTACAATTTATTTCTATTGTCATCTCCTGGAACTTGCATGTTCAAAAAATCCATCTCAATATTGTTTGGAAAATGAAAAAATATTCATATATTTTAGATTACGATGCATCCAAAACTCTTCACTGGTGTTGTTTTACTCTTGAGTAAAATATATTAATTTTATTATGAATTAAATAAATAGAATCAGGTTCCAAACTAGCCAACCTGGAAGTGTTTTTTCATATTTAGACACCAAATTTTTATCCATTTTTCTTTATTCCAATAATTGATTATATATACTAAGACAAACAACCTCATGGAAGTATTTCACAAGTAAATTTTTTTAAAATTTTTTACTCTTCCATTAAATCAAGATCATATTTCAACCAAATATTATTATCAAAATACCTCCATCGACCAAATTCTCCTTCAAAATGATTACTAAAAAGAGTTAACTTTTAATGTTTTAAACATCCCATGAATTCAAATATCTTTTTAGATAATTGATTCATCCATCATCCACTATAGGTTCATATTATCCACTGAATTATGGAGATATTACCTCATTAATGATAAAATATATATATGTTATTAAGTTGTAAATTGGTCTCTAATCTAGTATGGATACCACATGATTTTATAGCTTTTGTAAACTAATCCATAAATGTAAAATATTTTCATATTCCAATTCCAAGAATCTAAAGATGATTAGTTGGAAGGATATTTTCCTCTCAATTCCATCCCATTATATCTACCTTATTTTCTATGTGGAAAAACATTCTAAATATACATATTTCAGATGAAGCAACATATTAATATTAAAATTCTACAAAATTTCGTCTTATCAATAAAGTAAAATATTTTAAACTCAAGATATTATCATTATCATAAACAATAAATTTATCCAAACCATCCTATGATACTAACTCTAAGGAACTAACCTTAAACATTAAATAATCTTGTGTTTTAATTCAAATATCCACTCAGTTAAATTTGAGGATCTTTTTTAGATTAGTGTTTTTATGAATTATTCCCTAACTCATACATAACAAATCCGTAAAATAAAATGTGGAAACTTCTGATTGGTATCAATTTTTTCTATTATATAAATATTAAAATAACGAATTCTTTTCATGGAAAATCTCTATAACATTCAACTAGACTTATTTAATTCCCTTAACCATCCTTAAATCATGTGAATGGATTTGTAAAATGTGGGATGAGCACACAAATATGAGTAAGGGATACAAAAAGAAAGAGGTAATTTAGTCCTGTGAAAAAGATGAGATCTCATGTAATATTTACTTTCACCTACAAATTTAGTCAATTATATGAAATAAAAAATTTTCACTTAAAAACAAAAACATATTTATCCTAAAATAAAGTATTTATATCCAATAATAAGAAATTAAAACCCATTTCTATAACTTACATCATAATATTCATAAAACTATTTCAAAACCCTTTTAATTAGTATAATCATTTGACCGAATTCCAATATAATCATTACTCAATGCATTTGAGGTAACCAATGGGTCTAACACATCATATAGGTTATATTAGTCTCACCCATTTTTTATGAGCTAAAATGTGGCTCAACACTTCTTATATGCTATATCAGTCTCAACCATGAGCCATAATGGGTCCCAAAACATACTATATCATTTATTGTGTTCATTGATTTCATATAATTCTTAACCAAAATATCATGTATAAATCCCATTCATCATAAAACCCTTTGAAAAGCTATTTTAAACCCATATGAAAAACACATTTACTAATAAATACCATTTTTTTAAAACCCCATTTTAAATACTAAAATACCCAAAAAAAGATAAAAATGGTTTTCATTTTATAAATAATGAAATATTTTAATGGAATATAGAATTAAAATAATTTCCACGATAGTGAAAAATTCATTATCGTTGTATACATTAATAATATATCATTATTTTTTTCATTTGTCAAAGAGTTCCATAAAAAATACATACAAAATACATCTTAAAAACATTAAATGTAAATTATAAATGTAAATCAATTTTAATTTTTAAATATTTTATATCCATATAAAAAATTTAAAAATATTATTTTAAAAACATGGTCTAGGAACATGAATAGTTTGAAGGAAGACATTAAAGTAACCTTTTTATAAATAAAAGTCCCTTAACAATTTAGAAATACTTGAATAATATAACTCATGAAAGAATAAAATTTTAAAAAAATTAAATACCATTAGAGTAGATGAATTCATGATATAAAACATCAAATTGTATGTATATAAACATTAAAAATGGATATTGATTTGTAATATAAAAATATTCCTCGATGAAAGGAAATTGAGAAGATGTTCCATACCTTGAGTCCAATTTATCTCATTTGAATTTATCTTACTGAATAATAAATGTGTTATAATAATTTATTTTATTGAGACATTGTTTCATGTTTATTATTACTATTTTTTTACTAATTATAATATTATATACAATTACATAACCGATTATTTATACATTGGATGTGTTGAAAATATTTATCTTAAGTGTCAGAAATGAATTTGGTAGGATGAGTGTTGTCAAAGAGTGCATTATTTAAATATATATAGAATAATTATAAGGTCATATTTATGATATTTATAAAAAAATTATACATTTAAGTCAAATCAAAAAATTTTGTTTCGACAAATGAAGTATGTAACAATCATAGAGGTGGGATATCATACGTACATATGAGTAACAATTACATTTTTCAATTATCATTTTAGAAAAAATGTATGTAGTGTTTTATACTTATATAATTATAATAATATCATAAATGAAATATTAATATTTTAAATACATATATATGTATCACGCATATGTTGTGTTGATGAAAATAGTGTCACATCGCTTCGTGAAGGCGGTAGACCACACGTTCATGAATGACATTATAATTCCTCTATGAGTGAAAATGTAAGGAAGATTAATATATTTTCTGAATGATAAAAATGTTAGTAATATCATAGTTTTATCATTTATATCACATGTATTTTTTAAATTTAACCTAATTACATTCCATGTGAATTGTTTGTGAAAGACGAGTCTCGTTGCTTCGTGAGGCAGTAGTCCTCCGTACACATGAGTGACATTATCATATCCACTACAGAATATAAATTAAAAAGGTATATATGATATAATGATGTAAAAGGTATAAATATGTTATAAATTTCACATACACACAAAGATATATATATAATTTTAATCCATTATCATACCAAACCGTGAAAGGTGGTAATGAAAGAATGAATAGCATCGGTTCGCAAGGTGGAAGTCCACCGTACACACTAACAATGATTTCATAACCCATTATATGGAATAAATGAAGGTTTTAGGTCATTCCATTTAAAAATAAAATCCCAGTATACATAATATTTTTATATTATTATATCATAATTATTTAAATAGAATTTAATAATTTAGGTAAATAAATAAAATAAAGATGCCTATTGAAGAATATTAACACTTCTTCAGGTATCCTCTTTAGGATTCCACTAAAGCCTTTCTATATTGGATATATATAAAAAATAAGGCTTATAATATTAGGTTAGTGAGTTTTATAATTTATTTGTGTAGGTATTGGATGAAAAAAGGGGTTTTAAGGTGTGATAATGATTGGAGAGGGGTGACCTTTTATATGTGAGGTGAGTGGCATAGTTGTAATGTTTTTAAAAGATTCAACCATACCAATTTTTTATTCGAAAAGCCTAAAATATATAAAATTATATAATATAGAAGATATAATGTCATAATAAATCAATTCAATGGGTGTTGCATTAGTTTTTAGGTCACTTTTACTCTTATCATCTTAGTTAAACCTACGGTAAATCTATTTTTCCTTTAACTATAGTAATTAATTTTTAATGTTTTCACTACTAATTTGGGTGATCAATTAAGTTTAAAATATTTTAAATAATATATTATTATTATTCCTAATATGGAATCCATTTTTTCAAATTCAACTCACATAATTTTAAAATTTAATTTAAAATTAATCTCGCAGTCACGATTAGAAAATATGTTTTTAAAGAGAAAATGCTCAATTGATTATGATGTTTTTATATCAAAATTCATTATGAAAAAGATTTAAAAGACCTAAATTGGTTTAATATATATTAATTTGAACTAATATTAATTTAAAACCAATTGAAAAATAATTTTATTATTGTAAATAATTTATATAAAAATGAAATTTTCAATTATAATAGTATATTATTCTATTCATTAAAAACTGATACTTATCAAAAAAATTCCAAAAATTAACCATATGATAATTATGATATTATTATTTAAAAAATTAAGTTTATTGTTCAAAATAAATATTCCAAATAAGAAAAATTAATTTTAAAATATGTTCACAAATCATGACTAAACCACCTTTTAGGAAAAAGATACAACATTTCAGAAAACATTTCCACCTCTTTCTAATGGATCTAATTTTATTTTTGATAAATAAATAACAAATGAGCTTTTTTAAACTATATATTCTCACAATTTATTTAATATTATTCATACCATACATTCAAATGTCTTGTTGATTATAATCACATAAAATATTAATAATTTAATAATATTTTACGCTTTGTTTAAACTCGGTGTTGCGTGTAACACAAGCTAAAATTAATTTTTCATGTAATGAAAGAAATTGATGATATTATATTTATTTAAAAATAAACATTTTTTAAAATCTAAAGGTGTTATATTTTATTGTAATTTTGGTGTTTCAAGTCGCATATGCTATCAAAGATAATTTTATTCTTTTAAAATCAATGGGCGTTACACAAAATGTATTATAATTCACTCTAAAAATATTGAATCATGGTTTTAGGAAAAAAAATTAAATGAGTTATGAGATGTGTTATAAATACTCTTCAATTCTACGAATAGTTACACATTTTTAGACAATAATACCCAATTCCATATAACATTATAATTTATTCTATTGGATATATCCTAAAAAATATATAATCTTGATGATTACAATGTTTGAACTTTACTAGATGATGTTTCATCCATTTAAAAATATAAAAAACCAGATAGTTAAAAAAACTATATATTCTATTTTAGAGTTTTGTCATGACCATGGGACTATATTTAGGAATATGTCAAATAACATCAATGATCTCATCATATAAAGTAGCTATTATGTCCTTTCTATGTGATAGCTATACCAACCACATTATAAAATTAAAGTAACATATATGAATAATCATCATGTGATAATATATTTAATATTAAAAACATTAAATAAATAGAGATAACTTAAAATTACAATGTATTATTTAGCATTGGACATATTATTATTCATAGTGAATCTAGGCTTCCTAGAGAATATTTACAGAAATATGGGAGTGGAACCTTGTCTTTGGTGATGTGTTAGTATATGAATAAATTGAGGTGGGGGATTCAATCATCACTTTTATTTTTGGATTCATGTTAAATTTTATATTTTTATTGATCTGGTGATAAGAATTTATTTTAACTCACTTGGAATTATATGTCCGGTAAAACAACCCAATTAACTGTGTATGAGAGAGTAAGGATTTAATCAGTATGACATAATGAATTAATGGAAGGATAAAAAATATGGTAATTACAGTAGTTAAAATTTTAAAATTAATATAATGAATAAAAATTAAATATAAAAATAATATAAATTAATGAAATTGAATCATGATGGAGTATACTTAGTAACGTATTTTTAGTGTAACTTATTTGTTTCTTAATTGTTAATGTATAAGCATGAAATTATAAATTTAATGATGGGATGAGAGGAATTATAGATATTAGATGAATCTGAGGTATTTTCAATCAAGTGGATTCATGTTTTTTGATGAATTTTAGCTGATGTGGTTCTCTTATGGTTATATAATATTAGTATAGAGGGCAGGAGATAAATAAGTTGGATTATTGTGGCTGTATTATTAGGTTTTTCTTTGTTTTTTCGTATGTTTATATATTTCCAAGTTATATTAATTTAATTCTCTTTAACAAATGATAATTATTATGAGTTTTTGAATTTTTATAACATTTTTAATCCATTTTTGATGTGTTTGTTTTAGGAATATGGTATTCTCTATGGTTTAAGTGATGTGAGGGATTTTTTATTCCCACTATAAATATGGTTGTTTTTTTATATTTTCAACTTTATGTATATGTTTTCTTGTACTCAAATAGATCTTGTTACAAAGTTATGATGTTTTTTTTGGTTTGATATATGATCTTTAAGGATATTTATGGAATGAAGTGTTGATCATTTTTTAGTTGTGGTGATATTATTGTGGTCATGTGAATAATGCGGTAGATGGAATACAATGGGTTTAAACTCTTTTATCCTTCCTTTTTATTTATGTTTAACTGATTAATAAAACTATACATCATTCACTAAGGCTACATTTTTCCCTTTCTCTTTATATGGGAGAGGTTGGATAAATAACATAATGAGTAAAGTTGTATACTCATTATGTTATTCTATATTTTTATATATTTTTATGACCATGTCAAGGGCCATGTTGAGATATGATAATTTGAGAATAATATATTCTAAAGTGGATTGAGTGAGACTAATATTAGTTTCAATCCTTATATTTCAAATATTTTTTTTGGTTTTGGTTTTATTACAGTGACAATCCTGTATGTTTTTACTTATATTCTAAATATTTTCATAACCCACCCCTACTTGAATCCCTATGGAATCAGAAGTGAAGAAGAGAGTAACCCCCAAAGTCTACCACCAATAATACACAACATGGTTACTAGTATTGAGAGTATGTGAACACATTAATGGAAGGGATTACATAATGAATCACAAAAATATTTAATAAACCAATAATCAACTACCTAAAATAATAAAAAACCAAATCCCATAATTTTTTTATAGTCATACATAACCCAAAGTCTCTGAAATTAATACCCATATACACCTCCAATGCTGAAAACTAAAAAATCACCAACTAACAATATATATTCGTGTGATCATATAAATATAATAAATTGGATTGAGACACCACAGACCCATACTCCCTGATCTGGTGATAATAATATTTACATTATATATGGGTTATGATACTCATTTATGTTACAAAAACATAATTAATTAAAATTAAAATATCAACAACAAAATATTAATTCACATATATAATCAGGGATTTAGTTGGGGTGGTTCCTAAGTTGTAAACCCCAAAATCTTGAATCCAAAATACCAAGATTTAAATATGATCAATCCAATTGGGGGATTTATGAAACAAGTGGTGTTGTATGAATACATTTATGCTGGCACGACACAAGTTTGGTGATGCAAGTAGGATGATATATCCATGACACTACACTGGGCCTTCTGGCCATGTTCATGGGCCACTAGGTCCGGGGCCTATACGAGATGTAATGGGTCTCCCTCTACCAATATAAAAAGATATATTTTCTTTCATAATAAAAAGAGGCTTCATCCTCATTATTAAAAAAATACGTTCCCAATGACCTTTTTGTGTAGAGTTTTAGATAATTAAGAAAACTATTTAACTAATAAAACATATATCATACCTATCAAAATGGAATATATTCCAATAAAAAATGATTCCTTATTCTATAAAAATTATTAACCATCTACTAAAAAAATTTCTAGTGCTGAAACCCAAATAAATATATCATATTTTATAATATTATACATAACCCAGTGAAACAACAATTCAATATGTGTGAGCCCGCTGATTTATATTTGATCATATGCTTGTTATTGTAAGATGATTTTGGCTATTCCGGGACTATTTTTTGATGAGGTAATAAATGTCTCTATTCCCAAATGTCCTGAAGGCCTTATTTTTTTATTGATTTTTGATAACCCCCCTTTCAAGGGATGGGGGGTAACCTTAAAAGGCCCGTAGGAATAGAGATTACATGGATCATAGGCTTATGATACATCACCTGACCTGAATGTCTTAGGGAATTCAACCAGACTATAACTACAAGAAACTGAACCTCCATAGAATCTACATCTTAATGGTAGCTCTCCGCCTTCCCATGGAAATCCGGTTAAGCTTATCGTTCAAGAAAATGATGGCCCCGATTGCGTTTTCATACCCTCTTACTCTCTCAAATCCATTTGTTCTTCTTTGGTGAGTGCACCTGCACTGAATCCTTCCTTGGGGATACTCCTTTTTGTATAGTCTTTCTTAGGAAACTATATTGATTATGTTCCATGAATCCATTATGGTGGCCCAAAGGCATTGAGGTGGCCCGAAGACCTTTTGGTGGCCCGAATGACTTACTGTTATGAAGGCCATAGGTGGCTTGAAGGCCTTGAAGGGCCCAAAGACCAAACTGATGGCCCGAAGGCCCAACGGGTTAATAGATATGGCTACAACAGTACCATATAATAACTGCTACAATACCTGCTACAGTAATGATACAACTCTTCTATAGTAACATGGAAATTATCCCTCTTCTTGGTTTTGATCTTGAGTCTCTTGGATATACTTGGTGAGTCCTCTCCAATTGGGTTGAGGATCTTGTTCTAGTAGTTGTCTATTGGATTCAGATACAGTTTCATCACATTTGGTTAGTAGTATAGCTTCATGAATGTATTTCTAGGTGGGAGACCTTGGAATAGGGATGGGTGGGTGGACACCAATCATTCAACCATTTATTATCCTTATTGAATAGATGAGAGCTATGACTTGATTTTCCATAGAAAATTTGGTATTTAATTGTGTTGAATTAGTTTTAATTGTTGTGAGTATCTCCAAAGAATTTTTGGGTGGGAGGATTGAAAGAGATTTGGGTGTGCTTGAATTTTTTATCTAGTACCTCCTTCACTTTTTATGCTAGAGGGGTTCTGTTCCTTATTGTTCTACCAGCACTGCACATCTTCCTGGAAGGGGGTGAAGAATATTTATTGAATAATTTCATTTCTCAATAATCTTTTGGTAAGGGAAATGAAATTTATTTATTTTCTTGTTTTTTTTATTCCCATTTGAAAAATGGGACCACATATCTCCTTAAAGTTTGTTTTTTTTTCATTTTTCCATAGTGTTTGTAATAGGTACCCGCTTACCCTTTTTTCCAAGTGGTTTCATTTTTCACGTTTAATAAAGGGGCATTGAACCTCAAATTATTAAAATAAATTAAATATAATCCCAAACACTAATAAAGTGTGAAAAAGTGATAACAATTATAGATCGTCAATGATCATAAGATAAACATAGAGGTATGATAACATAATCAACGTACATGAAAACATCATACTGAAATAATACACAATAAAACATGGATAATAAGTCATAAATCATTAAATAATTTTTTTTTCAGAAATCGGTATATGTCATAAAAAAATGGAATAAAAATAATATGGTAACAACCAAAATCATGAAATCATAGGAATAAGTCATGGCTCACTAACAAGAAAAGATAACATAGTGGATAGATTTTTATAGGGGATTGAGGTTACTCCCAAATCCATTACATATCATTTCATGAGATATAAAACATTACCTAATGTATTATAGTGAAATATAATTATGGTCTTGTTTGTTATATCAAAATTTTTACATTCATGGGGGTTCCATATGAGAAAACATTCATTATTTCATCAAATAAGAATTTACCTAAGAAATAAATAATCCCCATGAATATTTAAAAAAACATGATCCCCTTCAATATAATTAATGAAGAGGGATGGTATCAGTAGGGGATGTCCCCAATAAATCATAATTCACATTAATTTATATTGATATATATGAAAAAAATATATAAAATGGTGGGTTACATATCAATTTTGGATTTTATCATAAAAGAATATATCTCGAATTGGATAAATTGATAATGGAAGTTCAATATCCTCAAAATCATAATATAATTCAAAATTTGACAGAAGAAGAATAACCCCAAAGAAGATACTTCATTTGTAGTTTTAGAGGAAAATGTATGTGAAATTATAAAAATAATTTTCATACTAATTTTGGAAAATAGTTAAAAAAATTATAAGTAACATCAAAAATCCATTTCAAAGGGATGAAAAGTGGACATTTAAAACATTAATTTTTAAATTATTCCAAATAATGAAACCCTAAAAATAAATGAAGTTAACGACATGAAATATGGAGTGGTAGATAAAAGTATACATATGTATAACGAAATACCTTTACTTATTCTTTTAAAACAGTATACATTATTTTTATAATGAATAATTCATAAAATCAAGGGAATAAAAATTACTATAGAAAACCATGAAAAAGTTAATATTAATCTTTAATTGGATGAAATGATATAAAATTGATAAAATTAATAAATGTGTAAAATTTTAAAAATTAGATTCTCTTCAAAAATATGTAATATAATTCAAAAATGACCTCAGTTAATCATTTGAGTATAAATAAAACAATTTATAAAATAATATAATGTTTATGGATATATATGTGAAATATTATCAAATATAATGAAGATACGAGGTTGGATCCACTTAGAAGAAATTTTTTTGTTAAAATTAGACCCACATAGAAGCGAAAGTGTAAGTGATAAATATCATACAGTTTATCTAAATGAAAACATAGTCATATGCACTACTGAAGTCAAAGTGAGTTTTGATAGAGAAAACTCATGGAAAAACTATGGAAAAAAATATTCATCCATTAAAAAGTAATGGAACTCATTAATTAATCATAAATAAATGTAAAATAAAACATTACACATTCAATAGTGTAAATTTGATTCATAGAATAGAAAATATGGATGTGATGGGAAATACATGAAATGTGTGGAGACAATGAATGGAAAACCTTACCAAAAACACAAAACATAAAGTAATAATATATCAAGGTAGATAATATAATAAGGAAATATATATAAATATAAAAAATGTATATATACAAAAAAAATGAGATTATGATTCTTATGATCTATGTATAACACAGTAAGTGATGAAAATATATAACTCATTGAATTTAAGATGAGTTAAGAATCCCCTTATGGTGTTGGTTATATAATAATAAAAATAACATACAAAAAAACATTATGAAATTTATTTTTAAATAATATGAAAAAAAATTTATTTATTATTAAATATTTCAATTTAAAATAAGTACATAATATCTAATAATAATTGGTCCATAATTTGAAACATGTTTTAGATAATGGAAATTAGGATAGATAACCCTTATGTTGGATTATTTCTTAATTGGACATACATAAAATCAGTTATAATAAATGAATAGTCATTAATAATTTATTCCATAACCTTTTTAAGTGTATAACGTTCGATATTAATCCTTTATATTCATTTATTATATAGTTATTACTCATTTTCTATTAGTATTGATCATATATTGTTAGTATTCTCAATCATTATTTTTCCATTTTGGTGAAAATATTTTATTTATCACATCATAATCATGAATTAAGATTCTATATAATTATATAAATATTTTATTTAACATTACATAGTAGAAAAATATATACATCTTAATAGATTTTCCTAAATGGATTGAAATTAGTAAATATGTCTCAGTATGATGATTTTGTGAGATTAAAATCTCTATGATCATTAATTTTAATTATCATTATTATAATGGAAAATATATCATAAAAAATTATTAATAGTTTCAAAAATATCATACTTATTCCTTAAATCTAGTTTTAGAATAATATATGTAAGGAATTGTTGAAAATTTTAGTATATCGTACATCATGGCGGTGAGCTGACCATAATACGGACGACATTTTCATTTTTCCAGTGAATGAGAGAAAGATAGATAATTATTATATTAATATAATAAATTTTTAGTATTCTAATGATACTGAAAACATTAAATTATGAGTTTTATAAAATATTTTTAAGAGGTATATGAAGAAACTTTAAAGTAATGAAAATGAGAAAGTGGTTAGGAGTTCTTACATTTTTTTATAAGATGAATCCTTCACTAATAATATTAGAAATTTTAATTGTGGTATTATATAGAAACCAAAACCTATAATATGTGTAAAAGAGTTTTGGTATGGGTTTTGGTTGATCTTGGTTGAGGTATGAAACATTAGGTCTAAGTATAAGTGGGATGGTGAAGGGGTCCTTTTATAAGTGAGTGGGGTGGCATTTATGTAATTATTAATTTCATTAATATAAAAAGAAATTATATAATCAATGAAAATAGATCCAAATTTGATAATTAGAGGGGATAAGATATCTTAATTTCATTAAATCACTCATAAGACCATTTTTATATGTTTTTTCTTTTTTAATGTTATCGCTTAATTTAACACATTAACCTCATTTTAGTCATTACTACAGTGACTAATATTTACCTCGGTTACTTATTTTTATTCAATAAATTTAAATTAATATTATTACATAATATTCATCAATATGATTCCACATATGAAATAAACATTTATTTAAATAAATTTCTATAGGTGATAAAAATAAAATTCAATATAAGTTTGAATAATGTAACAATGTTTTTTAGAAAATGTAACTTTATGCATAAAAATACTTTTTAGGCCAATTATTATGAATATAATTACCAACCATGATATTTATGAGGCTATCATTGAATAATAGGGGGGTATATTTGATTATAAAATAATCCAGAATCGAATGTAATATTATTAATCTTAATTAATTTAAAATGGAATGAAAATATTATAAAAAAATATTATCTTAACTCTAAAATGTCAATATTAGTTTTTTAAATTCAATATATTATTTTTTATGAATTATTTTTATCCTTCAATGAATATTTTTAAGAGAAGTAGGTTTCATAGTTTTTGTAATTCATCCTTGTATCAATATGATGTCCAAAACATTACCATATTTGTAAAAACTGTATTTTGTACTATTCACCTAAATATTATACTTTTTGAAAATACAAAAAATTATCCTAAGATAATATTGACTCAATGAATACATAAATAATTTTTTTATCTAATTAAAATTTTAAAATTCTAGATTTATATTTTAAAAGAAAAAATATAATATAATAAAAATATATCTTTATTAAAAATGAATTATTAAAATTTAAATTTCTTAATATAATTTCAAATAAATTAAAAAATTTAAGGATTTTTAATGTATTTATTTATAAATCGAAACATTTTAATATAATAATCCATTAAAAGTGTACAGTTAAATTTTTTTAAGATGAAAAAAATAATATATAGAGACAATAAATCTTCATAAAATATTCCTTTATCATTATATGATTTTATTCATAATTATAAAATTTTATTCCTTTTTCAAAAGTAATAAATAAACACAATTTTATTATAGAAAAAAAAATTAAAATAAAAAAAATTCAAATTAAATTTTGAGAACATATATGACATTTTTTATTAATAATTAGAGGATTATATCATCTTAGTTTTTAAATATGAACCCCCTAAAGAAAACTTCATAAGATCTAAGTGTAATTTAGAAATGGTGGTTTTAGTCTATATATATTATTTTAGCATAGATATCATAGTAATTTTGAAAATTTTTAACCTCAACCATAGATGGTTTCTCTCATATAATAAATGTTGAAGTCCATCATGGGCATGGTTAGTGAAAAACCTAGTGATACTACCTTTATTATAAGATTTTAATAATTAAACATAAAAGGATGCTCCCAATTTTTAATTACATTTCCGATTCTTTCTAAATTGACTTCTTGATGTGTTTACATTTATTTATACCCACCAATTCATCATGTCTAATATAATAGTCACATTTAATACTTATATTTTTATTAATATATTGTAGTCCATTTTAGTTCAGTATTTTATGGGGCACTAAATTTTTAACACGTTATTTATTTTATGTAAATAAAAAAAATTCCAACATTTTTAAATTATACTCTTTTAATTAAATTTTATCTTCACAATTTTAATTTCTATCATTGGTGAAAATATTTGAGGGTATTCTTAATTCAGACATAACACATGGTACAAATTTAAATTATAAATCAACAACTCTTTCTTGGGTAGTGTAAGGAAAGTAATATTTTCCATCATAACAATAATATAATTATATTTTTATTCATCTTAATAATTTATTCCTAATATACCTTTTTATATGACATGGATGTTTATATAGAAATAACTTTGAAAACTTCATTTTTAGGATCATGTACACAACCAAATAATAATATAAATTTTTTTATGATGATATTCAATATATTCAATATAAATAAATATATAAATTTTTAAAAACAATCACAATATGTATGAACAATATGTAAAACTATAACCTAATTGGATCAATACTTACATACATTAGATATATAAACTAATTAATTTTCACAAAAATTAATTTGATATTCGTGTGTTTTGTTTCATTGGGAACTTGTTTTATGTCCCATTATCCAATTTTAAAATACCATAATAATTTATTCAAATCAAGCATAAAATTTCATAAATATCATGTGATACATATAAAGTATACCACATGGGAGTTTCAAACTAGGTGTGTAGTTAGGACCTATTATTTTACATACTGTGAAAATCATGTTAATAAACCCACTAAAATTTTTCTTGGTCATTACCCCTATGTTTATCACATCTAAATCCTATATTCCCTTTTAATTTCCAGATGGGGATGTAATTTATAACAAAGCACACATTCATTAATTTACCAATGTTTTAGTGTTTTTTTCTTATATTTGGGTTTATCCTTAGGGTTTAGGCTAATTTATTCTAATATTAATCCTTATAAAAATTTAACATAAATTTATCAATAACATTCTTACAAAATTTAAAAAAAATCCTTGGAAATTGATGCTCCCTGAAATCAACATATCCTTTAATCACCGAACAAAATAAACATTTATATCAATCAATATAAATGTTAATCATTAATTATAAAAAAATATATTAATAATTTTATAAATTAACCAGAATTTCTTTATCACCAAATCACATTCCATTACCCAAGGTTTTCTATAATACTCACCTTATATTCCCTAAATAAATTAACCCATTATCCCACTTATCTATAATTACCTCAAAATCAAATGATATATTAGCCTAAAGGTTTATTAATGATTTTATACTTATGATAAACCTTAAATATATTAACCCATGTTGTAATCCATAACTCTTAAAATATCCTCATTTAATAATATCATAAAACATAAATTTATTTAAACCCAACTTTAATACCAACTTTGACGCCCTAGACCCATACTCTTAGATCTGGTAATAAATAACTTTTCTTTCCATACTGATATTGAAATTGAATGAAGTGAACCAAACATAATATCCTCAATTAAAATATTAATAATAAATATTGATTCAATTACATAACTATTACATTTTGGTTTAGAGTTTCATAGAATTAGAAATAATCGTTAACTAACATAACCTAATTCTTTCCAATCACATAGAAAATTTTCCACTAAAATGATGGTTCCTAATTTTGTAATAATTCATTAACATGTCTTAAAAAATTACACACACATGATACCAACCAATACATATCATTTGTTATACTATTCATCAAAACTTTTCAAAATAAAAATATAATAATGGAAATCTAAAATTATCAGTAAGGGTAAATAAAATAAAAAATAATCAAATATAATTAGTGAGAATAATAAATACATGTGGGTTGATAACATAATCATAGTATAGAAATATACTATTAGAAGATAATTCCCAATAAAACTTGGATAATAATTCTAGAATCAAACCATAAGGATTTTGGAATAATGAAGTACATAGCATAGAATAATGGAATCATAAGAATGTGCAAACAATATAAAACACGACTTCATAATAATTTTTCAAGGATCATTACCGAGACAACATAACATAGTGGGAATATTCCCATGCTAGATTAGGTTTACTCCTCATTCCCTTGAATACCATCTCATGCAATATAAATCATTACCTAATTCAATAGAGATCTATACAATTATAATAACCCCTTCTACAAAAAAATGTACATCTATATGCATGACATATTAGAACATTTTTTTAAATTCATCAAATAATAATTAATTCATGAAAGAAACATTTTTCATAAATATTTCAACAAAACATGATCTCATTACGTAAATTGAAAAAATATACATAATATAAACAGTGATAATCCCCAGTGAAACATAAAAAGAATTAAGGGATATTGACATATATTTACAATTTTTTTATAAAATTATTTGTTTCATATTATTTTTATAGGGTTCCAAATAAGAGGAGATCCGGAATTTTGTTATTTGATACCACAAGTTCAATATTACAAAAAAATCGAAAGTGTATTTATTGGGTAATACATGAAACATAACTCTAAAGAGATAGATGTTTTTTTTATTGACAGGAAAACTGAAGGAAAATTATAGAAAGAATTTTCATAAATATTTTTCAACGTGGTAGTAAAATTAAAATAATAACTAAATTAAAGAATAAATTTTAAAGGGTTGACAATAGAAATTTGAAAATACTAATTTGAAAATAATTTAAAATATTGAAACCATTAAAATAAATGGCTTCAAATATATGAAATGTAGAGTAAATTATAAAAATATACATAAGTGGAATGAAATTTGTTTATTTATTCTTTTAGTAAAACAAATTTTAAACAAATCAAAAAATAATCAGAATGTAAATTATATTATAAATATATAAAAATATTAATAGGAACTCTCATTAACCGAAATTATTATAAAACTGGGAAAAAGGGATCATGTCATACATTTTAAAGATGATATTATAATCAACCCTTTGTAAAGAATTTAATAAATGATTGGTTTTGAATTATTTAAAAGAATCATTTTAAACCTAATTCATGGAATTATAATTCAATAAAAAAAATTCTATGAGTACTATTTTATGAATAAATAAGTAAATTCACAAAATAATTTAATGAATAAAAACCTAGTGGAGAAAGATTCTCAATTATAAATAAAAGACAAGGTTGGTCCACTTATAAGAAATTTTTTTATATAATTGTAATAAAATTGTAGGATAAATGGTGTAAATACATATAAAACCCAATAATTTCCAATGTAGAATAAAATAAAAGTATTTTAAGAGAGAAATATGACACAATTTTCTCAGGTGGAAACTCATAAATAATATTTAATTCGAACTGATTTTGGAAGAAACCCTATGGTAAAAAAGTGACATAAAAACTATAAATACATCATGGAGAAAAGGAGACCATCAATTTATCTTAATATAATGCAAAATAATAATATAAACATTCAAGAACATTAATTCTATTCATTTATTTGAATATATGGAATTGAAGGTAAATAATTGAAATACTTGGAGACTTGGAATAGAAACCCTTATAAAAAATGTAACATGTGAAAAAATATTATATCATGAAATATATTATGTGAAATAAATATAAATACACCTAAAAAATTTGTAATATAATAAAAAAAAATCATAGTTTATAATTCTCATAATCTTAGAGTAATTTACTTATTTAATAAAAGATACAACTCAGCTAAAAGATAGGGAGTTATGAATCCCCTTACGAGTTTGGTAATATATGAATTAGAAGAACCTAGAAATAGATAATGAAATAAAATTTCAAATAAAAAAATAAATGATTATTTATTATAAAATAATTCAATATACCATTTTTACATCATATTAAATAATATTAGGTGCATACATTGAAATATGTCTCAACGAATGAGACTAAAAACAAAGAACTGTTACCTTAGATTCCGTTTCATTTGAACATACATTATGTTCCTTTATAATAAACCTATAATAATTAATAATTTGTTATATAACCTTATTTAGGTGTATTACTTTTTATATTAATAATTTATATTTATTTATTACATTGTTATTACTTAACATTAGTTAATATTTATCATCAGTCGTTAGTAGTTTCAACCAATTTTTATCTATTTCAATGTGATGGTTTTGGTCATAACTTCTTGTTCAAGAGTTCATCATATCAATAACAGTATATTTATAGTTTATATATCATTCTAGAAATTTAAAATTTATACATCTCAATAGATTCTCCAAAAATTTCAAATTATGAAAGATGTATTAACATAATCGCTTAAAATGAATATGATCATTTATTATTATTTTCACTAATATAATGAAAATTTTATATTTATGGATCATAATAATTAAAAAAATATCATATTTATTCATTAAATAAATTTTTTAACTATCCTTGTATGTTAGTGATGAAAATTGAAATACATCATCAATGGTGGCGGTGAACCAACCATAATAAGGGATACATTTTAATTTTTTGAATGGGTTGGAGGAATGTTGATAATGGTTATTAAATTAACATAATAAAATGTTAGTATTCTAATTAAAATTATTTAATTATATTACTATGTGTTTAAAATATTTGGATGAGGACTGAGAATAAAATTTGAAGGAATATGTGATTTGGTGTTCTTACATTACTCTATGGATGAATCCTTTTATGATATGATTTATCCTTAAAGGATAGTATTCAGATGAGAATAAAAACTATACAATGTGTATAGGAGTGTTGGGTGAGGTTTGGGAAAATCTTGTTCGAGCTAAGTGTGAGGATAAATGGGGTAGTGAGGGTGTCCAATTACAAATAGAGTGGTGGGATTTTGGTGAATATAAATTTCATAATATAAAAATGAATTCCATCTTCAAGTAAAGTAGATGAAATTGGATAATTAACAAGTATATGATGAGATAAGGTCACAAAACTAATCATAAACCCATTTAAATATAAGGTTATGTTATATTTGTAATTTTATCCCTTGATTTAAAACTTTTACCTTATTTCAACCACTATAGTATTGAGTAATTTTTACCGAAAATTAAATTGAATATATCAACTAATATTGATTATTATGATTCCAAATATGAAAATAAATTCATTTTATTTCATTTTCTAAATGTAATAAAAAATTAACTACAATATATGTATACATAAAAAAATTAAAACATTTTTTTATAAAAAATTATTTTTATGCATAAAAATACCTATTTAGGTAAAATATTATGAATAGAAACTCTCACCCTAATATTTACTAGTTTATGATTAAAACAATTATGATTATTTTTCTCTAAATCCAATAAAAATTGATGTTGAATATTATGAATAATTAATTAAAGGGAAAAAATCAAAAAATTGTTTTTTATATGAATAAAATATAACATAAGTTACAAAATTCCAATCATTGGTTTCTAAATTCAACATATTATTTTTAAATGAATTTTTTAGTATTTTACTGAATATTTGGTTGATAAATTGGTTTAATAAAATTTAAGGTCATTCATACATCATGATCATGCCGTAAATGTAGTGGTGTTATTAGAAAGTGTATTTTGTACTATTCACCTAAAAATCAATCATTTAAGAAAAAAATTAAAAAAATTTCCTAAGCCAATATAAACATGATGAATAAAAAATTATGTCCATTTACTTAAATTAAAATTATAAAATTTATTAATATATCATTTAAAGAAATCATATAATATAATGATTATTTTACTTATTAAAAATGAAATTTTAAATAATAAATTTTCACAATTTTACATCAAATTGAATAATAATTAAATGAGTGCTAATCTATTTTATTAAAAATTGAAAACTTTTATGCGAATGATCATTTAAAACTACTCAATTTAAATTTATTATAATAAAAAATACACAATATATAGAGAAATATGATCCTTCAAAAAATGGTCCTTTTAACATTAACTTATTTTACACCTAATTTTTAAAATTGATTAGTTATTTCAGATGTATTATTCGAAACATTTGAGTTAAAACCCCTTTTAATTTATTTGAAAATAAAAAATTCTAATGAAATATTGATAAAATATATAAAATTTATTATCTTAATTATTCCATGTTTATATCATCCTAATTTCGACATACAAAACTTCTCAATAATTTCCCATAAGATATAAGGGTATGATAAGAAATAGTGGAAGCTTTGAGTACTGACTATGCTAAAATATATCCTATAGTGATTTCTAAAAGTTGTAACTTCTCTCGTTAATAAATTTTCTTCAGCTATACTTATTGAAGTCTATCCTAGGATTGGCCTAGGGAAAACCCTAATTATGCTACATCATTTCCAATTTCAGAAAAAATGAGACTCGTGATGATGTCTATAACTAATTATTTCCATTGATTATTATTTTTAAATAAATTTCATATTGTTTTTTACTTCTATTTAATCCCAAAAATTCAATGGTTTTGATATAATGTTCACATATAATTCTTATAATTTTATTAACAAAATGTATTTTGATTTAGTTTTGATTTGCACATGACACTATATTTTCAACATAGTATTTATATAATGGAAAACACATATTAAAATATTATGGTTTTACAAGAAAATATACCAAAACAACTCATAAAAATATAAAAGTGGCGTAATATTTCCTCGCTAAAAAATTTAAAAAATAACTCATTACCAAACCCAGTTAATGAGATTCCAAAACCTCCCTAAGGATCACTCCCCTAACATATCATAAATATATTGTGAAATAATAATAATTAAAATATATAATGTGCATACCTCACATCAACCTCCCATTAGACTAATTTCCCTCAAACCATAGTGAAATACAACTTAGTGATACCATGCCCTATATATTCTCCTAACCACATAACCAAAAACAATATTATATAACCTTATACCATATCCACATTACCACATATCTTTATATCAAAACCACATGTTAGATGGGTAATATAAACATGAAGGAAACCGACCTCATGAACTCCTTCCATGTATGTACCCACATAATAACCATATATTTGAGCTAATGTATCCCCTATTTTTTCAAGAATGAAGATTTTGGAAGCGAGAGTAATCAGCCATTAGTGTCCTCCACAACCTTGATGACAGGAAAAAAATATGGGGACCCAAAACCACATATAGTCCTTAGTTGTGTTATCCAAATTTCGTGGTGATATATTAGAAATGAAAATAATAGAGTTAATATATATACAAACATAAAAAAACATAATAAGGTTTTATTACCTAAAAAACTAAGTCCATTAAAGTGATAACACTATTACAACTTATATCCAACTTTGTTACTACACCACATCACCACAACATAACTATCACAATAAAGAATAATCTTATGAATTCATAATTCATAATTAAATTTAATTTCCTCTTCATATTTAGTGACATTAAAATTTATCATCACTTTAAATTAATTGAACTAATTAAATTCCCACCACTATTATTCTATATAAACATTACAATTAACTAGTATTAATTATTATATTATCATGATTTTCAGTCGCAACAACTTACACTTGGACAATAACTCATCTAGTTATTTCCATTTTAACTAACATATTTTCATTTATATTTAGTAAATCATTTAATAATTTCATTATTTCATTTCATGTTATGGTATCTTATCTTTATTGGATATTATTATTCTATTCCATTCCTTAATTATTGATTGGTTAGATAGAACCTCCTTTAATTTTAAACTGCACCATAATAATGATCAGGATAACTATAATAACATTACCACCACCATCAAAATAGTAAAAACCACTTTATCTCACTTCTAAAACCTAAGCATCACCCCCACACTACCCAGTATTAGTGACATATCCATTCACAAATATAAAAAAATTTCAACAACCCAACCATTCCCACATCAATAGAATTAAACCAAATCCATTATAATTATTGTAAGGTGATAACTAAAATATTAACTATAGTATAAATAACAACCAATAAACTAAAATTACAATAGTTATTATCAGTGGCCTTGCATATTTAATCAAACTCTAATCACATTCAACAATTATATTCACAAACAATATCGATCAACAATTCTGGATTTCAACATCTCATTTCCCTCAATAATAAGTTACTATTAAATTATAAACATATTAAAATAATATATGATAACCATGAAATCATTGTGTCAAGTCTAAATATTAGTTAAAGTAATTAAATAAAGATCTACAGCAATAAGATTATAAGAGAAATGAAAAATACATCCCCATTAATTTTTTATATACATTTCATTATCCTCTTAGGATAATCCCAGTCCTTAAACCAATATAATTTAGAGAATTTTAATTCCACATTCATATAAAATAATAGAAAAAAAAGTTTTGAATCCACATACATAAGTGAATGATAATTTAAATTTATAATGAGAAGGATAAGGTAAACATGATGACACAAAAAATAATTCCTCAGGAAACACTCTACAAACTATGGTTCATTAATTCAAAAAATTATTATGAAAAAATCCATAAAAAACCAATACACTTTTTATATCCTTTAAGAATGGAAGAGGTAGAAAATATATAAAATAGCATGAATTAATGGAAATATTACTCAGGACTCATGATCTTGAGCACAGTTTGAAAGCATATTTATCTAAAAAAAGATTAATAAGGGCACCTAAGATGTACCATAGAGCACCTTGGGTTGATTGTATAATGAGGTTCATCATGTTGAATTGGTGGTCTGGTCATTGAATATGAACTTTATCTATTGGAATATTAGTGGGGTAAAACCCATATAAATAACATACTAACCTAATGAATATATTGGTGTAATGGTTTTATGAATTCCATAATTTTTTTCACCCAAGAATCATGTCACAAACCATAGTCTTCTCGTTAAAACATAGTCATCCACATACAGACACCATAACAAAACTCCATTCTTTATAATTAAACTATTCTAATATATTAGAACTACAAAATCGTAAAACCATGATTCTTAATATCTTAAAAAATTTCCTATTCCATGATCCATAAAGTCCACATCACAACAGGCCTCCCACACACATATATAACAACAATAAAATAACACAGTCTAAGACCAATACCGCAATTCATCACCCAAATAAACTTCTACACTGATCCCGATGCAATACAACAGACTTTAAAAACCCCTTTATCAAGTCATATAATTATTATATAACTCCATTGGTCATATAATAGTCCCAGATTCTAATTAATATTCCCTATAAACTCTACTTTTCCTCTACTAATCACCTCAAAACATACTCATGACACACACAATACCTTAGAAACAAAAATTAATGTTATGTGAAGGTCTATCACTATACATTAGTTACCTTTCAAGTTATTTTCATTCTATATAATCCAAACCAAAACCATTTATAGAATAAATATACATGAAAGAAAAAATCCTGTGAGATAAATTTCAAATAAGATACCTTTAATTATCAAAATCAAAATGAAAACATAAAGTGGGAAACGAACCAATCATAACATCATTATAAAAAATATTAACATCACAATAAGAATAAAATATCAAATAACACAAGATACTATGTAAACATCAATTTATATCATTATGATATAATTTAATTGAAAGAAAATTACCTCAAAAGACATTAAACAATGAATTATGATACCCATGAACCACCTTCACTTGATAGTAATCAATCCCATTAAGTTTCTCTATTAATAGAATATCATCATTAATATAAAATTCTCCCTAATAAATTATATGAAAATCATCATGATCATACCAAATAATCAATGAAATATAGAAATATTCATGAATTCATTACATAAATGGGGAAAGGGACTACTAATATTCCAACTCACAAATATGATCCTACACAAGAAAAAGTATATCAAATTGAGGATAAATCTTACAATAATGATCAAGTCTCCAATGAATATAATGTATATAAACTTTGAAGAAAACAAGATATTGAATCTAAAATAATATTGGTCCCATCATATTACATGCATAATACTTTTAGTAGTATTGAGTAGCCTTCATCCACTCACAAATAACATGTTCCTTCTCCATCATGCTTGGAACAATATTTCCTCCAACAATCAGTAACACTCTAACCTTGATCCAGAAAAATAAGAATTTAAATTTACACCCATAAAACACATTAAATAAATTCATATCAGTGCACGAGGGATAACTATTGTTATAGGAAAACATAACCAAGGGTAAGTAGTTCACCTAAAAATGTCTAAAATTTGAAATATAGCATGTGGTATGTCGTCCAATTTCATAATAGTCTTCTTCAACTAATCACTCATTCAATTACAAAATATTTTTCTATGTTATAGTTGAAAACAAAAATTTTATAAATATACTTAAACACATATGTGATAAATTTAGTATAGTGATCAAAAGTGTTCTCCCTTAGAACCCTAGGAATATGCAAAATTTTTTCCAAAATTTTCCTTGATAAAGAATCTGCTACACTGGACACCTTGATCTCTAATAAGTGAGACAAATTTGTCATCCAATACATAATCACACAGTTATCTTGACTTCCTACATAATAATGAGGAAATCTAGTGATAAAATCCAATGAGATATCCTCCCATATCCATGAAGGAACCTCTAATTGTTGTTGTAGAACATGAGAAACATGATGTTAAATATTCACTATTTGGATAACTAAACACAATGAATTTTTTTTGACTAATAACCTCTTCATCCCTAGAAACCGAATCAAGATCCTAAAAAATTATATATCTCATCCGCAATACAAAACACTATTAAAGGTGAGATATAAAACTCAAAGGGAACCTCCACATACAACATCACTAGAATAAGGAACCTCCCTAATAATGACAAAATATTTCATTGAACATCTAAATATCCCTCAATAGAATCTACTGAAACCATAAAATCATTCCAAACCTCTAACTCAATATCACCAAATGTGACCCCTACAACTATCATATCATGGATGATTTCATAATAATCTAATAGAAGAAACATATGCTACTAAATTACACTATATAAATATTAAATTTTGTAAGATACATAATCATATTTTACTCAAATATGAAACCTAAAACAAAATATCTCTACTATTTAGTTTCTAATGATGGTTTTAGACATAAACCATGTAGAAAAACCAAATAAGAAATCTATTAACCAAGATCAATCTGACTTCAAAACCAAAAGAACGTATAATAAAAATGGATGAAATATGGGTATAAATTACATTGATGAGGCTTCTAAAACTATCTACCACCAATATTCTTATAGAATTTCCCATCGAGGCATCCATCATAATCCCTCCTCAGTGGTGTATTTACATGTTATACCAAATAATTCAACATTGGTGTGGGAAACACTCTCAATATATGATATTCTAGCGACTTCTATGTTTATGGAAGGAAATGAAATAGATATTTGGGATATGGGGAGAAAAATATAGGACTTTAAAATTCAATCAGAACCATCCCATATAATTGGATCTCTTATATAGTAATTGAGGATTCTACTTGAGTTTTATACATTAATTAATGAATTAAAACATATGAGTAAATGTATTTCCTCCATTTTTGAATGCATCATATGAATACACTTATTTTACCATGTGTTTCATATTATTTAATGTTAAATAAATGATAGTCAACATGTTGGTGATTAAAAATTTAGATTATTAACATAAAAATTCAAGGAAATTGTAGTGGATGTGATATCATTATATTATAATTAACAATATTCAAAAAACAATAAAATTAAAATTTTATTTGTTTTAAAAATTTCATATCATACAAAATTTATATATCATACCTTATAATATAATAAAAAACAATTCATTTTTTAAAGGATTTAGGGAATATATCTTTGAGTCACCTACATGAACAAAATCTTTATATATATATTACTATTACCCTTGTATTTATATTATACAATAAGTTGTCAAATCATATCCAAAACTCCATTTTGATATCTTCCAAAACACTTTTATAAATACATCATAAATTTCCCCTCATATCAAATCATATGAAATTCAATGTGAATAATGTTCCAAAAATACTTTTGGGATAAAATCTAAATTAGATCAAGTGTATCACGCTGAGTTTATTAAAAATGAATCCTCATTTAGTTATCCACAAAGTGTGACCCCACAATCTTTTGTAACATTGATAAAAAATATAGGAATTCCCAAAATCATCAATGTTAGAAAATAGTTCCCCTATCAGTGAGACAATTCTACAATATCTATAAGTCAAACTGGCTTGATATATATTAAACACATGTATCACTATACTTGTGTCCACCTATTTCATCATATGAAATCATTTATCCATCTATCTACAACATCAAATTACCATGGAACTTATAGTATGTCAATCCCATAAATACACCTTATACATTATTTCATCCACTACTACAGACTAACTTGGCCGATGAATACATATCCTTTCATTCACCTTTAGGTATGTTCATGTTAAATACCCCTCACCTAATAAAGGAGAACATAATATATACAATCTAGGTAAAACCATGCACATTATATATCTATCTCAATAGAGGGACCATATTTTATACTCATCACATGAGAGGAAAAATCCAATTTTGGTTAATCTATAAGTGATGACTAGATCAAAAACATATATAACCACCCCCTAATTAGTTAAGACTCATGGAATACCTAAGAATGGCGTTAAACAATAGGGTTATCATATTAGGTATCTCACTAAAATTGTATAGTGGGGACTGAAAATATAAATCATACACCCATAGTGTACCAAAAAATAGTTTAAGACACTTTATGTGGCATACATCATGGGTTTTACAGTGCACAAAACCATTTATGGGCCTCATAACAGTATTCCATATCCTAATATAGGAATCATACACATGCTAACTATAATATTTATTTATAAATTATAATAGTCCCTAAAAACATGGGTTAAGAATAACTCAAAGTTTTAGTTTGAGAGGTCAATTATTATTTCACTTTATAATACACACACACACACATATATATATTCTGCTAAGGAGATAGAATAATAATGTGGGTATATCCTTTTAGTGTAACATGTTACATTTAAATTCTTAAACTCTATTAGATATTTATAAAAACCCATACATAAATGTATGTAAAACATATATCATATTATTGACATCCATAACAACCTTAAGTTTTCTTCAATCTAAGAAGTTTTATTAAACTCATTGTATCTCTATTTCATTATTTCCACATCACTATGTGGCCAATTGGTTCCCCCCCACAAAACAATTTAATATCTAATATCATTGAAGTAAGACAAGTTAAATAATATTGAGACTCAGAAATAATAAAACAAATGATCATATATTTACCATATTTAATCTTCCTAACACTATTACATCTATTATTATGATGTTAATTAATTATTATTTCTACTTATTACTTTTTCTAATATCATCATAATCTACATAGTAATAAAAACATTGAAATATTTCCTTAAGATCACTTTTCTAAAAAATATAAATCCTTGCATCAATTTTACCATAATATCTTAAAATCATTTAGGTTATGTAGTTATATTAATTTTTTTAGTTTGACTAGTTTAACAATTTATTTTTTATACTTGAACTTTTAAGAGTCCCAAAAACCTACCAATATACTCTTAGACACTATATTATCTTCACAATAACATACTAAGATACAAAAATTTTATTATGCTAGGAAATAACCCTTATTTCCATTTTTTAGTAAAATTTATAAAAAATACAATTCAATCCATATAAAATATGGATTTATAAATATTAATATAATTTAATTTAAAACTGTAATATTATATCAAATATTTAACTACTGGTTTATGGGATCATATCCATCATATGTTAATAAAAAACTATATAAAAACTTATATATTGGATAAAACATTTTAATCCTTATCTTGCTATGAAAACACGTTATATATATTTATGAATCATAAAATATGTTTATTCATCCTTATCACACACTATCCAAAATAACTATTTATCAATAAACAACTTCTTTTATCATATATGAAAAATTAGACGAAGATACACATCCTTTACATAGATCCTTCTGAACATGAGATATTTATTTACATTCAAGTCATTGATGTAAAAACTATTTGTTTCAGTAGTAGTATTAAAACAATAATATTTATCAATTCTTCCCTTTTATGATTTTTTCTTTATTTATAACACTTTTTAAACATACTTCTAGAATCATATACCATTTAAAATAAAATAATTTATTCATATAACACTTAAAACTAACGAGGATGGTCACAACCTACTCCCACCAAATAGTACCCCTCCTAGGTTGTCCATAGAAGAAGGGAGATAGTGAATACCCGAGTCCCACCACCAGTAGGTCCCTCGATGGAAACTAGCACTGAGGGTATAATAAACACACATTAGGAGGCATTAACCTTTAAGAGTACATGTAGAAGAGAGAGATAAGATAAAACACCGTTGAAAACCTACTTAGATATATAAAACAACCCATGTAAATTCATGTAATTTCATAAAACACTAAAACAATTGAATGGAATCAAAAATAACAAAAAACGTAAAGATGAAATTGACCATGAAGACCAAACAACTCCTCCAATACAATAAGCTACTAATGTACAACCCAATCTCCATCCCATTCCTACTAACCAATAAAATAGTTTATATTTACATAGAGTGAGAATAAAATTATACTCTGTAGGATACTCCTCGGATCCTCTAATGAATAATATAATTAAATCATGAAAAAGAATAGTGAAAAAAGTGAAAATTTGTTTTGACCAAAATAGTTATACTGAGTTCTCATCCTCTCCATGGATAACCCTCAACATGCAATGAATAAAAAATAAAATAGAATATATTATCAATAAGGGTACCTTGGAATTTCATTCCCACTGGTTTTCCATTCTTCCCCGACATTTCGTGTCCTAATCCACCTCTCATCAAATGTAATCCAAGTTGAAAACATTCGGTCTATGTATCAAAACAATCATCTCATGCATTATATCATCACATCAACCCAGATCACATCATCATATAGAATCCAAGTAGCTTTTAGGATCCACCACAACATGCATGACTTGTATCACACATCGAGTATTATAACTAAATCTATCGTAGCTCATACACTGAGTGAGTTACCTCAATCCATCAGAGCCTATACATGTTATACATATACTAATAATTTGGATACTATATCTAGAGATACAACTATTTGAAATAACCCCAATACATCAAAACCCTCAATACACATATATAGAGAAACTAACCATCATGTATACCTGTAAAAGAAACTATTAAGAAAAGAGAGTGGGGTTATAGGGGTTAGTCATCCATCTATCCTTCCACAGAGATATTGGAAAAAAATAACCTCCAATATTCCATTTGGTGTTAGTCAACCTAACTTACATGGGTGGGGTAGTGTATGAAATCAATAAATATGAAAGATGTAATATTTTTCACAACCAAACAATGGGTATGACCCAGTGCTATGATCAACTACAGTAAATGACTCTCAGACACCATTTCCCCACCAATAGGGAAAACATATCTTATAAGAACACAATCATTCAAATAGATACATTATATTAATTATTTTATATTTATCATTTCTTTTATATAATTAATTTATTATACATTTAATAAACATAAAAATTATTACATATCATATTACGTTAATCATTATATTGAATTCCATTCCCTCACAGAATAATTCCAATTGTGAACCAAACTTCTGAAGATTAACATCATTCTATCATTACAGAAAAACGAACTCTTTGGGTAAATCATTTATTAAACATTATTAACAGTTACATATTTCCAGATACTATAGGTAACCCATCCTATGTAACCAAAAAGAGAAAAGAAACATATCCCATCCATCTGCCTTGAGTAGTGGGGAATAAAATCCAGATAACAAACATCCTAACAATCGTCCATTAATAGGTTCACATAAAGAAAGCATCCAATGTTATACCATAAATGGGTAATAAAATCTTGAACCCATTCCATTATCTTCATGTTATATCCACAGTACCCTCTTTTATATTCAGCAGCATCTAACCATCAAAAGACCCAAATGTTGCAACATCATCATGGCCTCCCCACGCTGTATCACATTAGACCTACCAAGATCATATAATACAGAATGATAACATCCATATAACATCAAAAAGTAGCAAGAGAATAAGAATTTTAATTAGGTAAAAATGACCCTTAAATATGGTATTCAGCCTTAATAAGAAAAATGGCTCTCACACCCCCTACTCAATGCATTCATACTTCAAAATAAAATAGGCTCTCTCATCCATAATATTTATCTTTTGAAAAAAATATTTTTTTATTCCATATAGAATTCAATGATTCATGGTTAGTTAATTACAAAAAAAGGAA
This sequence comes from Viscum album, assembly GCA_963277665.1. Lineage (NCBI taxonomy): Eukaryota > Viridiplantae > Streptophyta > Magnoliopsida > Santalales > Viscaceae > Viscum > Viscum album. The sequence continues at coordinate 103,032 of CAUJRU010000666.1, forward strand.
ACCTAAGGAATTATCTATTTAATGCTAGAAATCTATTAAAAAACTTTGAAGAATAAAAACTAGTTTTATCAAACTATGGAACAACATATCTTATTGAACATGCATTGTTAATATTTTCATCAACTAGGATTAACATACTGCACATTCCTTAGTAATTCCATTAACACGTGGAAGATAATATTCAATTAAACATACACATTGCATCAATTTTATTATGATTAAATAACAAGAAATATAAAATTACAAACATGCATCTTCTTTAATTATTACGACAATTAATCAATTATCTTAAATTAAAATTTCCTTCCACTTTACATCAAAAGAAACATTTAAATTATATTATGGATAAATGATACAATAGAATTGTTTATATTGATAACTATCTACAAAATCCTAACAAAAACCATTATCTCAATTTTAGATATCAACATGCAATCGCAAACCAATTACTTTATTACTCCATTTAAATATTTATTCACATAATTTAAAAATCATCAAAATGGATAAACCAGGATTAATTAATGATTTCTAATAAATAAATTTATATGTAATTAATATACTACCTCACAAGTTTTAAAATTATTCACATTAGAATGGACTAACATCGTGGATCTAGATCACTTCTCTCATAAGAAGATCGATCCCTCTAAGGACATAACTCCTCAACTAACCTAACAATAATAAACTCCATTAAAGCTTGGAGAGGAAATGATCATCATGTGAAATGAAACATTGGGAGGAATCAGACCAAATAACCACAAGAGATGAGGTATAAGGTACCTCAGATCACTGTGGATCAATGAAGGAATCTAGGAATAGATCCCCTTTGAAGGGATCCCTATCTCATGAAAAGGAAACTATTTTCATCTTAGGGGTTTGGGAGAAAATTTCACATGGTTTGAAAGAATTTAGGGTGCTTCATGTTATAAATATCACTTCCTAAGATAATTTTATAGCATAAATCATTCATTTACATCTATAATGTGTTGAATTTTAATTTTCATCGATTAATGTTTTGCCTCAACCATTTCTACTGACAATTGATTTATGTCATAAATATCCAGTTTATGACCTAAATTCCATGATTTGTATAACACTAGATGTAACCACCATACTCTAAAAACCACTCTTATATTGTAAACTCAGACATACACCTTAAGTTCACTATGATTCAATTTTTCATTAGTCAAACACAATTTGAGACCCATTCTGGCAATTTTAGGTAACATAAGATTTGAGAACACACAAAATGTCAAGATACAAGGATCTAGTCCCTTACATCAGATTCCTCTCAAACTGTTATCATCCTCAAGAATCAAAAATAAAACCTAGAGAGGGAATGAAAGGTTTATCTGAATGACCACCCAATGATATACCTCTTAAGGACCTCTCTTATCACTGGAGTTCAACCTCTAGATTAGGGGAATTCAGCATAAAAAATGAAATCCTAGTAACCACATATTAAACATAGTCATATGGGATATACCACTCGAATGAGAGTAGATCCACATCAGAAAATAATATAATGAAATCACATAACCTAGAAAGGGGTCAATATCCACAACTACAATTATAGCTACAGAATAGATAATCGATAAAAAATATCAAGGAACTGAGCTCATATTTTCAACTCACCGTACTAGGTACTCTCTTTAACACCACTATGTCAAAATAAGACATGAAACTAGGGAATATCGTGCCTACACAATAATGTATCCTGATGTTCCAGGATCTCTAAAGGATACTTCTTGAAGGCCTAAACATCACCAATATTGATCTTCTGCCAATAAATGATGTGAGTCATCATGAATGCAATGGAGGAGATACAACACATGAAAATAATCATGTTTCTAGATATTATATGGGGTACGTTCAATATGACACTCTACTACTCCAATGTGAGCCAATACCTAAAAATTCCCAACAAACCGAGGGGAAAGCATACTCCCATGACTAAATATTCATTGTCGATAATGTGGATCCACATTTATGATCACATAATGTCTAATGTGAAAATAAATAGATCTCATCCTATAATAAACATAGGATTTAGGGTCACATTGTATTTCATTCATCCCTTGATGATTCACCTATACCATTTATTTCATATTACATGTTTTGGCTTCATAATTTCTTTCTCTTTCACCCATGTTCATAAAAATTAATAACCAAAATTATACCTATAAAAGGCATCAAATTGTTACATAAAAATGGTAACGTGAAAAATATTATTGTTAGAAGATAGGAATAATGTTAGGAGCCTCATCTAAAATCCTCAATGTTCTTGGACAGAAGAGAATAAAATTTCTCCAAGAGTGTATATTTTCCACTCTTTCTAACTAGCAATTTAGTGATGAAAATAAATTATTTGGACAAACTGAGAGCCCAAATAATGGTGAAGGCATCTCCATACCAAAGTTGTAAAATAAGGATCTCAATTTGAGATGATCATCCCTGAGACTCCATTGTGTATCACCCCTTCCTCTAGATACTACCTTTATAAATTTTCCACTGAGCATGACTCCATTATCTCTATAAAGTGGGATGATTTCTTCAAGTGATTCCCTATCACCTATATAGTATTACAGACTACTTGAACTCTATTTGAACCATTAAAAAAGTAAATCGAGATTTCCTACCACTTAAACCTCTGACATATTCTGGTAGGAACAGACCACCAGGAACACGGTGCATCACCATCACCTTCTAACAAACCAAACATCAAAAAATAAACACTTAAACTATAAAATTTGAACTAGGCCACCAAAACTAATCTATTAAAGCTCGAGACATCTTTTTCACATTAGAAAGTACCAATATCTCTGAGTAATGGAATTCATAGAGAATTTTATTAGGAATACACAAAGGGTAAAAATAAATCCATAAAACAAACCCCATTTTTTTATCACCCTCATACCAACCATCATGTGAATCACAAAAAATAACTCGATCCCTCCAGAACCCAATATCAAAATCCCCAAACAAGGACTCATCCACCTAATGCATAAAATATGACTACAATATCATTACAAAATGGAAACACATGCCTCTCAAATTTCACATATAAAAATTCATATCTGATATTTCTTTCATCATTCTCCAAGAATCACTAGATTCACAGACAACATCACTACATGACTTCATGTTCATCGCATCAGCCAAAAACTTCCCATGTGATAGTGTATATTAAATATCAATGTCATAAAATTGGAATAATTTCATCCACCGTCAATGTTTCAAGTTAAATTCATGTTTGTAGAATAAATAAACTAAGATTTTAAGACTAACAAAACCCACAAAACACTCACTAGTGAGGTAGTGTCACCACAAATTCGAATCAAACAAAGCAGCTTCGAGCTCAAAATTACTGGAAACATATGATCACGAGAAATTTTCTGGTGATACACATAAGAAGAAAAATATATCTTCTACATAATAACACAAACCAAACCAAGTTGATATGTGTCACAAAAACCCTCAAACTGAACTCCCTACACTAGAAAATAGATGACATGATCACTGAACAACTTCTCCTTCTAGTACTAAAAGGCAACATTGAATTGTTCGATCCACAAGAATGAATGATCCTTAGTATTCAAGGATGTTATATGAGTCACAAATAGAGGGAAATTATCTTTTAATCTCCAATAATAGATTGAAATACCAATGAAAGTTTTCACTTATTCCAATACCTTATGGTCTGTTCAAAAAACCACTTCCAAGATCATCAAAGGATCCAAAAATACTTCCAATTGGGACATGCGATGACCCATGAATTGAACTCCAAAAGCCTAGAAATAACAGTTTTACAAACTCCCGAACAACTACTGAAATTGATGAACTCAAAATAAGATATGAAAATTCCAAGAAAGTACACATTGATTTCATCAATTAAAACCACCATATACTTTTCCTGGAACTCTTGGAACACTATTTTCGTCAACCCCATGTACATGGATAGATCATCAATTAATCATAACAAAATATCAAGGAATCATAATGCCTATGATGAAATAAAAAAAGGCCTTTAGAATATACTCATACTTTAACCATATATGATGATATCTTGATCACATATCGATCTTTAAGAACCAAAATTCTCTTTTTATCCTGTCAAAAAAGTCATCAAAACATAGAAGATGATAGTGGTTATTCCTCGTCAGCTGATTCAAGCAATTATAATCAATTGAAAGTGGAATAATACTATCTTCCATTTTCATGAACCAAAATGGTGCTCCATAAGGTGAAACATCAATTGGTCCAAAACCATATTGATATAGTTCAATAATATATTCACATAGAACTCAAAACTCATAAGGATTCATCCTATAAGAATACATTGATATATGAGACACACATAGCTATTTCCCTATCCCAAAATTGATATCCAATTGAGGGGGTAAGGATAAAACCACCTCATGAAATACATCATTGTATACATCCACAACCCTAGAGAACACCAACTAATAAATCTCTGATGATCCCTTTATAAGAACACAGATCATGGTAGATATAGAGATAACATGTCTCTGGCCTAAATAAGGGTATTTTTTTACCAAAGAACACCACTAGATCTCTAACAACATCATATAATACATCCTTCCTCTGAAATAAATCTAATATAGACAACATTAAATTCAACCAATCCATGTCTAGGATGATGTCATATGGTTGAATCCACAAAATAATAATGTCTCCACAATAATGATGATGCCTCAACAATAGCTCATAGCCTTTAAACAATTCATAAATTTAGATAAACCACCAAATGGAGTAGTCAACCCTAAGATTATTTGAGGTCTCTCTACCATGAGTTCTAAAAACAAGGACAAGGGAAGAATATTTAAAGGACTTGGTAGTTCTAGAACCAATCATATAATGAAACCATATAATAAAAAAGAATATGTTACCACAAAAAATGTTTGGATCATCTAGAACTAGAAATTCTAAAATATAATGATGAGCATCACCTGATCCATAATCTCTTTAACCCTAATGACACACACCACTATGATTGTGCTCCACACTTAGAGGATAAGTGGTATCCTGATGATTCCCTCTCCCAAAATCATATCCACTATTCTAATCCAAAACATGAACTCATTTATACTACTACCTTAGCTGAATCAAACTCAAAGGAGGAAAGTGTGGCGGAACACCAGATAAATGCTAATAGCTCAAAAATTTCAGGAACCCTAGATGTTTATTGCCTTATCCTATAGAATAAAAAATTGTCATTTGATCCCATGGATTAGTTCTAAGAGATAGTACCCCTATAGAAATAAGATTATGTGGTCTCAGGCATACTCTCTGCTAACTAAAAGTTCTTCTATCTAAGAAACCGGGAACCCCAAGGCATAGCTCTACTTTATGATGAATCATAAAGACTATCGACTTGTGATTATATGGTTATGTATACCATCCTATAGAAAAAAACATATATATCCAACTCGTAGAGATAAGTCAAAATCAAAAACCACATGATCTAGTGTTGAATATCTGTAGATAAATATTCTAAAAAAATTACTTGGAATCCTCATGTGGAAAATATTCTAACACATATCATAGATGGGTCTTGAAATGAATCCCAAAATCACTCAGGTTGAAACTCCATTATAAAATGGTAAGTAGTTCTTGGTGACTAGCTGCCATCTTGGTAGAAGATAAAACACTTTTCAAAAATGGCCTTGGAAATTCTCCCATGATACTGTCGACTCCGAATGATCATTGGGGAATAACATCCACCATTACCTTATTGTCTCATGCAACATCATCACAAAAAAACCACGCTCTTTTTGAGTACTAAACAAATTTAATGCTATCTCAATCACTCCAACCAGTTTTTTGCGATTAAATTTGAAATGGATCCCTCATACTTCTATAGACTCTGGAACCAAAACTATCATATTTTCATCCTTCATGTGTCGTTATAGTTGACCTTCACTCAATGGAGATAACTTTTCATATCCTACTAAATATATTCGATGAAAACCTGAAAAGGAAATCGGCCTTGAGAATAACTATAATAACAATAAAATTATACACTCCAAATATAGGAATATGGAATTTTTAAAATTAAAATTTATTTATTTCATTATCATATGTATGTTTTAACCTATCCCATGTTCTTCAAATTTCAAAAATAGGCATAATGAAAAATGATGCATGCTCATTTTCATGTCATCTTCCCTAAAATAAGCATCACATAATTTAGTAGTATTAATACACTTAAACTTCCATAAATATGAAAAAATAGTTCCATAAATACCCATTTACATTAGGAATCATGTTCTTACATCACTCACTAAACATAGCTGGCACCATTTCCCTACTAACCCATACAGTCCCACCAATTCTTAACCCCAAAATCCATCTTATCCATAATGATGATCCTTTGATAACAATCATTCACATTGTCCCCCCTTAATTGTAAACATCTAGGGAAGATAATTAGTGAAGAGTAATAGTCACTACCAGATTCCCACCTCAAGTAGACCCTATGTTGGTGAATGCAACAATGTTATAATAAACATACAATGGGAGGAAATTCCCTCTAAAAGAACATGCTTTAGAGGTAGATAAAATAGAAACCAAATCAATGCCTACTCTTATATAAGTAAGAACCAAATGTCATATATGTAATTTCATATAGTAATAATACAATGGAAAGGATACTACATGTTCCAAAAAGGTAAATCTGGAAGTGACCATGAAGACGGAATAAATCCTGAAATGCAATGAGCTGGTAATATCAAACCTGATCTCCAACATTATTATTCTTACCTATTATTTAGTTCATATATACATGGATATAGTAGAAAAATATACTTGGTAGGATAATCCCAAGTGCCTCTCCTTAAATGGATAAAAAATTCTTTCTAAAGCATTGTGAACAATTGTAAGACTAATTCCTCACCTAAACCAATATACTATGTTCCCAGCCTCACTATAGATAAATCTCACAAAGTAATGAATACAATAGATTATACAATATAACTTCAATATAAATGGACCCCCTCTTTAACTTACCCACCAGTTCTATACTCTTTCCCAATATTTCACATCCTAAATCTTCTCTCTTTAAAAGTATGTTAGTCTGAAAACACCTAGGCTAAGTATCACAACATGCAGCTCATGTATTAAATAATCCCATATCAGATCATCTTATAGTATTCGTATATTTTCTAGGACCCACTACATATCACAAGATGTGTTTTATAAATCAACTATTATACATTAATCCATCACAACCCATACACCATGTAAGGTTCCTCAACCCATTATATCCTATACACGTCTTACCTATAATAACACATCATATACAATATCTGGAGATATGTATGTTTCAAATAATGAAAATCCATTACATCCCTACACACACACACATATAGAAACTAACCTCTATGCATCCTAACACATGAAACAACTAAGATAAGTGAGCAGTGATGGAGGGGATATATAGCAAGCCATCCTCCCACCAAGATGTGGGGGAAAACACCCTCATAGAGTCAATTTGGTATTAGTTTCCCTAACATAAATAGGTGGGGGTAGAGTATGAAATAAAATATTATACATGATATAATATAAATCATAACCACACTATAAGAAAAACCTATTCTTACGCACAACTTGGACTAGCGTCTCTCAGAAACTCATCTGCCACTACAAAGGACTAGATATACTATAAAACAATCCATTAAAATTGATACAAAAATTACTTTGTTCTTTTAAATAATTTAAATTCATTAATTAATTAAATATCAATTAATTAACCACCAACATTTTTTCAATGTACATTACAATAATCATCAGAGTGATGTCTATTCCCTCCTGGCATAATCTATTTTGATTCTAGGGTTCCTTAAAATAAATATCATTCCAACATTAAAAAAACCAACCCTTGTAATTAAAAATTTATTATAAAATATTAACCCTTACACAGTTTCATGTCCTATAGGAAAACCATATTATGCTACCAAAAATATAAATTAAACTATGCACAACTAGATACCTCAAATAATGGGGAAATGAATTCAGAAAGAAAGAATCCAACCATTAGCCATTAACAATGTCATATCAACTAGGAATATAGCTTTATCACATTAATGGGTAATCCTAGATTCCACATATACCATCATCCCCAGTTCCATCCCCTGCACCATCATGAATATCCCCCATGAATCTCTTTTTAACATTCATTAACTGCAGCCAAATCCTTTGAGCCTCCCCACCCCATATGAAATTATCCAAACCAGGTTCACCCAACCCAGGAACATACCATATACTGATATCACATGAAAATCAAATCCAATGATATTAATAAATAAACCGTAATGAATAGGGAAATCTACCCCAAAAATAAAGCATTCACCCTTTACACAAAAATAAACTCTCACAACCCCCAACATAAGCCATATGTCATTCTAAATAAAATTAGAACACTCATAACAAATATTTATCTTTAACAAAAAATCAATTATTATTCCTTCTCAATGTAACATATTCATTATTCCAAGGTTTCAACCATGAGAAACCTAAGGCATTAGCTATAATAAGCTATCAAAAAATTTCACATTCCCTCAAGCATAAAAACTAGTTTTATAAAAATATATGTATAGAAAATCTCATTTAACTTCAGTTTTTATTAATTTCATAAACTAGAATTAACATGACACAAATTAATTACTAATTCCATCAACACATGGAAGACCATATTCAATTAGACATGATAATTTCTTCGATTTTATTATAATCTAATTAATGAAACATCAGATTACAAACATACCTATTATTTTAATTAATAATAAAATTAATTAGTTAATTAAAAATTTACATTCTTTACAATTTTCTATAATAAAATTCTAAATAGATCATAATTACATTATTCAAAATCATTTTATAGATCGAAAAATCTCATAAAAATCACAATAAACACATTATCAATGTATCATAAATAAACATTCAATCAATAACAAATTTCATTATTAATCTAATTCAGTAATTATAATTTTATTTTTACTTTCATATAATGGGATAAACCACGATCAATTTATGATGGAATATAATTAAAATTACAATAAATGAATCCCCTATATTAAGAGCATAAAATATCTTCAAATGAGAATGAGCTAACATTGAGGACCTTAATCAATTATCCTAAAATATGTTCTATCCATCCATGTACATCCTTACACAACCATACCAACAATAATAAAAATTCTATATAAAATGGAGAGGTAATGAAAATTTCATTGCATTAAAAAATGATAAGAACAATAATATATTACCATAATAAAAGCGGTAGAATGTACATTGGATATCCCCCAATTGAATATGGAAGTAATTATTTGACCCACTTAAAAGAGAACAAAATCTTTTAGGTAAGATGATTATATCCGCTTTGAGTTTCGAGTGAAAAAGTTCATAGGGTTTGAGGGAGGTGAGGGAATCATAGGTTAAAAAACACACATCAAATGGGACATTTATAACATAAATCCTCCATTTACATTGTAAATGTGATGAATTTTAATATTCAGAAAAAAAATTGTCACCTAAAACATTTTTAATCGCAATTTATTTATGTCATAAATCTATTTTTACTGATGTAAATTCCATGGGATGAATGACACAAGATACATATAAAGAACCGACCTTAATTATTGAGTTAAGTAAATAATTTGGATTTGAATCACATTGAGGATCTTTTCCGGTTTAGAGATTTTGAGAATTAGGACATACCTTATATATAACAACTTAATTATTAAAAAGTAGAAACTTATAGACATTAACCATTGTTTTCAAAAAAAAAATAATACTTTTAAAAGGAACATGGTTTCGTTTCAATAATAATATTCAAATAATTTCATCATAGAATATTCTATGTCCTCACCAATTTGAAGACCCGTGAAAAAATTTAAAAACTTGGGATGAGAAAAAAAATCTCTGTAAGGGAAAATAAGGTAAACAATTTACATGTAATCTTGAGAGATATAAATAAGAACATGAGAACTTCATAAAGGCATGAGAAAGATGACTATCATAAATATAAAAACATGGATCATATCTTGGAAATTTGTATACAACATTTAATTTAGAAATTCCTAAGAATATAACCTTGGTCCATCCTCAAGGTGACATATAACCAAGTTCAATCCCTAATGTGTCATAAAAATTTACATGGTTATTCACGAAGGTATTATAAATCTTGTCATCTCAAGAGATAAATTTCTTTACCCAATGCACTGGAGAGATATAAAAGCACACCATTAATATGTTTTTTATTTTCCTGTAATCCACATAGTTAATAATCAATCATTTAATTAATAACCCAAATATAATAAAATAAATTGGTTTCATATCAAAATTGTGATGTTTTAAAAAGTACATAAAAACACGATCATTATGTCATTTATAAACCAAGGAAAGAAAATGAGGGTTTTATGTATATCAATTTCAGAACCAAATTTATAATTTTAATTTCTTGATGAATACCCTTAGAAATTAAATAGATTTGGGTATTCACATATATAAAATAAGATAATTACATGAGAAAAAGGGAGATATTTTGAGATCTAAAATCTGTAACTAACATCAATGAAACATTGTTTAAGAAAACATTAAAGATAGGGTAAAATGGTCTAACATACATAAATCAATCATAATATAGTATAATGATTGAATAAAATGGAAATAATAACATTTTATGGAATGTTTAAAGACATACCACATAAAATAGAACTTGAAAGGAAAAGATAAGTGGATAATTCCAACACCACCTAAGAAACACTTGAATACATATCATTAAATAATTATGTTATAAAAACATTAAATATCATGAGAATATAATGATTCATGATATATGAGTAAAAGGTTTGTATATACACCTTATAGGAAAATAAATGTACATAATATCAAGATATTCCACAAATGAAAGAGATTGAGATAAAGTCCCTTAAAAAGGTCACATCATTAGATTAAGGATAAATCTATGACATAAATATGAGAGAAAAATATAAACACACAAAATAAAATTTTATATTCATTTTAAAACAATAAATGTTCATTCAAACTTATTCTTTAAAAAAAAACCAATGTCAATGAAATTTAACTCAACGAATAGAGATTAAATTAATATTTCCATTACAAAGTTTGTATAAATGACGTAAGAATTTATCAAATGGGTGATTATGTGTAGAAAAATAATAACCACATAAAGGTAAGTTTAAATTAAAACAAATATAAATAAAAAAAATTTCACACATATTCTTGACATAATATAATAAATGAAGTACTCATAAAACCTAATGGCTGGAAATTGAGGTTAGAAATTCCCTTATAATGAGTCTCACATGTCTCTTTCATTCTTAAGATTCCTAAATAATAAAAATAAGTTAATTTATAATTTTTTGGAAAATATTTTCATGTTTTTTTCTTTTATATTAATTATTAACATTTTAAAACAATTACTTAATGATTTATGTTCTGTTTAGATGTTTAGTTGATATTCAGTACTTGAGTTAAAAATGAACTTGTTAGGATTACAAATTGTCCATATGGTCATAAGTCCATCATTTCCCGAATGATATCCATAATTTAAATAATATATAAATAAAATATATATTAATATGTATTTAGAATAATCCATAATATTTTGGGATAAGAAATGAAATGCCTCGTTCATTGAGACGGTAGGTCGTACGTACACATGAACACTACTTTCATTTTTTTGTCATATTATAAAAATAAAAACTAATTGATAAATTTGTATATTTTAATTCCAGTATAATATCTATGTTATATATGTTATATATTTTCATTAAATCCATCCTTTATATATTCCATGTATAGAATTAACATGTCATATCATTTTGAGGCGGCGGTAGTCCACACATCCTCAAATGAAATTATTGTATTTATACAACATGATAAGAATTAAGGTATGTTATAAATTAAAATTACAGAATAATAGAGATAATAAAAATATCATATATATCATACATAAATAAATTTCCATATAATTTCCACCATGAGATGTTGTAGGAGAAAATTGATCAATCATCATTTCGCGAGGCTCTAGTTTGCCACACACAGGAAAAAGTATATTCTAAATCCATTAGATGGGGGTTTGCATAAGTGTTGGTCAAACACATAAAAAAACATACTAGTATACTTCCATTAATTATTTTTTTATAAAATAATTTATTAAAGGGAGTTTAGTGTGTTGGATAAGGAAAATAAAGGAAATGGGTTTGAGAGAAGACTTTACCTCTATATCGGGCAACTCCTTCTTATTTTAGCCAAACAGATTTCTTGAATTTCCTTCATCCCAAGGTAAGACTTTTATGAGTAAGGGAGGGTTACTGGGAGATTATTTGAGAATAATTTTTTTGATCAAAGGTTCATGAGAGGTTTTAGTAAATTGGTAGATGTGGTGGCCTTTTATAAGAGGGAGGAGGGGAACTTTATGAATGTCTAGAAATATTATATTATTATAAATTGATTTTTGAATTATAATAGTTAAAAAGTTATATATTTAGAGTTTAATATGAGTATGGGTCTAAATACTCTAAATTAATAGGTTTTATAAAATTTTAGGGAACAAAATTCTTCTCATCATTTATCTTTAACTGTTTCTTAATAACATTAACTCTTACCATGTCTTCTTGTATTTCCATAATATATGGTTACAATAGATATATAAAATGAAAATAAAATAAGAAGTGGATAATAAATAAAATTTAGAAAATTATTTAATTAATTTGGCTGAATATTATATTTTTAGGACTATTACATTATTTAATAAAATTTATTTGTTTTTAAAACTAATTTATGTCAATTTTGACACTATTTAGAAATTGATTTTTGTTAAAGTCATAACAACCTGATTCCTTAAAAAAATGAATAAAATACAAGATAAAATGTCAAAAACATATATAAAATTCTTGGATGACATTAGAATAGTCAAATTAAATTTATTTTAGTATTTATAAAATCATTTATCGAAAATTTATTTAATAAGGCAATCACTACATAATCATTGTGTCATAAGTAAATTTATTTATTTAATGACTAAAATTTTTAAATAAAATAACATGATGTAGTAAGTATTTTTATATTTATAATAAATATTTTTAGTCAAATATATCCTTAATATAAACCAAATTAAAATTTTTATAGTTAGGAGATACATGTTTATGTTATATTTCTCATTTCTTAAAATTAATAATTATAACATGTCATTATCACACCCAAGTGGATCTCAAATTCCAATATTTCAGCCTAAGGATTTATTTGGTCACCCATGAATCATCAAATAGGATTATTAAATGTGTTAGGGTAGTTTAATATTATTATAATATTATTTTTTTACACTTTTTTACACGATTTATCATTTAAACATGTTAAATATTTTTTATTGAAGTTACTATTCATAATGTCTAAAAATAAATGTTAAATATTTAAAAAATTTATAACTTATGATTAAAAATATGAGATCTATTTTTCTAAATTCAAAACACGGAATTGGAAGAAGATAATTTATAATTAATTCACATTTTCTAAAAGAGAAATAAGGGTTTTTAAAAGATTAAACATTGCAAAATATTGAAATTATTTTACATCTGAATTCAATGTAGAATTATTACCAATGATATAAATTATAGTAAATGAAAAAAAAAATTCTATTTATACATTAAAATCATTTAATAATACTATTTAACCACATAAATTATCTCAATGGAAAATGTTTTTTTCAATTAAAATTTAGAATATTTTAACTACTCATCAAAACAATATACTTATTAGAAAAATATAAAAAATTCTTCCAAAGAAAATTTTGAATTCATTATTATAAATAATAAGTATATTTTTTCAAAATTTCAAATAGAACATATACTCTTGTATCAAGAAAACTTTAAAAATCGTTCTCCATCAAAAGATGGTAATCATGAATTTTTTGTAAAATAATTCTATTATAAAATAAATTGATTTTGTTGTTATATCATATATAGAAAACATATAATTTGAATTTAAAAAATCTCATTGAATATATAACATATAATTTTAATTAAATTAAAATCTATAATGGGGGATATGATTTTATAAACCCAATTATTCTATTTTAAAATATGTTTTCCTTAAAACACATCCTTTATATTCCATTGGTTTTTATTTCCATTTATAATACATTTGGTAACCAATTAATCATTATTTAAACATGTGTAAAACATTTTTTCTTAAATTAGTTGATTATATTCATTACCTCTATACTAATGGCTAGGTTATAATAGTAGCACAATAATATTTAGTTGTTCATTTAAGCTCGATGTTGTGTATCATGTATGCTGTTGAAAATAGTATTTCTTTCTTAAAACATGGGATCTTACAATAAAACAAAATAAAAACATAAACCCCCTTACACAATAAACCCATACTTGCGCAATAAATTCTCCCTATATCTAGCTTTTAGAAACCAAACAATGGCATACCCCTACTAAGACTCTTCCTAGAACAATGGGCATCAAAAACATGAAACGGTTCAGGCTTTGTAAATATAATCCATTACAAGGAAATTGCATGGAGATTATCTAATCCCTTTAGATATTATATAAAATCCCAAAATATGTAATCATTATTCATCCTTCCAAATTACACCATTATGTTTTAATAGATATGAATTTCTACTTATAGAACTATTTTCTCAAATTCTTAGATTATTTTCATCCTATTTTCACTTTTACCCACTTATAATTTCTAAAAAAGACTATAACATTGACATCACATCATTCAGTTCAATAATCCACAAGTTTTTCAGATTATTGTGAAAACTTTTATTAAAGACATTCATGTTGTAAATTTTTTCCAATGATAATTCTCGAATAAATTCTATAACTATATATATCCTTAAGTGAAAACCAACAATCTCTCCTCATACATAACATATATGATCATATTGAATATATAAGTGAGGACTAAATTTTTTTGATCATTTTAAAACAATAAGTTGACCAATCTATGCTTATCATATCCATATAGATTTATTTCATTTACTAATTAAAAAATTATTTAATCCGAAAATGGATTCTCTATGACATAAAATTTATTATTATTATTTAAGGACATTTGTTAATATACTAGTTTAAGATGTTTCTTATATTAATATTTATATTACTAAATACTAGTTTAAATTTTATTTTTAATGATGAAAAAAGTTATCTATAACAAAATATTTTATTGGATATGTATAATGTTTCAAATTAATTTAATATGTACAATTACTAAATCCCCCCACCCAATAATATTATATCCCATTTTAAATTCATCCTATCCACTTGTGGGCGAAGATATATATTTCGCTAATTACTGAGTCCAATTTAGTGTTCATATCACCACTTAGTTGTTTAGGTATGTCATCATGATATTAATATCATATATGACTCTTGTATGGTAAATAAGACAACTATTATCCATATCCATCATACAAATAAACTCAACACCATTTATTGGTAACATTTATAAGAGTTTCCCAGCTAAGTGAAACCAAAGAAAATTTCAAAAAACAATGCAATTAACTCAAAGGGTCACCTCTTCACATGCTTTACAAATATGAGATAACTCATGGGCACTTATCTTGTTCATGAAAATACGAAGTTTGTTTCTCAATGTATTGAGAAGTGTTTAATTTAGAAATAATATAAAACTTATTATTTTTAATGGGTATTTAATATCACCATATTATCTGCTATATTCCCAATAAATATATTCACTCTTATAATAATTTATTTTGGAATCCTATTCCGTCTATTAAATAAATATATGAAAACCATAATTATATTTAACTATTTACAGAACTCATAACCTATTTTTCTAACCTAAATCAAAATCTTACTACAGTAATACATATATAAATGAATCACATTCATAGGTTACATTAAACACTTTCTTGAACAGGGATAAAATCACTTGAAATCAACAATCCTAACAATTTTAAACTTATAGAAACAGGTAATGAAACCCCACTTTTCTAGACATGGAATAATCCTCGTAGCTAGTGAGTAGTCTGACTCAATGTCTTTTTACTGAATGATACTTTACCCAAGAGAGATCTCAATTCCATTATAACTTTAGCACCAAATATGTAGAAACAATAATTAACCTTTAAATTCAAGATCATAACCTATTATTAAGAAAACTCAAGTTATAAGAAAAATAAATCAATTGTCATCCCTATAATTTAACACCTTAAATTCATGTACCCAATCCCCATATTTCATTACAAGGCATAAGACTCAAAACCAATGAGCAGTTTGAAATAATGTTTCTCTAGAGAAAGATAATTTAATAAATAGAGATTTTAATTCCATTATAACTCTAACACCTCAAATTTATAAACTATAGTTTACAATTATATGCAATAGCATAACCAAGTATAAGAAAAAATCAAGGTAAAAGGCAACTAAATCTATTATCATACTTAGCAAGTAACACCTTAAATACAAATATGAAAATTAATAGAATCATTTCAACTCTTTAAACTAAATCATATATCTATTCATAGTATAAAATTTATAAATTCACCCCTAGCATAAGATGCATGAAAACCCTTTCATGAAAAATCTTATAATCATATGAAATCGACATTCCCTATAGGATTAAACTTGGAGTGATAGATACCCAACCCCCACTTTTCAATAAAATGAATAAACCTTGTAGTTTCTTAGTATTCCGACCCAAAGTATCTCATATAAAATAATCTTTACCCAAGAATGATACTAATTCCCTTATAAATCTAACACCTAATATTTATAAACCATAATTAACCATTAAATTAAAGATTACAACCTATTATAATAAAACATCATGGTAGAAGCAAACTAAATCTTTTATCATACCTTCCATGTAACGCCTTAAAGGTTTGCATGAGAATTTATAGAAGCATTTAAAATATATATAATAAAACATAAATCCATTCATAATATAATATTTTTTATATATGAATAACATTTTCAATAAATCAATAAATGAAAAATTCATTTATTTAATCATGATATAAACATTTATTTATTATTATGGAGGTCCCATAATTGAAAAAATAAATAAAAGTGATATGTACTTTTACTATGAACTCCATCATATTATCCTTTATATGAAATTTAATTTAAATATATGATATTATTCTAAACATATACATTTAATATTATAATTTTTATAATATAGAAAATTTACATAATCTAAAGACTAAAGATACAATATTTTTTAATCTTTACTGAAATGAATTATCAAAAATCACTTTGATATGTTTTAAATTTCTCTAATAAAGAACATAATTTAAACAATAAATTTTTTGAATTATAAACATTTAAAAATTAATATAAAGTTCTTTATATTACCACCTTATTAATTTATTTATAAACCCTTAAATTTTTAATATTAAAAATTAATATCTAAATTATAAGTCATTCTATATAAATTAATATAGTTACTTAACACCAAAATTTGATGTTATTTATTTTTATTTATTAAATGTTTCAAAAATATTAAAAAGTTAGTTATTAAAACATTATAATTAATTAATCTATAAACACATTTATAAATAAATATATCCCCCAAAATAACATATATTATGATTCATTAAACGTTTTATGCATTTTTAAATTGAAATTATGAAGAATCCAATATATATATATATATATATATATATTATTTTAAATGATAGAAGTTGAATCATGGTAAATGAAATATATGAAACAATTATTCAAAACATTCAGTGTTATCAATTGTATTCTATGATATATAATGAGGAATGTGTAACATCGATATGGATACTTATGATTGTATCAATTGTGCAATCATCATGAACAATGATTAGAGACCTACCAAAGATAAACCCCTTATTCCCAAAGAATGTATAATAATAACCCACATGAAATGAACATATTGCTTGTGGTTATAGTACTAAATTGGATTAATATTGTGATCCAATTGAATTTATATAAATAACACAATGTCTTGGTGGCTATATACGGGTAACATCATGAGACCAGTTATCAAGACTTATAAAAAATTAATTCAACAAATATCCAATATAGTGTTTCTTAATTTCAGAATATCCCTTTGGATTACTTAGTCATCTATATTCTAGAGTACTCATTGATTTTACCTTGATGATTTTAGGCCTCTTTATAGATTAAATTTCAATAATATGGTCTAATATTAATTTTTTACAGTATAAAACATTAAAAATACAATGACATGTAGGAAATCACTTATACTGATATATCATATCACATTTGGCAATCTAATCGTAAACTACAATATCATATATCATATGATATTCCTAAAATTAATAACGGCTTAATATGTTTTTATGAAATGTTATACCAAATCAAAATTATATGATCTTTTCTTTATTATATACATGATTTCCAGAATCAAGTGAAATTGATTCTCTCTAATAGCACTTTTGGGTTTTAAAGGGTAGTTTACCAAACAAACTAAGTAGAATACAAAAATTTGAAACTCGTAGATGAAGATCAACAATGATTCAAAACTAAAAACATGAATAGTAAAAATGATAAATGTGTGTGTGCTCGTTAAACCTAATATGACTCTCCCACTTGATTTTAAAAACATGATTGATGATGATCCCATAGAAGTAGCCATAAAATTCCCTCCTTTGTGGTATATCTTTTGGTTGTTTTGAATCACTTAACACTTGAGAATGAACCCCTCATTATCTGTAGAATTTTGGTTCCTCAAGAATGTTACATATGAAAGGTGAAGAAACAGAGCTTCGAGATAGTGGTAGAATTGGCTAGGAGATTCAAACTCAATCACCATTATCTAATAGAAGTGGTTCCCTTATAAAGGAATTGATGATGCATCTCTAGTTCCATTCCTTTACTCATGAATTATAATGAAAAAGTAAATTTATTTTATTCATTTATGAATCCATCATATGAATGAAGAAATCTTCCCATGTGTTTTATATTGTGGATCATTTAATAAATTAAAGAAAACAAGGAGAAGATTTGAATATTGTTTTATTACAATTCGACTACCATGTAAAGGTCGTGATTCTAATAATATTATATCATAGTGAATGATATTCCAAAACCCAAACATATAAAATGTATTTGGTTTACAAATTTCCCACCATATAATATATCTATATCAAACCATATGATATACTCCATATCACATTATTTGTTTAAAGGATTTAGGGAATATCACTTTCACCCGAAAATTTAGTCTCTGTGCATCAGAAACCATATTTCCTTTCCTTATGGTATATGTGATCTTAAAATCATTATCCTATAATAAATCAATAAACCACTACTAACCCATATTCAAATCATTTTGAACGAAAATATACCTCAAAGTCTTTTGATTCATATAGGCCACAAAGCAGTATAAGATATGATCTTTATTCAATACTATCATGAAAAAACATCTACTACAAGATCAATATCATTATTAGTTTGCAAGAATTTATGAGGACATAAGTACAAAGACTATTTAAGATCATAACTAATTTTGGAACCAGAGTAATTCCTAATTCAGGATATGAAGAATTTCAAAATTTCATAAAAAATAATTAAACATATAGAATATAGATAATAGGATCACTAAATATATTCCCTTTCAAGCACCCAAATTTTGCATCACATAGGCCTAACCATTCGAAGGTATAATCCTCCCCAGTTAAATTCCATCAGTGGAACAAAATTTTGATAAAAATTGAACACAACCCAGAAAAACTAGACTAAAAACAAAGTAATCAACAAACATCTAAAACATTATTAGGATCCTTCCAAGAAAAAATTCATTTAATAATCAAAATATTGATAGTTACATATCGAAAATAAAATATTTTCATGAGAAAATATAAGTCATGTGTCTTAATAAAAATTTAATTCCATCAGAGAACCTCAAAAAATGATCTTACAAGATCAATATAAACCTCATATAACCTTGAATATATTGAAATTTCATCAATTAAAACTACCGAAAACTAATACATGAACTTATGAAATACCGAGTCTGTAATTTTAATAAAAATATATGGTGCATTCATGATGATAAAAGACATTTCCATGAACTAAAATTGTTCATAATGACATATAATGGTAGTCTTTGGTATATATTCCTTTTTCACCCTTATCTAATGATATATTAATCTCTAATACTTTTTTTAAATCTACTCATTTCACTCCAGATAATTGAATATATCATTAATTCTTAATAGGGGAATGTGTTTATTCATCCTCACTAGATTCAATCGATAATAATGAATTCAAAACCAAAGACTATTATCCAAATGTTTACAAAAATATTCAGAGAACTACATGGTAATATATTTTTTCAGACGAAGTTTCTCTATGATGTATCATTAATCTTAAACGTCAAATCCGATAACATAAAATGTTTATTCTGTTGAGGTTCCAACAAAATCAAAGAGGCAATGGGTTGTTGTTATATCCCTAACTCAATGTCACATTGAGGGGTAATGTCACGAACTCTTTATAAGATACATTTTATAAAATCCACCATAACTCTAAAAAACGTAACATTATAAAACTCTATTGATCTAGACATCAACACTTATAATAGAGAATAATGAAGCTCCAAATGCTAACAAACCATTTGATTCTCCAAATTTCTAATAATCATCATGTTCTCACAACTAACATCTTAGAAAACTAAACGCCTCTAGAAAGAATAAATAAAATAATAAACATAGTATAAAAAATTTATTCCAATAATTTAATATAATGGATATAATCATAAAAATAATAGATATAGTAATTAATGAAGTCCCAACATCATCATCTCACAATATTGACACATTTTAAAAAATCTATAGTGACCACCGACAAGCATTGACATAATTAAGTCCACTAAAAGTCTCTCCATAATGACTCCCAAATCATGGTACAATGTTTGTGAAATTATGGATTGTTAAGATCCCAAGATAAAATAGGAATATACCAAAGTAAAAGATAAATAAATTCTACCTCGAATAATCTCTAGTATTCCTGGCACTAGAAACTATATGCCATGAATCATTCCATTCTCAGATCGTCTATCTCCCATATCAAGATATAGATTACCATGACTTCCTTATATTTTAATATGCCCCGGAGTATGGGGAACATCATGATGTTGTCTTTTTCTTTATCTATCACCTCTCTACTGACTAAAATCTATTTAGCCCTACTGGTACTGTCAATATAGCCTAATAGAAAATTTGTATAATGGATACACCGAAAGTAGGTTTCTTGCTACATATTAAGATCTAATGAAGTTCAAACACTAAATATTATATTTTTTTAATTACATTACACAAAATCCATGATCATGTTCCCAATATATGTTTAGAGCTACCTTCTCTGGAAAAATAGATGAGGGAATCTGAGATTGAAAACCCAATCGATAAAACATTAACTTCCCAGATAAATGAGGACCACCTTTAAGAGAACTTCAAAATTAGTTATGCTAAGCAATCATATATTGATATGAACCAATCCATAATTTTATCATCTCAATTACCCATAACATTACTATTACCTTGATATATGTTCATATAATAAATGGGGGGACCTAGTAGTAGATCTATGTGCACAATGGATTCTCAAAATGACATTCCCATTCTTTCTCATTGAAAATAAGATAGGAATAATGATCCATAAAGTACTTGAATAAATGAATAAACTATCACATTCCATAGATACCCTACTAGAAATAAAGAAACTTCAATCACCATGTTTACTTCAATGGAATATATGATAACTCTTACATAAATTTATGATGTATCTTCTCCCTAAATTATTTTGACTCATCGTGATTCTTAATAAATAGGATTCACATCTAATGAGTATCTAGATGAAAACAATTGATAGAAAAGGAATTCAATGATAATAACAACTATGGAAATGACTAAAATTAATATCAAGCTCATCCAACCATCTCTCGATCCCTGTATAAAAAATAAATCCCATATAATTCTATAATATTATATGTTATAACTCATATAGATTCTTTCTCTTTGATTCGTACTTATCAGCAAAAAAACCATCAATAGTTTTTTGGAGAATCTTAATACAACTTCTTAGTATGAACACCATGATAAATATAACAATGATCCTCTCTATAAAGATAATATGGACTCCTAAACCCCATAATATGGAATATATTAATATCATTAATGCATTTTAATTTCACCTCATTTCCCTAAATTTAATGAACTTTTTAATCAATATTGATGAAAAAGTCATTCCAATTTTTCTACCCTAAATTATCTATAACCTCACATATTTTTTTAGTAAGTTAACGACCATTATATCAAATCACAAAGTGACCTAATCACCTACATTCTAGTCAGTCCCCCTTGCCTATGTCAGGTACAAAGCTTAACTAAAATTTTCTCCCTACCAAACCAATTCAATAATTCATAGATACACTTAAATTCATCTTATCAATTAACCAAATTCTTTAATACCACTATCTTTTGAACTGCCTCTACTAGAACCCCTCCGGAGACGAGAGTCTATGTGAGAGTTTCCCCTGATGCTCACCTAAATTAGGATAGGGGTTATAAACTAGCACAAATGTTATATGAACACATAAATAGATGGGATTTCAATTAATAATCCAAATAATATCAAATAAACTACAAATCAACTTTATAAAATAATAAACAAATGAATCACGTAATCCTTTTAATTTCATACATTATCCAAAATCTCTTATACTAACACCAAAATGAATATCCTAGGGCAGAAACACCATGATCTCTTACCGACATCAATAACCACTATGTGCTCGCATGGTCTATTCTAAAAACTAATTCCATAATTTAGTCATAAAAAGAATACATATAGGTGATCATATAAACATACATAGTAATATTCTACTCATAAACACTCAAAAAAATATGTAATAAGATTACTAATTCCACAGTGAATAAATATTGAAACCAAATTTTTACCAACCTAGGTCAACTAGTTTCTAGAAAATCAAAAAGGATCACTCACCCAATATCACATTCAAATAGAGTAATACAATAATAAAGAAAATATTTTTGGTAGGTAACCCACATCCATTTCTATACAGAACTAGTCACCCTCACTCCATAATTGCATATATCCTGGTGAAACCATCCCATCTATATTCACAATACTATAGCCAATAATAATTATATGAATTTAATAATAACCATACCTCTACCCATTATAAAAACATATTAAAAGGGTAATATAAACTAGAAGTACATAATCTATTTGTCCTACTCCTTCCATGTAATACCCCCACCACTCACTTACATCATATCCACATACTTCATCCAATATAGCTTGTAGTACATCTAAAAGTGAATATGGGGAAGGGGGAGTGGTTAGCCAACCAAATAATATACAATCTAGATTTTGAAAAAAAAAACACCATGAAACTCAAAACAACATAGGAAAAACTGTTTCATTACAATAATGTAGTAAGTATATGTATGAAATAAACAAATGAATATACAAAAATCCACACAATCGCATTTTAAGGGTCTACTACCCACCCCATGCCACTATGTTCACCCACGAAAAAAATATTGTTTCCACTTCTAACCAACTCCATCACTTCACTACATCACAACAAAACCAATTTTACAAAAAATATTCTTCATCCCATTTTATAAATAATAATTAATTTCAAATCCTACTACATATTTATTCACATTAGTATTTATCATATCATTACATACATTGAACCGCTTATATTTCAACCATTACTAACGCATATAAAAAATCATTCATTATTATTAAATAATTTACTTCCTTAATCCAAAACCACTTCCACATACACATATCCAATACCTCATCTCATTATTTAAATTTTAATGAGAACTTCCTCATTTATTTTTGATAAATCAATTAATTAATTCATTATATCATTTCTCTTTATTATAGTTCATTCCCTTTGGTTATTAAAATTAAATTATAATTCTATAATCCCAAGTTAATGAGACACAACCACCTATACTTCTAAAAAATAAAAAATAACATCCAATAAATCTATATCTAGAACATTGCCACCATAAAAATAGGAAAAAATAACTCTACCTCAGCCCAACATCCTTAACATCAACCCCATCACTATCCAACATCATCCACAATAACCACTTGCATTATAGTAACTCATTATCAACCCAACCTCCACAAAAAAAAACAACCAAAATTTAACCGTTCTAATCACAATAATTAGATAAAAATAATAATAACTAGTGTAAATAAAAACAAATAAACTATAATTATGACTATGAGAAACATTAATATAACATATTTAATCTTATTATGATCACATTTAATAATTATAACCATAAAAAATAACAATTTTTAATTTTATATTTGAAAATATCGGATTCCTTCACTATATTTATGTTAACATTCAATTATAAACACGTTAAATCAATCAATATAAACCATTATATTTCAAAAAAAGTATAAAAATAAATATATAAAATTAGTGAATGATTAATAACATGAATAAAATATTTAAAATGAATGGCATAAATATTCTAATTTTAAATTTATGGTTGTGCACTAATTAGGTAAATTCAAACCCTTTAATTAATGAAAATAAGTGAATAATAACTAAACATTTACATATAATAATATGAGAGAATTATCAAATCCCCTATCGTAAAAGATCTTCAACAATTTTTATATGAGAAAAAGGAATTAAATATGATTAAACCACAAATAATTTTCAATGAAACCCAATAAAAACTACGGAACATCAACACCTATTGATACTATGAAAATTCACTAGGAAAACGAAATCAATACAACTAGAAAAATCTTATAGAGGAGAATAACAAATAAAGGGATGTATAATATATCAAATTCACCTTAAACCATGATATATTGATCACAAAAACCAATGACCAAGGGAAAAACAAAAAAGGACAAGTGGAACAAAGACACCCAATAGAGAACCAAGGTTTAAGAAAGAATTTTGTAATTGAATATAATTCTATTGGTCACTGAAAAAAATATTAAAACTAGAAAACCTATTATCCTAATCTATGGGGTTTATCATGGTTTAATGGTGTCTTGATATTAGAAACATATTATGGCCTCATAGAAACTCATGGGGTCGTAGACATTTAAATTAAATACTATGGATTAATATCATGATGTAATTTATGGATTAAAAATAAAAACGTGAACACCTGAAATCACAG
This sequence comes from Viscum album, assembly GCA_963277665.1. Taxonomy (NCBI): domain Eukaryota; kingdom Viridiplantae; phylum Streptophyta; class Magnoliopsida; order Santalales; family Viscaceae; genus Viscum; species Viscum album. The sequence goes on from CAUJRU010000666.1 coordinate 128,263, forward strand.
TGAAAATTTGAATCTTCACTCTAAAATTTGGCCAACCTCAAGCACACACCATGATGTAGTTCCCTTTAATGTGGTAAAATTTTCCCAAGATAAAAATAACTAAAAAAAATACAAATCAAGGACTCCTATGGAACATCAACAAATCCCATGATATCATATTTAAACTTCATTCCATAATATAATACATTGTATCATGAAATGATTTACATGACTAGAAAAAATGATACCAAATTCTAATGACCCAATACCCACACTGTAATGATTCACCCTACATAATAACCTCAACAATAATATTGTAACCCACCATAGTATAACAAAACCACTATCTATCCAATTATCCATGGTGTAAAACTATTGATCACAATGTTATATATGCTTTAAGATTTAATTTTTATACACAAACCACTCATAGTTTCATAATTGAATCTAAAATTATTCTTGATATCCCTAGCCCCCCCCCCTAAAGTAAAGGTCGGGGAAGGTCTATTAATCTAAAATATTGACTTTTTTACAATGGATATGGATAATATTTGGATCATTGGTTTTTTTTAAAAGTTTAATTCTTCATATATTTTCCTTTTTATATCCTTGGTTCTAGTTTCCACCATATGGAATATTAGGGGTGATATTTGGGAGTCACTCCTAATACCATTTTCATCTTAGAAAGAGTCTCTGTAAGGCCAGGTCTGGATTATAATTCCTCAAATTATAGGAAAAAAATTCATTCATAAAAATATGAAATGAACCTTGATTTTTTATATGAAATTTATCTTCATACTTATATGTGTTTAAAATTTAGGTATAATATATCATATCAAATTTAATAACAATTTAATTCCATAAATATAGAACATTATATATAAAGGATAAATATACTATCTAAAATTAAAAATAGTATGATGGGATAATGAAAATAAATAAATAACATTTTTTAGAATTTTACAATCGATCAGGTTGTGGTGTCCTGGAAATATCACACCTACAAACAACACTATAAAAAGGAAACAAGAAGTTATAAATGTGATTTAAATTTTTTTAAAATATAGAGATCATTTAGTGAAAACCATGTGAATAATGAAATAAGATATATTTATAGGAAGTCTAAAGGAAATATGACTATTGGAATAATAAATTAGGCATTAGAATAGTAACTTGGCCATTAAAATAGTAATTAGACTACTAAAATAGTAAAATGAATGTAAATAATATTTACCATGTATAAAATATGTATATATACAAATTAAAATTCCCTAAAAAATATGTAAATTAATTAACTCAAAAGGTGTATATGTGTTTTGTGTTAAAATATTTTAACATATTTTATAAAAACCTTAAATTAATATTATTAAATAAATATTAATATTATATTTTGTTGAAAATTATTTTGATAAATTAAATTAAATTTTTTTAAATAACATACCAAATTTATCCATGTGTAATATTTTAGTAATTTTATAAAAGTCATGATTTTGTTTTCAGATAATAAAAGAAATATTTTTACAAATATTACTTTTTTGGGGCTTAATATTATGGTAATAATAATATATTAAATTATAAAATGGTTTATCATATTAAAATAAGTATTAAAACAAAAAAAAATAAATTTCCAATCTTAAATATTTGTTATGAAATTATAAAAGAATAATGTGTTCGAATAAAAGTATATATTATTTTTTCTTCCTCTATTTTTTATAAAATAATAAATTTGAATGTAGAGGGGCATGAAAGTAATAAAAACTAATATTTTAAATTAAGTAAAATTTTCTTCTCAAAAATACTTATATATAAATTATTAGTGTGTGAATAATTTTTTATTCACTAGGCTAACCCAAACTACCCATCTCCTTCATGTATATTTAACTACTCTCACCACCAAGGAAAATCACTTCCCAAATACATTGATTTGGAAAATTTATACCCCATACCTTTCTACTATTCCTAGTAATATCTTTAGAGATATTTTTATATCATCTCACTCTAATACCTCATGGTTTTATCTCCATAGAAATGGAATACATTTCAAGGATGTGCTTGCATTCCGTTTTTCTTTTCACATATCTTCATCTATTCCTCAATTGTCATATTCAATTCCTAGAAATTGCTATTAAAATTATTTAATTCATATACTAAATTATATGAATCATATCTTGCTACTTTAAAATTATTATTCATAATATTTATTTTCCCTTCTCATCATTTTAACAAATTCCATTAATTATCAGTTTTGTCATTCTATAAGGAGGTTGTCAGTTTATTGTGTATAACCAACATTATAATGGATTTATAAAAAATTGATACGTATATAGAAATTATATAATGATATTCTTTAGTGATTATGAATTATTATTAAAATATTCATATATCTCTCCCCCATTTGAACATGTTTTTTTATTAGTTTTATTAACAACTTATGAGGGAATCAAGAATTATTTAATTATCACATGATTCAATATTATTTACAGTATCCTAAATTTAATTTATAAAAATTTTATTAAATTTTATTTAGTCCTATGGTGTTAATTTTAAAAATTTATAAATGATAATAAATCAAAACCATAAAATTGAAATGAAAATTGGATTATTCAAACAAATATTTCATCAAACCATTTTGTCTCAATTGAAATTTTAATAAATAAATTCAAATGATTGTAATTAATAAATAATAATATAAAAAAATTAATATACTTCTAAATCAATTTTTTAATATATATATTTGTTATATAGTAGAAATAAATGTGATAAAACAAAATAGATCCCACGGTAAGGGGATCGTTCCCAAACATTCCATTTGAATTATCTTGCTTTTTCTAATGCATGTTTTCAAATATATTATATAATAGTATTACATAATTATTAAATTAATATTATTATTTAAATTTTTAGTTATTGATATGGATATCCATTGAAATATCAAATATTTATGCACAATTAAAACATTATAATCTTTTGTAAGTGGAATCTCAAAATTTTCTTTATTTTAAATTAGTTTTATACACTCTCTCCTCATATTATTCCTCGATGATTCTTAAAAATATTCTTTTACACCATTATTTATTACGTTAACCATCTCTTCTTATATGGATATGAACATCTACATTTCATTGGGTTAAATTCTTATCCACCTTCAATGATTATTGATAAAGACCATATTTCCCAAACCTCTCAATTATTATTCTTGTGAAATTTACTATTTACTTCATGGACTATTATATTTTTATATATTTATGATAACTATGGAAATAAAAAATAATGTAATGATTTTGTATTTTTGTAACATGCATCATTATTCACCAATATATGATTTATGATATCACTATGGTGTACATTTTATCATCTATGGTTTATTTATTATTTATTCTTGTTGTTTGTTTCTTCCTAAGGTAGAATATGTTATTATTAACATATTATTATGTGAATGGTTATCTTAAAATTATATAACGCTATAATTATTTGGGAAATTTATTATATCTCCTGAGGTTATTACGCATAGACATGATACAGTTTTCTATATCAAAAATTTTCTACATGAACGTGATGCATTTAGCTATTCCATTTACATTATAATGCATTAGTGGTGAGCCTCAACTTATGATATTTCATTTTTATACATGGAAAACTATTTGTGTCTCTGTAAAATTAATTTACTTTGATTTTCGTTATGATCTTTTGTGTATGAGGTGATTATGGTTATTTTTTTCACCCATGTACTCTTATGGATTCATGTATTCTATTATTTATTGTTATTCAACCCCTAACTCACCTATTTTGATCACCCTTTCCTTAATATATGTAGCTAGGTGATTTCATTAATTACAATTATTATAAAATCATATAGGGAGAATATTATGATTTATTTAAATAAAGATTATAAGTTATAGTTTTCTATATCAAAAATGTTATGCATGTACTTGATGCATTTAGCTATTTCAATTCCATTATAATATATTAGCAGCGAGCCTCGACTTAATATATTTCATTTTTATACATGAACCACTTTCCACATGTCTATAAAATTAATTTCCTTTTCTTTTCATTATGATCTTATATGTATAAGGTGATTACGATGAATTTGTGCACCCAAGTACTCATATGGATTCAATTATTATGTTATTTCTTGTCATTAAACCCCTTACTCGCCTTTTTTGTTCACTCATTACTCAATATACATACCTATGTGATCAAATGAATTAAAATTATTTTTAAATATTATAGGTGGAAAATTATGATGTATTTAAATAAAGATTAATTTTTTATGTGTTGTGTATTATATAAAAATATTTCCCTTTAGATATTGAACCCATTAATTTTGGGAGTTGTGATATTATTTTTTTTATCATAAAAAGGATCTAAAAATCATGTATATAAGGTATGGGTCACTATAAAAGAAGTGGGTGTTTGGTAGCCTTTCAAAAATCCTACGTGGAAGTGGAATGACATCATGTTGATTTCATGATAAGTTAACTAAGATCTCCCAATGAATGAGAGTAAGTGTTAATTATCTTCAATTGGCCAAAGAATATAGCTCATTTATTTTAAATTTAGATAACTTGATTAGTGTATGTGATATAAAAGTTGTACATTTTTAAAATATTTATATTAAATGTGGTTATCAAAGAGTATTATATATAATAAAGATAAAATATTCACTTCTCGTTTTTGACATAGATTTTATAGGCCATTGGGCTCATAGGCGAAGCTTAATATAACTTATAACACACTCATGGATAGGTAGATTAATAATAATATTCTTGGTTAGGAGGATGAGATGACCTTGACATTAAATAAGTACATATTATATAATTTTAAATGAACATTTATTTCATCACACAATAAATAACACACCAAAATTTAACGGTTTAATATCATTAGATATTATATAAAAAATTAGCTTATTTTTAAATGAATCATTAAAATATAAAAAATAAAATTTTATATGATACCCATATGAAATTATCAAACATAATTTTTTTTATTTTGTGACTGGAAACATATGAAAGGGTGAGCTCAATCACTTAGTAAGTGTAAAAAATCAGATATATCAATAATATATCTTAAATGAGCATAATATGAACTTTTTCATATGATAAAAAAATCATGAAACATGAGAATAACCAAAGGAAATCATACTAAAGATGGTAAAGAGCATAAATCACCAATCACTAAATATGGCTTTCAACATTAAACGAAAAATGAGGAATAAGAATATAGAATAATAAGGAAATAATCATAATCCATAACATATTAATGAATCATGAAATTGAAGTGTGTAATATGAATATTAAACATAAATAATAATATAAGGTATTATCATTTGTCACTTATCACTTCCAAGTCTATAATTACATATGTCTTGACATGAAACTGCCTATATAACCCAATTAATTGCAACCTGAATCTTTCTGGACATAGAAGGAGGCCATTCCCAATCTCCACGGGCTAGAATCTAGTTCCCATACATCAATAAAAAACTAGTACAATTATTTCTCAATAACAACCAATGAAAAGTTTAGAAATAAACCATTAAAATTTTGTATTCCAATACACTCATCCAGAGAAAATTATCACAATAACAAAATCACAAGCATAAAATTGAAACATCAACCTAAGACCTCATAAAAACATTAATGATATTAGGACAATATCTCCGCATAATAATAGGAAAACATAGTCTTCCTATCACCACTAACTCCAAAAGCCCCACTAATAAATGAAACTCATTTTCTCTAAGTGGTTTTACTATTTTGTTGTGCTCAGAAAATTAAATACTACATATTCCTAAGAGGAAAATATAGGGCGTGAGAAACACATTATAATTTCTATTTAACCAAAATATTTCATAATAAATACATATTTAATAAACCAATTATGCTAAATATTATATAAAACATTCCGTATTAATCGATTTCACAAAATTCAATAAAATATTATTTTCAAAATAGTTCAAGGACAATAAATAAATAGGCATCTCAAAAAAAATGAATAATAATTTTCAATAAAGGTTAATGAATAAATAATTTCATCAAAATTGTCATCTATAAATCATTTTCAATCATAGATCAATTGATATAATGTTCTCAATGATGAGTATCATGGATCAAGTACATCACACATCTTAGTGATAACAGATCTAAGTGCTCACACTTCCCTAGATCTCAGGTCTATGGGGAATAATATAACACCCCAATGAATGAAATCCCTTAACAAAAAAAATTTAGTTAGATTTTCACCATCAATCTATTCTTTCATTGAGATGATACATGTTCTTCATGATTTTCCCAAACATCATTCATGACTACCGAGGCATCAAAGTGGGGTTAGTAATCAATAAAAAGAAAAATAATTCATCTAAAATCAATTTCATCAATCATTGTTCAATAATATTTAAATCATAGTTTTCAACATGACATTTCATTTTCAAAACCAACCTTTAATATTTTTCATGAAAAAAATTATATACAAAAACAATTAATTTCATTCAATACCTATAAATATTTTCCCACCTATATTTCTCACGAACCATCATCTATATCATTCATTTCAATTCAAACCCATTTTTCAAAAATATCCTAACCTTATTTGAAAATAAAAAATTAATTATGTTCAACAAACAACATAAAAGTTTGAAAAAAGTATAATTAATCTCAATTCAATATCTAAAAATCAATTATAACTTAATTTAAAATTAATCTATAAATATCTATTTCAATTTTTAGGAATTTCATTATGAAACTAGACACATAGATTCATGGTATCTTTAACCACACCAAAAGGGATCCAAAATATATGATATAATCCTAGAAACACAATTTCTCATCTAGTAATTTCCAATTAATAATTTCTAGAAAAATGTAATTTAGAGAGACAACACATACTACAATGATTCATGAAGATGTCATAATAGAAACAAAGATCCAGTCAAAAAATATCAATTAAAATATTGATATATATGAAACCCAATTAGATCATGTCACAAAACATAGATCAAGAAACAATATCCCTAGTCTAAGGTTATTTTGGACAATATAAGGTAATATTTAGAAGAACAATTAAGAATGAAAATAAATGGAAACATTCCATTTAAAATATTGATCCAACACCGAAATAATCATTGAAAATGATCACTAGATAGTGAGGGACAACCATATTCTATAAGAAGAGTCTCCTAGATTGATAACCTATTTAACAGGAGAAGAATTATGTACTTTAGAAAATTTTTGGGTTATAAGAAAAGAAATTAGGATCAATTAAATCATGGCACAATGTTTGGAAGGTCATATTCTAGAAGTGTACCACATTAAAGACTACTAGAGAAGTCACATGATTTGGATGAATGATTTGATGAACCATGAAGAATCTATGTAAAACACCAATACTTGAGTCATATGGTTCAAGGAAAAATCAGCATGGTTTTCACTAATTATGTTCATAACCATGTTCTCTCCTATAGAACCATCACTCAAGTAGAAATATTTCCTAGGTAGACCCAAATAAAATATTACTAGAAAATGGATATATAAGTACTTTAAATCAAGATTCAAGATATTAAAATTCCCTGCACTATATTTCTTTATTCTCTTAGAAGCCTCATCAAGAAGGATGGTCTACAACGAGATGAGTCCACTGATCTTGCATCGTCATCTAACACTGATATGTCACAAAAAAATCTGATCCATTCCACCACAAAAATATGAAAACAATTTATAAACCTCCAACAAAAAACCATCATCTGAGATTGAAAAATAAAAATTCATTCCTTAATCAAGGTCATATCATGTTCTAAATCTTTCTCCTCACAAAGAAAAAAATTACATGGGTACAAAAGATATTTCGTTAGTTGTGAAAAGTGTAATACATCATGGATAAAAGAAAACTAAAATTGAGTTTCCAAATAGCTGGCCAGCCTTCCAATCCACTCAAGGATCTCAAAAGGCCCCACATATCTTGACACAAAATTCCTATATTTTCTTGAACATTGATGGTTTAGTTGATACAAGACTCTCAATAATACCTAGTAACTAACCATTAAATCGAAAGGACATTGAAAGTTATTATCATAGGATTTATACTTGCTCTAAACTAACACTCAACTCTGAAAAAAATCATCTAGATCATTATCATCACCTGCTAGACCAAACTAGGTCCCATAGGGGAAGCTTCACCAACCTGTGACAAAACAATAGGAGTCTTACAAAGGAAACCATACAGGACCTCAATGGATTATATTTTAATGTATGAATAGTAACTATTATTTTATAAAAACTCAAAAAGACCCAAATTGAAATCCCAAGATCCTCCAAAGTCAAATAAGAAATCATGAACCATATCTTCATAAATATGTATAACCTACTCTATTTGACAATGAATTTGAGGATGGTATATCATACTCAACCTCACCTAGGAAACCATTACCTCCTAGAGGTCTTTCCAATATTGATATATGAAAAGGGTATAATTATTAGAAATGATATTAGTGGGAAATACATGAAATCCAAAAATAACCTACACATACATATTTCCCAAATCCTCAACATTTGTGGCATCATGAATAAGAATCAAGTGAGTTGGATTGGTCAATCGATCAATCAACACACTAATCACATTCTTTCCTCGAGTAGTGCACAAAAACCCAACAATGAAATCCATCAATATCTCATCCCACTTCAACATTAGTTGAGTAAAAATTTGAAGAAAACATGAAGGATTTTAATGTTCAACCACGATATATTGTTAGAGATAACAATGAAAAAAGAAATTAATAGTGTCTCATTTCTTACCCGACCACCGGAACATATGCTTAATATCATAGAACATCTTTTTCATGTCTTGTTGTACAACCCAATGGTAATTATGGAAATCCCACATCATATCATTATTTGTACAAAATATAATGACATAGATCTTCAAGAATAAATGGATTCCCATTAGGGTTAGAGACAATTAAAAAATGGTATACCTACTATATATATAATTTTTTATAATTCAAAATTACTCTTCATACTGACACTTCTATGGGATCGTCTTGATAAGAGAGAATGTAAACTAAACCCCTTCTAGAACATACAATATATCATCCTCTTTGACATACAAATGCATGTGAGAAAAAAGTTCCATGACATTCCCCTCATATAATGGTTCCTTCATGTCATGAGATGGTAGTTTTATTCCAAGATATTTCTCAAAAAAAAATCCCCATAATGTGGGTCAAGTAAATTTCAAAGTAAATTAATTATAGGTATTCCACCCATAACCTATGATAGATATTAAAATCATCCTAATAAAATCTACAACTTGAGTTCTTCTGATTGGAGTAAAGGGAAAATCCTTCCCTGAAAAGGTATTGTTACTAATTCTTAAGAGTTTTCATCATAACTGTGGGATATAAATTATATGTAGGATATTTATTCTCATTAAGACAAATCCAAAGAGAACCATAAGTCACCCCAAGATCACCCTACATAAGAGCATAGCTTAAAACTGTTCCCAAATCATCATAAAATCCATATATACGTACAATTTCTCAATAATAGTTAATAGAAGATATAAATTCAAATGATGATCTAACTCAATAAAGGAACTCTGAAATATTGAATCTCAAATGAACTCTACTCCCTTGTGAGTGAGAATAGTCAATAGAGATTTCAACATGGAGAAATATTTTACAAACCGATTATAATACCCTTCTAAGACCAAGAACTCTAAATATCTAATACATTATATAGTTCATCTGATAACATAAAATATTTCTCCATATTAAGTTCAATATAGATACCTTGTTTCTAAAACATGTTCCATAATATCATCACCTCATGATTTAATAATTAACACTTTTAAATCTTGGTTTAAATTTATTTATTCTTCATGATGTTCAAAAAACATCACAAATGAAGAAAAACATCTTCCCCGGTTTCGAATAACCAATATATAATATGTGAATAAAGAAAAAGTCATGATAATGGTGGAAAATTTGGTTCATCATCACCATAAACACATTGTGAGAATCACTATTGAATAATGGTATAACAATATAATCATAGTGACCATACCTAATTTATAAAGAAGTCATTGGGATATCAAACTCCTTAACCCTAACATAGTGGTAACTATACTAATGATCATTCATTGAGAACCACTTCACCCCTATAGTTTATCGAAAAAATATTCAATACCTGAAATGGATACTTGTTATTAACTATAACATGATTTATCTTCTAGTAAAAAACAAAAAAGTGAAGGGTTCAATTATTTTTCTTCTAAATAAGAACAATTATTTCCCAAGGTGACACTCTATGACAAATGAATCCATCAGAAATCAAGTTAGAAAACTAAATCTTAAACTCTATCAGTTCATTTTGACCCATAAACATGGAGGTAATAGATATTTATTTACTACCTATCACCAATTAAATAGTGATCTATAGCTCTATATCTAGTGGGAGACCAAAAAATGTTAATAGAAACACTTCTTGGAACTCATCTACTACTGGATGAATCTTACTATAAGAGTATTACTAGTCTATTTCAAAAAAAATCATAGATATAATACAAAGAATTTATAGAAGATGATGTCGGTATCAACTAGTCCTCAAGTCCCAATCTCCCTAAAAACATGGAACTCCCTATCGGGGTAAATAAAGGACCTGTGCTCATTAAAGTTTTCAATTTAGGATTTATGAGAAATCTACTTTTCAAATTTTGGAATGATATCATGACATTTAATATTTATATCCAAACATATAAAATGATCTTGATGTCTAATAAATAGAAACTATAGGGGGAATCATAGACCATTAACCCTCTTTATCTTGATAGGAATTGATATTTATATCACTTAATGCTTCATATATTTAGGTTAATTTTATAAATTCATGTTGACATTTCATGTGATAGAATATATGGAATGAGTATAAAATAAATTATCCACTAAATATGAAGAAATTGAAATTGTACTTCTTATTTTCATAGTTCATATATTAGTTCCCACTAGAGAATCATCCATTGTTGATGTTTTGTAGTTCATGATACCTATATTTATAACCCCATTATTATTGAATCATATGATTGAACTATAGAACCTATTTATCAAGATGATACGATACCACTACACAAGGAAATAATAACATATAAAAACCACTTTTGGTGGCCTAAATGACCTATTAAGCATAAAATCATCAATTCCTTTATGAAATCATGATTTGCGTCCCCAATATTTCCATATTGAAATTAATTTAATGGTGCTTTACCATACACTATATAAAAAATAGTAGGGGTATTTATTTAAAGAGCACCACCATTATTTTCTCTATGAGATTCTATTTTATTTCTCTTTTCTTTCAAGGAACCACTAAATCTAAAACTAGGAGAATAATAAAATCTAATCAACCATGACTTACTCAAAAGTCCATTTTTATAATCACATCCTTATCTAGAACATCAATATATAATGTGAGATTTATTATAATGACCTAAGATAAAATATCTAGTTGAATACCCAATTAAAAAATTTTAGTTTTTAGATTTACATTTAATATCACATCCGGTGAAAAATGATCATGTTCAGTAAAATGAATAGCATATTGAGTCACTATCCAGTCACCTCGGTAAAGGTCTAGAAACTCAATGGACTTATCCTATACCATAATAATTGTACATTAATTCTCTATAAATATATTCTTGAAGAAATTCCATCCTAATTCCCCATTTATCTTTTCCAGAACTAAAGCATCTCATCATAACATTATAGGACCTTAAAGCATCATGATTGAGAACATCACCATAATGGAATCTAGTATCTCGATGAATTTAAACACTTACTAAAACATACCAAACCATTCCTCCAACTTTTTTTTGTTTCATTTTTTCCTATATATATGGTAGTTTTCTGATGAATAAACTACTACGATTGGTCTCTATTATCCTGATTTTGAGGATCCACTACTGGATACTCAATAGGATTAGTTGTGGACCCCAAACCCATATCTTGGATCATATTCACTTCTTCCTCCACGAGGTTCTGGTTAATTGTAGGGGTTTCTTATGTTACTTCATCATAAGTTTTATCTTGAGGTCTAATCAAAAAACATCATGGGGTCATCATACTACTAAACATCAATAGACGTTAGAGAATCACTAATCAAGACTCATAATATCATCAAATCTATTTGAAAATTATTAACATGGAAAAAAAAAATTAGTATAAAATTTTGGAAAAGTTTAGAATCAGATCAATTAATTACTTAATGATAGTTTTCCCCTACCACCCATGGTAAGTCAAGGATCCCGATGATTATGGCTATCAATAAATCAATTATAATATACCCCTTATGTCCCAAAAATATCTACATGTATATCCAAAGCTAAATACCAACTTCCAAGAAGATACTTAATCATTATTTAATACTAATTTCTCATCAACCAACCTATATAACACAATAAACCCATACTTTAGTGAATCCTAATATATCTTAAAGTGTATTTCCCATTCCCATGGTCTAGAAACTAGTTCCCAGACATCAAGAACAAACAAGGGGAATGATTTACTCACAAAAATCAACAAAAATGGTGGAAGGGAACATAAACACTCAGTAATCCAATACATTCATCTATAGAAAATTACAACAAGAATATTAAATAAAAGTCCAAAATAAGTACATCAACCCAAGTCATCAAAAACCCATAAATGAAATCAATACAATATCTCCTATTAATAAGTGGACCACAAAATTTACATGTAACTTTGAACTTCTAATGTATCGCTAATCTAGAACACCCACCATCTCCATGCGGTGCTTTCCCTTTTCTTAGGCATAGAAAAATATAGTCTACATATTCCGAAATGTGTATGTAGGGTGTGAGTAACACAATCCTATTAGGGTTTCACCCAAATATTTCATAAGAAATCGACATTAAATAAAAAAAATATTCTCATTTTTATAAAAATCATATAATTTGAATATATTTCACATCATTAAATAAAAATACAATGTTTGTCATTTCAATGGATATAAGTAAATAGGCATGTCAAGAAAGAATGACTAAGGATTTTCTATAAATGATCATGAAGAAAAAATTTCATAAATATTTTCTTGTATAAATAATTTTAAATTATAGGACTATGGTTATAAGACCTGGGGTTAGTTTCATCATATCTCATGGGACTCACAAAAACTATCAATTTACAATTGTCAGTATGAAAACAACCCAAGATCTCAAGCCTAGGTAAAATAATTTTACACCCCAAAGAATTACCTACCTATCATTAACAACATTTATATATCATTTTTATCACCAATACATTACTATGTAGAGATAATATATTCGTAGAATACATATTTTGAACTAGAATCCTTACTATCAAGGATCTATTGTGCTTCAAGTAAAAAAATAAAAGGGGAAATCATTCATCTCAAATAATTTTCATCAATTATCATTCTTCAAATCCCAATTAATAGTTTTCAATAAGCCACTTAAATTTCAAAAAAATAAAATTGGATTCACCGTACCCTTTTCCTTTCAAAACAATTCATTTAATTAAAAATCAATAAATCATGTCAAGCCATTATTTATTCAGAATCCCCATCAAAATCATTCTTCAAATAATTCCTTTCAATTCGAAACAATCTTTATATATATCATCTCATTATTTGAAAATCAAAATTCAAATAGTTCAAAAATAGTATTCCATTTTGAAAACATTTATCAATAATCATAATTAATTCTCTATAAATAAACTATAAATTCATTTTGAATAAATCAAAAAATAATAATTCAAATCGATTGTAATTATATTATAAACCCACCCACCTCAATTCATGTTATCCTCAACCACCCAAAAAGGGATCCAAAATTTAATAGGGAATCCCATAAATAAATTTACTCAAATAATAATCTCCAAATCAATGTTTATAGAAAAATGGGAGTGATTGAAAACACAAACTGTAATAATTCTAGAATAATTAATAATGAAGATAATGATTAGAGAAGGACAAAATTAGATGAATAATATATAACAATCTCAATTAGATAATTTAAAATGTCATCTATAGAATTAACAACCAAGTTTTTTAATTATATTCAATAAAAAAAGTGTAACTCTAGAAGAACAATGAAGAACTACAATAAAACAAAAATTTTCTTTGAAAAATTAGATTTAGTAACCAAAGACTGTCTAAAATGATAGACATATGAAAAGGGATTTATAAAATATCCAATAGAAGTCTCTATGTTTGACATTTTATTCCGCTGAGAGAATAATGTGGTAATTCAAATGACTATCAAGTCTTATGAACAAGATTTGGATTAATTAAATCCAACCGCATAGTTTGGATACACAGGAAAAATGTGCAACAACCATGCACCGCTTTATGTTATATTAAAAAATCCACATTGTTTGACCTCACATATTGAAAACCCATGAAAAATCTAGGAAAATAACTTCTTTATTACATCACATAGTTTGGGTGAATGACAAAACGATTTGTACTAACTGTTCACCCTCCTCTGGAACACCAACACAAGAACCATGCTTTCTTAGGATGACACACCGAGTTTAATCTAACCCTGTCACAACCATGAACTATCCTAAATAACTATAAAACCCTCCAAAAAAATCCCAAATAACCCTTTACCATACCCAAATAATAAATAAATAAAGTAAAGGGATGTATGTAGAATAAAGCATGATTTGGGATATTTCATGTCATATAGGGGACTAGGTTCGATCTATATTCCCATAAAACATAGTTAAGAACATCCCATTGTGGATTGGGTTATCTCCATATTAAATTAAACATAATGGATAGATTCTCAAAGTATATTGGGATCACTCATCAATCCCTTTCATGTCATCTCAAGAGAAACAAATTTTTACACAATTCAATTTAGGCAAAAAATTAAAAACCTCACATAAATGTTCTATATAAAATGGATGAATGAAATGAATAAATAAGGTTGGATCCACTTACAAGCTTCAATTTCATATGAATTTGGATCAAAATTGTTTAAAATGGTAAGGTAAAATGTAAAACTAGAAAATAAAGAGATTATAACAAAATAAATAGTTCATTAAAATGAAAAAAATGTAATATCCCCTGATATAGATTTAGGCGTAAACAATCTTAATTTATAAGTGAGATTATAAAAGAATCCACTATGCATTTTGTATTTTTTTAATCAAAACCTCTTGAATGTGAGGACATGGGGTATATTTTTATGTATAATTAATTTATTGATAATTATAAAAAAAATTGGTACTATAATCACCACAAAAAATAACTAGTGAGTATGAAGCATATCTCAATTAAGTGAAATTGGGTTGAGGAACCCTTACCTTTATATTCATATTCTATGATTAAATTTTAATGTCTTTTATATGAACCATAATAATTTTAATAAATTATTTTATAACCATATTCATAACTATTACCTTTATATGATTCAATTATAATCATTTATTACACATATATTAGTAGGTTACTGTTTAATTTCACCATTAGATGTTAGTGATTTTTAGTGTTTCATACATTTTTTATGATGATGATATAAATGCTCATAAATTGATAAAATTTAATCATACACATTTTTTTATATGTACTTTAATCATTTTTTAGTGATATATTTTTTCTGATGTTCATTTGATGTAATATATGGGTATGGATTTTTAGAATGGAATCCTTGAAAAGTATATTTTGGGTTGTTTAACTATAACAAGAAGTTAAATTATAATGACAACCCATTTTTTCACCCTTCCAAATTTATATTCTTATCATTAATTAATAATTAATATCATATGTTACCTATATTTATGTCCTGATGATAATTCATGATGAAAATTATGATGTTTTTATACCATCATTCATGTATGTTGTTGAACCAAGAAAAATTCTAATATGTTATACTAAATAAAGAGTAAAATTTTAGGTTTATATAATCGTAATATCTTTTTCAAATAGTAATAATTATGTTAGTTAAAAATCATTATATTATAATGATATATTTAGAAAGAGTTTATATTGTTAGTTAGTTGAAAAATTAAATAATAGTTTAGATACATACTTTAATGGAATTAATCATTAAAAAAGTTACCTTTGGAATGAAGGATTTAGAAATCCTTCTAGGGACTATAATATACCAAAAAAATTCTAATTCGTTCAGATATGAAATTTTTATAGGTATTGAATATTGAAATGATGAAAAATAGTAGTTCTGTAGGGGTAGAAGATGGGTCCTTTTATAAGTGTCTTCTAAGTAGAATTTCCCCAAATTGACATTCCCTAAGGTATAAGAAATTTATTTTACATAGAAAGTGGATAAAAAGATTAAACATAGTGGAAATGGAATTTTAATGTCATTATAAACATAATTTGTAGAAAATTTTGGAGATATTTTATTTATTTATACATTAATTTAACATTTTTTACTTCATTAACCTTTACCATGCTATCTAAATTTTTACCTCGATAACTTTTTTCTAAATAATGAAATTTATTATCTTAATTAATTTCATCATTATGATTATACATTTTCAATCCATTTATTTTATTTAAATTTATAAATTTAAGACATTTAACTTTTGAATGAAACAACCAACATATAAAGAACTTTTTTTATTAACAAATGAGTTTTAAAAAATTAAGCATTTCCCATATTATTTAGTATAAATTACTAATTAAATGACTGTAAATCTATTTTTAATACATTAAAACATTATATTATACTATAATAATTCTTTTAAAGAGAAAAATGTAATTTATTAACAAATAAAACAAAATAACTAAAAATAATTCGTTGAAAAACAATCCTTTTCGTAATGAATTTTAATAAATTCCATTTCAATTTTTATATTTCCCATCCAAATAATAACTTTCGTCAACAAATTTCTATTAGAAAATTTATTTAAATTTAATAAACATATAAAATATGTATTGAATATTAATAATAGTAATATTTGTTATGAATAAAAATACATATTTTTCTTAATATATCATTTTAATTACTTATTATAATTATCTTTCATTTAAAAATTATTTATCATATGTGAATTATATATTTTTATTATTTTAAGATAAATTAAAAAACCTTAATATACCTATTGTATATGAATATATATCAAAATTTCATATATCTATTTATCATATAACCAATGGTCATATATATAATGGTCATATTTCATTCATTTATAAATCCCTACATACATCTCTAAAATTACTTATTATGTTCTTTAATTTTATTTTCATAAGTTTTATCATATTTACAATGTGTTAAGTTCATTCTATAACTATCATTTGTGATAATATGTTTATGAAAGATCATGACGGTGATAATTTCCACATTGTATTATTTTTATTTACTTTTGGTTTAATTTCATTAGTAATTATGTTTCACTTAGTCATCTTGTAATGTATTACATTTTGTATTATAATATTCTACTATAAAAATATATTTCTTTATTAATTTCATTCAGTGTATCATGAATCACATGTATTCTAACACACAGGTTTTATCAAAATAGAAATACATACTAAAACCACAGGTTATTACATTTTAACCCCTTTAATGAATTTATACCTCCAAGTATCATTAAATAAATTAAAAAATCAGTGTACTTTTCTCTCATTACATATTAGGGTGCCAATATTTATTCCTAAACATTATAATTCCTTTATATAACTTTAAATATGTTAGTGATATTATTTTGTTTTAATTTATCTCTATAATAAAATATATATACTAATTATTCCTCATAATAAATATCATATTTATGTTATACTACCTCTTATTATTGTACATATGAAGTGTCCAACAGGTTCTTCTTCAAAAGTTATGCATGGAACTCATCATGCACTTGGTAGTTGTTCAATAATTGTGTAAGATAATAAGATATCTTCCCAACATGATAAAATATTTTAAAGGTTCTAATATATATAGGGAACAACTTTTTCTTATTGAAAAATCTCATAACACTCATCCATGGTGATATTTTAACAAATACATTATATGTAGATTAAAAATGAAAATATAGTTTTTATTATCAGCCTAGGAATTTTATAATTATTTTGCAGTTTTAATGTGTCATTTATGAGTTTAAGTATTCTCTAAATTTTATTGATAACGATCTAGTACCAACATATTCTAATCATTGATTTCATACCAACATGTTTAATTTCTATCTTTTTCCCATATATAGCCACATATGTTTCCATTATATTGATAAAATTATTTTTTAAGAGAAATATACTAGGGAATTTTTTTGATTCCTACTCCCTTTGAAATCTATAAAGAAGGATTTGAACACATATTTTAGGGTTTTGAATATTCCTTCTATATTATCCATTAATTTGGATGATAATATAAACTAAATCATATCTCTTTATCTAATTCATTTTCAAGACTTCTCAAAACAATTAAGGTAAAAATCAGATATCTATTAGATATAATTTAAAATTTTACTCTATTTAACCTTATAAATTATTTTTTTGAATGTCATGGGAAGTTGACTGTGTGATAATTCTTATTGAAGAAAAATTAAAAGAACTAACTTTTAAGATGACCATCTGTGACCCAAATAGTATTATGGTCTATAAAGATCTTAGGAATATCTAAAATGAAATCCATGGGGATTTTCACGAATTTTCATATTGTTATGGGTAATGGTTGAATAATCCCCTTATATTTATATCATTATTCCATAACATGTTGGAATACCATGCATCGAGATTTATACTCTATTATCTACTTCTTTATCTTTCCCAATAATATATTCTCTTTTAGATCTAATGACATATTTTTTTCCTTCCATGATTGATAGAGAATGATGAGCTATGTGAACATCCAAAAACTCCTTCCTCAATTATGGTATTTAATGGTCACATATTCATTTCCTGAGACTTATAATTTCATTAATTTCTATGTTGAAACCTGTAATATTCCTTATCCTCTTTTATATCTATATATATTATTTATGTGCCTCTTTGATCATCATGTGGTTGGATAATTTATCCATCATTTTGGAACGATATGATTTATCCTCCTCCATTATACTTTTAGGTCCCCTAATTACAAATCCATGAGTACTGGTTCTCTTTTAAATTCTCATCATAAATAGGGTTTTATGCTACTTTCAACTCAGAGCATCATCCACCTTGTTTTCTTTCCCAAGGAAGTACTATAATGAGCACTCATAGTCATTGGTCATCTTCAACAATGTCTTTCAATGCTTGTTCAACACCTTTTTTGTAAATTTATAAATTAATCTCTTGTGATAGTACATATTTCACAATTTTCAATATATAAATAATTCTCTATATATTCAATTAAAACACTATTACCACTAGATCCAAATCATTCATCACATAATATTAATCATAAATATTTAATATAGTTGATGTGTAAACTAACAAGTTTTCATTTTCCATGAGGAAACATATCAATAACTTCTTTGGTGCACCACTGTATCTCAAAAACAAATTTCCAATAAAAGGTAGTGTGTGTAGGTGAAGTGACCATCTATATATTAATCTCCTTAATATTATCTTCACATTCATTTATTTTTAGGATCTTAATTCCCTTTAAAGTTAATGTGGTTAGTGTATTTGACATTCGTGATACATTTCTCAAAATTTATCGATAATATCCATATTTTCAATTAAAAAATTGATCTTTACTAGAGTGGTTGGTCTAGTTTATTCTTAAATCACATATTTCTTTGATTGATTAAAATATATACCCTTTATTGGGATTATATATCATATTAATTACAATTTTTGGTAGATATAATTCACATTTGATAAAGTTAGAATACAGTTTATCCATTCATTGGGTTTTCAAAAAATATTTAAATGATCTTTATTCTATTCATTACACTTATAATATTAGTTAATATCATCTGCAAAGGCAATTAAAAATGTCTCAAGTTAATCTTGAATGAATTTATTCATCTGGTCCATGAAGAAACTAGGGGGAGTTGTACATCTGATTGGAATCACTATGAATCCATAGTTTCATATCGTTTATAAAAGTATCCCATGTATATATCCTCCCTCTTCACTATTAGTTGATTATAATAAAACAAGAGGTTAATATTTGATAAGTATAAATCCCCTCATAGTTGATAAAATAATTAATAAAAATGAGGTAGATGATAGATTTTGATAATCCTGGTCTTGTTAAGTTCTTCATAATCAATACAAAGGAATATTTATCCATATCTTTAAATTATAAAAATGATCAGTGAACCTCATGGTGAAACGCCTTATATTAAAACCTTTTCCAGATTCTCTTGGGGTCCCTACTTCAATTACTCTTATTTAATTGGGGCTATTATATAAGGATCCTTGATATAGGAATAACACCATGTATGTATTCTATGAAAAAATAAACCAAATGATCTATATAAATACTATAAAACTCTTCTGAAAATACATCAATATAATCCTTTAAAACAAATATATTTTCAATATTGTGTTTCTTACTAATAATTTTAGCTAAATATTCCTCATTATCAGAAAATAGGACCCACATTAGGGATGTAAATTCATATGGAGATCATAGTTAGAATTTAACTAGTATATGAACATGGGTTGATTTTGGATATGATGTTTTATTTCCCTATCATTGAAATTAATATGGGATATTTGTATAGATATCCAATCTGTTCCCAAGATCACATAAAATTATACTAAATGTTGAGTAATAAAGTTTTTAAGAAGTACATTCCAATTAACATATACCAATAAGCAATTTTAGATGTGGGAAGAAATCATTGAACCACTAAGATAATTCCTTGATAATTTAATGTAAACTCATTATTGATATGAACTAAAATTCATAGAGAACATTCAAGTTATGAACTAACTCATAAAACTATGATGAAATATGATGTTTAAAAAAAAATACCAATCACCACAAAATATATCATGATTATAACTTCAGTACCTTAATAAGTAAATAATTTTTATCAACTTTATTAAGTACTGATATCCATATTAAAAATTCAAATAATAATTAATAACAATTTCAGAAGTCTCTAACTATTACACCTTCATTTGAACCTATAATATATTATGTTCAACTTTGGAGTATGAGTTTCGAGTTATATAATATTATTATCATTTATATATAAGAATAATGATTCTATTATAAATTATTTATATTGTATAATGATATGTATAAATGTTTTAAATTCTAATGTAGTTGAAATTTTAGAGATGTATATAGATACCTAATTTTGCAGAATTACACCTTCTCGAAAATCCTTCGGAATGTAGGATTTAGTCCTAATTATTGGGAAAAAAGCAACCAAATGTGTAATAACAATTTATTAAATGAAATTTATAGAGGTATTTAAGAGATAATATAATTCAAAGAGTGTTTTGTGAGGGGTATGTATAATGTCCTTTTATACATGAGTTTTGATTCACATTTCGGAAAATACTCATTCCCTAAGGTGTAAAGTTGTATTTTTTACATAAAAAGTTGATACAATGTGGTGAAATCATTTATATTGTAATAATTCCCATCATAAAAATAAATTTTACTTAAATTAATACAAACTTTGTCCCATAACCCTTGATTTAACCCTTTTTACTTATTATATATTTAGCGTGGTAACATAATTATTACCTCGGTAAATTATTAATTTTCCAAAATCATTGATGCTAACCATATTAACTAATTTTGAAGTCTTCATTCAAAATTTGGAGTCTCATTAATGTAACTAAATTTATAAATATGAGAAATATTTCATTTAATTGAAAAAATAAAACTTGGAAAAACAATTTTTTATGGAATAATGACTTTTAAAACCTTAAGCGTTTCTAATATTATTTCATATCAATTACTAATTAAATTATTTTAAACTATTTTTATATTAAAACATAAAATATTATTATAACCATTATTCAAAGATGAAAATTTTAATTTATGGAGATAAAAATAAAAAACAAATTGGAAAATATTTCCTTGAAAAATAACCCCAAATTATATAGTTTGAATTACATCCCAAAAAAATATTTATTTATCTTCTAAACAAACATGTTTAAAAAATTTGAATTATAATATTGCAAAAAAAAATTCAAATTAATAAAATCATTCATCAATAATAATTATAATATTAAATAATTCAAATATATATTCTGATAATAAACATTTTAATTAATTATTATCTTTTCATTTCAATCTATAATTATTAATAATATTTTAATGATATTATTTTTACTTTTTAACATTAAATTTCAAAAAATGAATAAACCAATTGGATACACACATATATATAACGGTTATATGCCTAATTAATGTATAACTAACAACCATATTTGTAACGACCATATTACACTCTTAATTATATCCTTAACTACATATCAAGAATCATTCATCCTATAATTTAATTAATTCTTTAATATGTCTATCATATTTCTAACATGATGATTTCATTTTATATTTATCATTAGTGGTATCATCTAAATATAGTATCATTATGAATATAATTTCAACCTTATAGTAGTTTTATTCACTTATTTTTTTGTTACTTTAGTAATTATATTTCATTTAGTAAAATTATAATGTATTTAATGTGATATTGTAATATTCTACAATAATGAAATAAAGAATCTTTCATTAGGTTTGATGTTATGTGTATTACAAGATATCAAAACACCCATGATTTATTTAATGGTAAATACATAATAAAATAATGGGGAGTTACATAGGATATGTTTCAGTTATGATTTAATATTTTTGTGGAATATGGGAGGGTTATTTAGATTTAGTGGATTTTTTCTCAAACAACAAGAATTAAAAATATATTCATTTGATGTTTCTTGAGTCTCTATATGTTAGAACATCCAAATCACCACCATATTGTAATTATTCTTGTTAATCTTCTGTAGTTGGATTAAAATATGTATAATAGGTCTCTAATTTGGTACTTATAGTTTGGAAGTATTATAAAATGGCCCAAATAAAACAAATAATATATACAGATTGAAGTTACAAATCACTATAGTTTTCTCTATGTTATCATATATTTCTTCAAGTTCATTCATGATTGGGACATTAGAGGATAATAAAATAATGGAACCCACTAGCTTGTTTTATGGGTTCATTCAAGATTCATAATATAAAAAAAATGGCCTAAAAAATATTGTAACTTCCTAAGTTATAAAGGGGTATGCATAATGTACATCTCAACTAAGGTGATATGTGATTTTCCTCTCACATATGAATGGTAGAAAAGGGTTGGAGTTGGCCTAAGATTCCTTCTTCAAGGAACCACTTTTTTATATAATATATCTTATTGTAAATAAAAATCATATGAATATATACCGATTATTTAATTTCTATGGAAACAATTCCTAATCTAGTATATTTTAAAGTTCGAGGAAACCATTGGAAAGAAATTTTTATTTTGTTCATGGTGGATGATTTTTTATGATTCTTTTAAATTGTAATCTTGATCGTGGGGGGTTGTTAGTAACTCAAGATTTTATGATATGATATTAAAAATATTTTTGACATTTTATATTTGTTTTCCTTATACTTTTTCCTATCAAATAGATATTTTAAAGTTTAAAGAGTTATTAATATAAAAATATGTGGAAATAGGGATTCTATAGAGTTATAATAACCCCTAGGTACCCACTATGAATCATTAGGTACATTATGGCACTGTTAATGGAAAAAGGAAGTATATTGGTTACCCACTTACAATCCTAGAAAATCATTTCCCATCATTAATAGGAATCCAATGGAAGTCCATTAACGGTTTGTGATTTCAAATTACTTAAGGTATTATTTATATCTTTTTATAAATTTCATTATAGAAAATTTATATTTTTTATTAGCTAGGAATATATATTGGGATGATTCCTTATTAGATCATTTCTTCTCATATCTTACTTTGGATTGAGAAAAACATCTTGTTTAGTGTCAATTTTTAAATCCATATTTGATTGTGAATCTATATAAATAATATTAATTTAACATTCCCAATGTTTATTGGATTTGTTTCATGATTTCATGTAACACCCCAAGCTTCCACGGTATGTTTCTCTTTGAATAATACAACAACTTGATTTGTATGCAACATCGTGTTCTAGCACACCATGACCAATCAAACAAGCCATTATGAATAGTAATACCAAATTTTTGAAATTATATATATTTTATTTTTCTAAATGGACTTCATTTTTGGATTTGGAATATTAAAATTAGCTTAGGGTGAATTTTTGGTATTTTTTGAAACCTTTCAAATTTTGATGAATAGTGAAAACACTACGTTATTGTTTCAAACTGACTTTTTATTTAAATAATTAACTATTTTATTTAAATTTATTTGAGGAAAAACATAATACCTATATATGTTCAATTTAATTCATTGGAGTCATTTTATAATAATAATAGATATTTAATATTTTATTGAACTTTTTACCGTCTTTTACCCACCTTCTAAGAACGTTAACAAATTTACATAAAATGTAATTTTACCACTTCTGTAAATTGAATTTCAAAATTCCAGGAAACAAGGTTGATATTCATATGTATAATGTGGTTCAATTATGATAAAAATAATGTTTTGTGAATAGTAACTTTTGACTTATTTACCGCGATTAAAATTAAATAGGGTATTTAAAGATAAAAATGATATTATTATTATCCTAAAAGATGTCCAAATTCTATTAGATAAGTGTATTTAGACAAAAAAACAACAATATGAATAAAATATGATTCTTGTGGTCAACGTGGATCAGATTAGGACGTTTATTATTATTTTATTTAAGCAATACTTAAAGGTGTTAAATTCAAAGATTCATAACTAAAACATTTTTAATATAGGGTAACAAATAAGATAAATTAGACTATAAATATTAATTATAAATATAATAATATTTCCTTCATAATGTTATTTTATTTATAATTTTGTAGACATTAAATAATTATATTTATTTATGACATAATGATGATGTAGTAATTACCTTATTAATGAAAGATTAAAATAAATGATATTTTAGATATCCGAATAAATTTAAATTGAGAATTTTGATGAATTAAAAGAATTTTATAGTCTAATATGACATGTTAGAATTTATTAAATGATTTTTTTTCTAATTAATCAAGTTATTAGGACATTAACAACAATCAAATACTAAATAGTGTCAAAATTGACATAAATGAGTTTCTAAAAAAAATACTATATCATTAAATGATATAATAGTCCTAAAAATATAAGGATCAGAAAAAGGACTTATATAATAATAGATATGTCATTAATGAACCACTTTGGGTTCTACTGGCATTTTATAGTATTTTTATTAAACATATAATATAAAAATACAATGAGACGTGGTAAACGTTAAACTATTTAAACAAAAGTTAAATATAAAAATAAGGTTAATATAGTGACCTAAACCTATCTAAAACCTATTAGTTGATAGTGTTTAGACCCATACCTACCTTATCCTTGAAATAAATCATTTTGGAGCTACTATAAACCTAATAAGATTGTATAATAAAATAATATTTCATGATTTTTCTAATGTGACCCTCAGATATCTTATAAAAGGGTACTTCCCCTTCTCTTCATTTCACACCTCCAAATCCATTTGGATCAGAAAAAACCTGCTCAAATATACTCCCAAATACCCTCAATTCTACCTAGAGGTCTTACTTTGATCCAAAAGACAAACTAAGGATCCCTTTTGATCAACTCAAAAGGAAACACCCGAAGTAGAGGTAATAATTTCTGCACCTCTTTCAAAGTTCTTTTCTTCTTCCACTTCCTCTTTCTTTGTTGTTTCCATAAAAAAATAATAACACTAGTACCTTATAGATAATTTGATGTTATTATAATTATGTTACAACCATATTAATTATTCTATCCATCCAATTAATGATAAGTCACCATACGTTCGTACGTACGGCTTACCGTCTCCACATCGTGGTGTAGTTAGTTATTGAAACACTTCATTATTTGGATGGATATAATAAGGAGTATAAATTATTTAAATAATAAATATAACATTTTAATTATTATGTATATATGATATAAAATACAATTACATAAGATTTGACTATCAATAGAATGATATTGCCGCTCGTGTGTAAGTACGGATTACCATCTCCACGAACGCGATAAAATTCATTCCCCATCATAACCATTCAATAAATATCTTCATTTATGATTAAAAATAATGTTTAAGAACTTAATATAATTATTTATATGAGTCAAATACATCCTATTCATAAAAAACATGGTCTACATAACCATGACAATAATGAAAAATGAATCATTTAACACCCGAAAATATGATAAAAATGAAATATTATTGACAAATCAATATTAGAAGATCATATATGATATCATATTTATGTATGTGGTTTTTTATAATATATTAAAAATGGTTTAACTTTTATACATGAGGTTAGTGTACCCTCGATCAAGGAAAATTATAAGGTAAGGGTTAATTCTACAATCTCTTCATTATCCGAGGTTATTTATACATGAAGTATCTACTAGGACCTCTTTATCATCCACATCTGTGTTTCATAAAAATGTATTTCAATTTTTTTTTTACTATTTCATATAATATGGGTAAAATTGATTTATACCCTTTTTTGACTCTTTATAAAATGTTTATAAAGTAATCCTTCCATTATTTTCCAAACAAGGTCCTTTACGACCTTTTCGAGAAGATTAAGGAAATAATGTTTTTTAACTTATACGGTGGGTGAAGATATTTTCAGCTGTTAGAACACCTTCTATGATCCACTTAAAATCTTATAATAATATTTTCAAAATAAAGTTTTTCATTTATAATTATGTGACATTTAAATTATTTCAAAAAACAAAGAGTTATTCCTCTCAAATAGTTTTGATTTCATCTATGTCAAAATCCTTTGAAAGATTTTACACTTGTTTGAATATGATATATTATGATACAAATATTCTATATTGTATTGATGTTTTTGTTCTATGTTTGACTGTGGATGTGTTATTTTTGTACCATTCATGGTTTATGGTAAATGTATTAATATTTCATATGCTTGTTTTAATATTAATGTTTATGTTATGTTTAAAACTTTTCATATGAGGAATGCATTGGACGTAGTAAGTGATGGGTGGAGTCTGCTATATCTCCTCGATGCATCGGTAGGTCACATGAGACAAAATAGTGTCTTGGATTATTTCCTTGAGAAAATATTATATGAATTCTTGGAACGAGGATTTGACTATGTGGTTATGATGTCTGGAATAATGAATTCCATCATTATGAAATCAGATATTGATATTAAATTTGATTATTCAACTAGTATAATGTCAATTTGAATAAGTAAATGGAATTATTTGATTTATATTTTCCATATTATGTTGGTGTTTAATTTTAAAAGGCTTGTGTTTTAGTCTTATACATTGCCATAAAATGTTTTCCTTATTTATGAAAGTTTCAGTTATATTGTTATCCATACTGAGCACCTGATGTCACCCCTTTATATGTTTTATTTTTCTCAGGATGTGAATAAGTATATTATGACTGACCTGCTGGCATATTGTGAGAGATATTAATGTGTCCAAAGTAGAAAATGTTGTTGTTTTTCATTTTATAATGTAATGTAAAACTTATGTATATATGTAGTACTTCCAAGGATACTAAACTGATCGGTCCTTCAGGATTTTATCCCTTGTGATCATGCCAATGTTATGTAATAATGCACCGACTATGGGTAAATAGGGTTGGGGCATTATAATTGGTATCAAAATAAATTTAGTACACACCATGGAAGATATATTTAGAAAAACTCTGATTAGAGATCATTACCCTAAGATAAACTATGAGGATTAGTCTAGAATAACTTCCCAGAATTTTTATGATGTAGAGATTTTGTGAGTTTTCCAAGAAATACATCCCTATATGGAAAAGAGCATGTAGATTCATCTCTAGCACAAATGTATCTAGAACTGGAAACTCCAACAAGGAGTGTCAGGTTTGACCCGAGGTATCCTGGTACACGAGAAGGAGACTTTTTTCACTCTTGGTTGTTACACTCCCGGGGGATATGCTTAGGATAATTCTCATTTTCATTATAAACCATTATGAAGGATTTATGAGTATATACCTCCACAATGATTTTTTTATGATTATGGATTATATCCATAAACTGTTCAATTTATGTTAAGTGTTTTACAAGATTAGAATTATGTATTGTGATTCATAAACTAATCTAGTGTATGACATTGGTTAGAAATGGCACCTAGTGGAAGGAATGGAAACCGTATCAACTCACATGATCCTTGTAAGGATTTCCCTCATACTCAAGATAATTATAGTGGAGTTGGTGATGAAACTGGTGCTGATTAACTTATCACTATACTGGGACAACTCACTAAGGTTATGAATAATTACTTTACCCGTATAGAGAACCCTGATACAAAATTTAGTGGATCAATGTTAGACCATTTCATGAAGAAACAATCACCAACATTCAATGGGACTACAAACTCATTTGTATATGAGCATTGGATAAGCTCTTTAGAGAAAATATTTCATGCTTTGGGGAGTATAGAAAGGGAAAAAGTTGTTATAACAGTTTATCGCCTCACGGGAGATGCATATCAATGGTGGTAATTAATTCAAAACACAATGGAGAATGAATAAGTATCAAATATGGAATGGAGGGAGTTAAAAGATATTATCTTAGAAAAATACTTTCCACGTAATCATCGAGCAGATATGTAAAGGCAATTTATGAGTTAGAGGAAAAAGGATGATGAAAATGTCACAAAGAATAAGGCTAACATCACATGATTATCAAGGCTTGTAGTAGATTATATACATAACCCAAGTAGTAAGATTGATCTATTCTTTGATGGGTAAAAACAATTTCTCCGTTGAGAATTAGTCGCACAATATTTCTTATCATATGAAGATATTGTCTCATATGCTATCAAGACAGAAAATAAATTCTCTAATTCTTACAACCTTAAAGAAAATAAAGTGAAGAAGAGATCTTTTGAACACTCTGGAAATGGAAATAAGGTAAAGACGAGAAATGTTGAATATCCATCCTACAGTAAATGTGGGAATAAACACCCTGGTACTTTCCTGAAGGGAATGATAGTTTGTTATAAGTGTGGTGAAAAATCCACCGTACTCGTGATTTCAAGGGAAAGAAAGAGGCTGTCAATGTTGAATGATACAATTGTAGAGAAAAGGGGAATTATGAAAATGAATTTCCTAAGCACCATGGAAACATACCTCAGAAAAGGCTAAGGGAGCAAGGTAAAGCTTGTGCAATCACTACTGCTGAGGTTCAACATCAAAATGACATAGTGGCAGGTAATCTAATGGGTTTTTCATGTTTAGACAATGAATTATTTGATTCTAGATCATTGCATTGTTTCATATCTTCCCATTTTGATAAGAAAATTAGATATTTTCAATTTTTTAACAATGTATTTTTCAGTCAAAAATCCTAAGGGAAGAATCATTGAAATAAGGTTCTATGAATCAGTTCACAATAGGTTAAATAAATGTTCTTTATCTACTGATATAATTTTCATACCCATGATTAAATTTGATATAATCATCAGAATGGATTGGATTTTAGAAAATGATGAGAAAATTTATTGTAAGAAGAAGGAGGTTAAAATATTTGATTTTGTTAACGAGTAACTTATTTTTAGAGCAGAAATCTCACCACCTAGTTTTTATCAAGATCCACCCCCAGTAGCCCAAATAAATTCAATTATTTGGGAGGAAGAGAATGAAATAACTATGGGTGAGGAAAAGAATGTTCAAAGAGACGACGTACCTATTTTTCAAAAATATGTTTATGTGTTTCCAGAGGATTTACCTGGACATCCTCCAGAACGATAAATTTAGTTTTCCATTGAATTAATTCCTAGTTCAAGGCCCATATTGAAGACCCCTTATAGAATATCCATTGTGTAATTAGTATAACTAGAGAAAAAACTAGAGGAATTGACTAATAAATGATTTATTCTCCCTATTGTTTCTCTATGGGGTGCCCCTATTCTTTTTATTAAGAAGAAATATGGATCTATGAGGTTGTGAATTGAATATAGGGAGATCAAGGCTATAACAATAAAGAACAAGTATCTCCTACCTCGCATTGATGATTTATTTTACTAACTTCATGGAGCTCAATATTTTTTAATGATTAACCTTAGATCTAGATATCATCATTTGTGTGTGGAGAAGGAAGAAATTCTAAAGGCAGCTTCTCAAACTATGTATAGGCATTACAAGTTTACAGTAATGGTTTTTGGATTGACTAATGCTGCCTATGTTTTTAGGGATCTAATAAATAGAGTTTTCAAAAAATATCTTGATGAATTTTTAGTGTTATTTATTGATGATATCTTGGTATACTCCAAAATCTATGCAGATCATGAAAATCTCTTGCGCATTATTCTAAGTACAATTAAAAGAAATGAATTATATGGGATGTTTAGGAAGTGTGAATTATGGATTCAGGAGATTTTTTTCTTGGCCATATTGTCTCTAAGTATGGAATCTCTATTGATCCTTCAAAGACAAAGGCTAGACAAGAATTTCTAGCACCGATGAGTATAACTATAGTATACAGTTTTTTTGGTTTACTCGGTTATTATAGGCTCTTCATCTAGAATTTCTCTCGATTGGTAAACCCATTAATTAAGCTCACATGTAAAGGGGTTAAATTTGTTTGGACAAAAGTGTGTGAATAATGTTTTGAATAACGGAATAAAATATTATTCAATGATCCTATCTTGACTCTATCATCATGGAATGATTAGATATGCTTCAAATAAAGTACTTGGTTGTTTCCTTATACAAAACGATAGAGTTATTGCCTATGCATCATGACGGCTAAAAAATCATGAACAAAACTACACTACTCATGATATTGAGTTATAAACTATAATTATTGCTTTAATGATTTAGATACACTATCTCTATGGTTAAAAATGTGAGATATATACCAATCACAAGAGCATGATCTATATTTTCTCAAAAAAAAGAACGCAACATGAGGAAAAGGCAATGGATCGAGATACTCAAGAAATATGATTGCACTATAACCTACCACATCGGGAAGGAAATTAAGTTGGAAGATTCTTTAAGCAGAAAGGATCATGGAGTTTTGAACTAGATAAGAATTTAAAGTGATCCTATGTTCATGGATCTATTAATGATGGATATGGGAATACTCATGGATGGTGAAACATCAATACTTTTTCAAATGGAGTTCAAACCATAATTACTAGAAAGGTTAAAAAGTTCTCAGACTGATGATGAGAAGTTTCAAAAGAAAATTAATGTTGTGAATGATGGGAGATTGATTGAATTCAAATATGAAAAAATATTTTTGAAATTTGGGAAGATAATTTTAGTTCCTGACATACCTCATCTAAAAATGGAATTGTTGGATGATTCTGACAGCTCCAATTTCTCTATACACCCTGGTAGCATTAAATGTATAGATATTTAGAGGAAACTTTTTGGCGGGAAAACATGAAGTGGGAGATTTCTGATTATTTGTGAAGATGTATGGTTTTTCAATAGGTTATGTCTGGAAGACAACATCCTAGTGGAGTCATGGAATCTCTTCCCAGACATGAGTGGTAATGGGATGATATTTAAGAAAACTGTGTTTTTGAATTGGTTTAAAATTACGAATGTTTCTGAATTTCTTTTTCAGTTTATCAACATGTCGTTATTTTTAAACCATGCTCCGGAATTTTATTCCTAGTATTGGAACACCTAAAGATTTTGTTTTTCGAACTTTGATAGAAGTTTTGAGGCAAAGGGGAAGTCGCACAGGCGATGCATGGTTTGTTTAACAGTGCAACCAAACTGTGCTTAGTTGAGGTTTTGAGGTAGTGGCTAATGCACGGTTAGGGCAGGGTTTGTCTAACCATGTGGCCAAACCATTCAAGGAGTGTTTTCTAAGACAGTAGCTAACACACATTTTGTCTAAATGTGCGAGCAAACCATGAAGGCACTTAAATGAGATCCTTAAATTGTGGATCTCAATAATTTTTGCCTTTAGATGGATCGTTTAAGATCCTTAGCGGACATAACTCAATATTACTCTCTCTTTAAGGTGGGAAAACCTATCCCAAGCATTTTGGAGGTGATCCGAAGGCTTCACATGGAGAATAAAATCCGAATTCTTGAGGTAGGTAGATGTTCTTCTTCGTTCTTGTTCGGTTTCATAGATATACTTAGATCAACATCTCCTCTTCTCATGGTTTCATATATCTCCACCATTTATGGGTAAATCATAGTGTGTGGATGAAAATTATAATGAGTTTTGGTCTTGGTCTTTCTATGAGATGTGATCTAATGTGGGTTCTTGAAGAATCAAACCATTTCTCTTGAGGGTTCTTCGTTCGTTATGGTTTCCGGAAAAACCCCAAGGTAGGGTCCCAAATCATTAACACATTATTTAAGAATTATATTTTCTTTAAATAAATTAGGAATGTGAGTATCCTTAATTTTTATATGTCAATTAATGACACTTTTGATGTTATTAAATAATTCCTCCCACATGAGATAATTGAGGACTTGAACTTTTTTTGAGTTTAAGCATGTTTGGCTAATTTGGTTAAAGTGATATGATTAAATAGTTACATGATTTGAATGTGAAGAATGAGTAATAGGGTAATTAATGGTATGATTAATTATCAAGTCATGAGTTGGAATAAAATTGTGGCTTTTACAGATTATTTGTAATATTGAATATTTGACATGTTCGGAAAATAATTGGAAACTTGTAATAATTAATTGAGGGATTAATTATTACATGTTAAATTGTAAAGGGATAACTAATTGATGATTGGTTAAATAGATAAGGTTTTATTAATAAATTGTTGAATTAATTAATTTTTATTCATTAAATTAAGGTTGTGAATTGATTGTTAGTTACGATTGTTGGCTAGGAGTACCTTTTGATGTGGATTAGTTTTCCATACCTTATGTTGTCTTGGATGGAGTTGTTTAGAGATATTATATGTTGTGTGAGATGGTCACTAAATATCTTGACTTTTCTTAGCATGTTTTGAGATGATTATTTTGTTCTT
This sequence comes from Viscum album, assembly GCA_963277665.1. NCBI lineage: Eukaryota > Viridiplantae > Streptophyta > Magnoliopsida > Santalales > Viscaceae > Viscum > Viscum album. The sequence goes on from CAUJRU010000666.1 coordinate 161,339, forward strand.
GTAGATTGTTAAAGTCCTAGATGAACCATTGTTTGAATGGACAGGTTGAGACTTATTAAATAATTTGGATAATTAAGTGCTGAGTTAATTATTCAGTTGGATAGATAAGAATAATTAATTGTTAATTAATTAATAATTAATGAGATGTTGAATGGATAATTAAGTGTTGACTTATCTGAAGAGAGATTTGTGTTGTTAATTAAAATTGTAATTAATTAACGGATTGGTTTTGTGGTGTTTTAAATGGTATTCTACAACAATGATAAATATATATGTATGATTGATGAATGGGTTGTGGGACTAGGACTGAGGCACCAAATAAAAAATTTTTGTTAGAAATGGAGTTCTACACCAATGATAGATGTATATGTATGATTGATAGATGGGTTGTGAGATAGGTACTATTGCTCCAAATACTCCCAGGGTGATAGACATGGCGTTCTACACCCAGCTTGCAAGAAAATATTCATTTATGGGATAAGGACTGATGCTTTAAATACACATGGGTTGTGAGACAAGGCCTGTCACTCCAAATACTCATGAGGGTGATAGACATGATTTTCTACATCAATTAATTAACATTGGACTGTGGGTCCAATTTTTTGTGCATGAAATGAGTTAATGGTTAATGAAAACTGTTGTGACATGATGATTTGTGAATTGATTATGATAAAGGTTTTAGACTTATTTATGAATTGGGTGAACCAATTTTAGTGTATGAGCTCAGACTTAGTATATGAATGATTAAATAAAATAATGTATGACGTGTTATTCAAGCAAAAGCACAAGCTTGGATTTGGTCTGTACTTGATTACTTAGATGTTCTTTAGAGACATCTGTGGTGAGTGACTTATATGGGAGATGTCGGGCATAGGATTAATCTCAAGACTTTCATAATTTATTAAAATTTGAATAATTCATAAAAGATAAATTATTATGTATTGATTGTTGAATATGCATGACAAATGAATAGTGAATGTTCAGACAGTAGCTGAGGGCCAAAGTAGTTACTTTGGTTTATAGTTACATGTACTGATTACTTTATTTTATGCATGAATTCACAGGTTTTAAGTTATTTATTAAATGTTTGGATTTGGGGTAGACAACGGTGGTCCCGACCTACTGAGATTTATATCTCACACCCTACTTGGGCCTCCATTGCACTGGGTAACTGAGTAGATTATATTTGGTTGCAGGACTATGCTGTTTGCATTTACTTGGGAGATAGGAGTAGAGGAACGAGCAGATGCTCAGGATGCTTGAAGAGAATTCCCATGGGGCTTCGAGTCATTATTTTTTATTTCTGTATTGGAATGTAAAGCATGCCGTTTTGTTCACTGTTTTATATTTTGTATCATTTTCATGTCATGCATGCATATACAGTATATTTTTGTGTTTTCCATTTGTTTTGTATAAGATTTATAAAATATGGTTTCCACTGCTTTATCATTTATTAGACGGTTTCTAATATTTATTGCCTTTGTCTATTTTTGAACACTAAAATGAGGGTATAGTCTTCCCCCTGACTATCCTTATACCCTCGCAGCTAGTCAGCAGCCTCTGGCATATGGGGATATGTGCTTTAGGTTATGTGGTGACCAGTCCGGCCACCGGTTTAGTGATGAGTCAGGTCGGGACATTGCAAAGTGGTATAAGAGGTTTAGGTTTCTTTCTATTCCTCTGTCTTATTATTTTGGGGTTGGTAGACATGAGACTTGAAATGTGTTGGTGCTTGGGTTAATAGTCGTGCATGGGACTGATCACCTCATGCGTGGGAAATGACCATGTGGCTAGGGATGGGAATTTTTGTTTGTACTATTAGAGGTTTCAGTTGATATGATTTCACCTTGAGTGACTGGTGTATTTTCTGCTATTTATTGATTATGAGAATTTTGAAAAGAAAAATATTCTTGGACAAATATGGCATGGAAGTTTCATACATGCATCATCTTAGTTTCTTAGATATTTTCATGTCATGCATATAACATGCCATGTAGTTGCATTAGTTTGATGTCTGCTAATTTGGATTGTGTTCCTTGGGTGCAATGTCGTGCTTGATCGGTTTTATCATGCCTCTCTAAATAGCATGTTACGGTGATAGATTTAACATTCTTGGGTAATTATATATCGTACTTCCTTAGTTATTAGCTTGTTTTTTTGTTGGGACATGCTTCCTTGTTATAGCATGTTGTTGTGTTACTTCATATGCTAACATGTTTAAGATGTTTTGATATTTGAAAGGGCTAGTAAAGTTAAAATGTTAAATGAATGTTGATTGTTTTAAAAGGGATCCAAAATCCAGTGATAAGGTGTATGTGCACCTTATCAATTGGTAGGTGGCCACCCATATATTTTTGACCGTTAGGTTGATCATGTTAGTTTCTAAATTGACTTTGGTATCGATTAATGAGAGCCAATTTTCAATCCATAGAGTGTATGAGCGCTATATGAATTGGGAAATGAGGACTCATATTAAATGCGATGACATGATGCCTTGTGAAATGATTATAAATGTGAAAGATGTTTGCTGTTGATCTGAAATCAAATGGCTAGTTTCCTAAATACAATTAGACCCATATAGGTTAGTTGGGGAGTGTTTTTAAGGGATAACCTATTTGGGGGTTTAAAATATTAATAACTGTGTGTTTGCTATTGGGTTGCTTTATAGAGAACCTAGGTTGGTTAAAATAGGATCCTCATAGGTCACATTATCTTCATAAAAAGACTTTATTTTGATAAGTTTCTTTAAAATTATGGGATGTCATCTAATGATAATGTTTTAATAAGGGAGTTTTATGAAACATTCTTGTTCCGCTTTGGGGAGTTTTGAAAATGGTACTTGAATGTTTTGAATAAATATTTTGACAATTAAATATTAAAAGTGATTGAATACTAGAGGCGTGGAAATGGAACCTATTGAGGTGTCCACTGTTTAAAACCCTCATGTAAATGGTAGTTCTTACTTGGAATGGCAGTATGAGTACTTTCCGTAGGCGCTGTTATCCTTAGAAATGGCCTTATATTCGTCTTTTGAGCCTAGTGACTTGTTTGATGTGACCCAGTTTAGGGTTGACACTTTTTCATCACAAGGGGATAACCTGTGGTCGGTAGTGCCCTCATAACATAATTCCCTTGCTAGTTCTATGGCTTTTATCACTCTTTTGGAGTTGTTGGGTGTTGTTATCCAAGGTAGGACTTCCAGTTTCCAATAACACCCTTGTTCGAATGGGTGGTGATGTGTTTCGTGACCTTGCTTTCGGCTTGAGCATCGAGTAATGCTCTTTGTCATCTGGTTAGACATTCCTCGAGGATGGTTGAATACTTTCGTGGTTGTTTGACCATTTCTTCTTAGTAATAGATGACTGGTTATGGCGTCGTCCAGGAAAATGGTCGTATGAAAAAATATGACTCCGTAATAAGTCGATTTGTACTGTTGAATACAGCCTCAGGTCAACTCCATGTAGAGTAACTTGAGCATTAAAGAATCAGTTTCATTTCAATTCATTGAATGGTTTTTGAAAGACCCAGATGTTTTGACACACCGATCTTGTTGTTAATCTAGCGCGCTAGTGAGCGGCTGATCTTTTCTTGAGACGTCATGGGAAATCCTAAGGTGGGTATTGTCACTTTGTTCTCGATGACCTTGTTGGTAGGTGATGCTGAGCTTTTAGATCAGAGATTCCTGGTAATGGTTTTTCTGATCTTCTTTATGACATCGGTTTTATCTTAGTGCACTCTTCTAGACACGACCAACATGTCCCCTATCTTGACCTCTTCATGGAGACAATAATATAGCATTGTACTTACGCCGTGCTACATTTTAAATGTTTTTGGGCTTGAGGAGAAGTTCTTATCTGGGGAGTATGCGGGATGCATGGTTTCTTTGGGATACTTCTTTATTTTTGTTGGGGAACAGTTTTTTTTAAAATATCCTTGTGATGGCTTGACTTGGAATGTTTACCAGATATTGGGTAAATACTTCGTTATACATGTGGATAGTTTTGGAATAGTTTTAAAGGCATATCATCAGATAAAGGGTTAAATTGGGTTTTGGGTCTGCAACGTCTTTTGAGGGAAGCATTTGAAACTTGTTCTGTTGCTTGATCTATATTCAAGGTTATACATTGACAACGTACTTTTAATGACCATAGATATAAGATCTATTTTGATGTTTAAGATTTTGAGTAATCTTTTTATCTAGTTGTAAAGGCTTATCCATCAGGTCTGAGAAGGGTTAAAGGTATATTTGGTGTTGGGAATGAAACACATAACTTCTAACAAGATTAAATTACCATGGTAGGTTGGTTGTTTTAGTAGAGGTTCCTGATGTCCTCTTGGGGATGAGATGTTTTTAAGGTGGGTATAATGTAGAATCCCAAGTTTTTTAACCGGGTTAAAATTAAGAATGTTTCAGAATTTCTTTTTCAGTTTATCAACGGGTCGTTCTTTTTAAACCGAGATCCGGAATTTTATTCTTAGTGTTTGAATACCTAAAGATGTCATTTTTTGAATATTGATAGAAGTTTTTAGGAAAAGGTGAAGTCACATGGGCGGTGCACATTTTATCTTACCATGCTGCCAAACCGTGCATTGTTGAAGTTTTGAGGCAATGTCTAATGCACGGTTAGCGCATGGTTTGACTAAATGTGCAGCCAAACCATGCGAGGAGTGTTTTCTGAGATAGTAGAAAATGCAAGGTTAGCACACGGTTTGTCTAACCGTGCTAGAAAACCATGCGAGCACTTAAATGATATCCTTAAATTGTGGATCTCACTCGTTTTTTCCTTTAGATGGATCGTTTAATCTCCAAAGCAGCCATAACTTGGGATTACTCTCCCTTGAAGGTTGAAAAACCTATACCATGAGTTTTGGAGGTGATCCAAAGGATTCTCTTTGCCAATCAAAGCTGAATTCTTGAAGTAGGTAGATGTTCTTCTTTATTTTTGTTCGGTTTCCTAGATCTAGTTAGACCTACATCTCCTCTTATCATGGTCTCTTAGATAAACACCAGTTATGCGTAAATCTAATAGTGTGGATGAAAATTATGATGAGTTTTGGTCTTGGTCTTTCAAGGAGAAGTGATATAAGGCGGGTTCATGATGAATCAAACCGTTTCTCTTGAGGGTTCTTTGTTCGTTATGGTTTTTGGAAAAACCCCGAGGTACAGTCCCAAATCTTTAACACTTTATTTAAGAATTATAGTTTCTTTAAATAAATTAGGAATGTGAGTTTCCTTAATTATGATATGTTAATGAATGACACTTTTTATGTTATTAAATAATTCTACCCACATGAGATAAGTGAGGACATGATCTTGTGTTGAGTTTTAGCATGTTTGGATAATTTGGTTAAAGTGATATGATTAAATAGTTAAATGGGTTGAATGGGAAGAATGAGTAATAGGGTAATTAATTTTTGGATTAATTATCAAGTCATGATTTGGAATAAAATTGTGGCTTTTACAGATTATTGGGAATATTAGACATTTGACATGTTCATAAAATAATTGGCATCTGATAATAATTAATTGAGGGATTAATTATTAAATGTTAAATGTTAAATGGATAAATAATTGATGATTGGATAAGGAGATAACATTTGATTTATTAATTGTTGAAATAATTAATTTTCATGCATTAAATTAAGATTGTGAATTTATTGCGTGTATGCATTGTAGGCCAAGAGTACCTTTTGATGCGTATTAGTTTTCCATGCCTTAAGTTGTCTTGGATGGGGTTGTTTTGAGATATGATATGTTGTGTGAGATTTTCACAAAATATATTGGATTTTCTTAGCATGTTTTGAGATGATTATTGTGTTCTTTTAGATTGTTAAAGTCCTAGATGAACTATTGTTTTAATGGATAGTTTCAGACTTGTTAAAGAATTTGGATAATTAAATGCTGAATTAATTATTCAGTTGGTTTGATAAGAATAATTAATTGTTAATTAATTATTAATTAATGAGTTGTTTAATGGATAATTAAGTTTTGACTTATCTGAAGAGCAATTTGTGTTGTTAATTAATTGTTGAATTAATTAACGGATTGTTTTTGTGGTGTTAGACATGGTATTCTACACCAATGATAAATATATACGTATGATTGATGAATAGGTTGTGAGATAAGGACTAAGGCTAAAAATACTCACGTAGTGTTAGACATGGAATTAAACACCAATGATATATGTATATGTATGATTAATATATGGGTTGTGAGAGAGGTACCGATGCTCCAAATAGTCACGAGGTTCTAGACATGGAGTTCTACACCAAGCTTGCATGAAAATATTCTTTTATGGGATAGGGACTGATGCTCCAAATACCCATGGGTTGTGAGACAAGGACTGACACTCCAAATACTCACAAGGGTGATATACATAATGTTCTACATACATTAATTATCATTGGACTATGGGTCCAATTGTTCGTGCATGAAATGAGTTAATGGTTAATGAAGGCTGTGGTGACATGATGATTTGTGAATTGATAATGAGAAAGGGTTTAGACTTATTTATGAATTGGGTGAACCATTTTCAGGGTATGGGCTCAGAATTATTATGTGAAATATTAAATTGAATAACGCATGACGCGTTATCCAAGACAAATGACAAGCTTGGATTCAGTCTTTACATGATTACATAGATGGTCTTTAGAGACATCAGTGGTGAGTGACTTATACAGGAGATGTCAGGTGTAAGTGGAATCTCAGGACATTCACAATTTATTTAGATTGGAATAAATTATAAATGATAAATGATTACGTAATGATTGTTGAGTATGCATGAAAAATGAATAGTACATTTTTTGACACCAGCTGAGGGCTGAAGTAGGTACTTGGGTTTATAGTTACTTGTACTACTTACTTTTGTTATGCATGCCTTCATGTGTTTTAAGTTATTTATTAAATGTCTGGGTTTGGGGAAGTCATCGATGGTCCCAGCCTACTAAAATTTATATCTCACACCCTACTTGGGCCGCCATTGCACTGGGTACCTGATTAGATTATATTTGGTTGTAGGCCTATGCTATTTGCATTTACTTGGGAGATAGGAGTAGAGGACTGAGCGGATTCTCGGGATGCTCGAGGAGATCGCCCTTGGGTATTTGAGTCATTATTTTTTTATTTATGTATTGGATTGTAAATCATATTGTTTTATTCACTTTTTTCTATTTTTTATCATTAGCATGTCATACATGCATCTTCTGTATAATTTGGTGTTGGACATTTGTTTTGTACATGATTTATAAAATATTTTTTCCGCTGCATTATCAATTATTAGACCATTTCTCTATTTATTGCATTTGTCTATTTTATGAACACTAAAATGTGGGTATAGTTTCCCCCCGGAATATTCTTAGACCCTCACTGCTATTCAGCTGCCTCAAGCATACGGGGAGACGTGCTCGAGGTCATATGGTGAATGGTCCGGTCACCTGTTTTGTGGTGAGTCAGGTCAGGATGTTACAGATATCATGAGGGACATTGTCATGGGACTACCAAAGACTCCTTGAATTAATGGTGAAAAATGGGCCATTGTTGATCATCTTACCAAGTCAGAACATTTTATTTCTATAAGAGATTATTTACCACTTGAACGGTTAGCAAGACTATATATTAATGAAGTTGTAAGACTCCATGGAGTCCCATTATCTATTTTTTCTTATTGTGATCCCTATTTTAAATCATGATTCTGGAAAATTCTTCAGAAGGCCCTAGATACTAAACTTTGTTTGATCAGTTTCTTCCTCCCTCAAAATAATGGACAATAATAAAGGAATATGGAAACCATAGAAGACAAGTTGAGATTTTTATCACTTGACTTTCAAGGTATGTGGTATCAATATTTACCTCTGGTAGAATTTTTATATAAAAATAGCTTCTATAAAAGTATTCAGATGACATTGTATGAAGCGTTATATCGAAATAGATGTCGCACACCAACTTATTAGGGTGATTTTGGTGAAAGAAAACATGTAGGCCCAGAAATTATTGAGGAAACAATGGAAAAGACGAAGTTTATCCAAATCCACATCAAAGTAGCTCAAAGTAGAAAAAAGAGGTAAGCCGATAACTGAAGGAAGGATTTGGAATTTCAAGTAGGAGACCGTGTTTTTTTGAAGGTATATCCATGGAAGGGTGTTATACGTGTCGGTTAGAAGGGTAAATTATGTCCTAGGTACATCTGACCTTTTGAAATTCTTGAAAGAATTGGAGTTGCAGCTTAGCATTTGGAAATGTCACCAAGTCTCTCCAAATTTCATGGTGTGTTCCACGTATCACTGTTGAGAAAATACATGCCAGACCCGATTCATGTACTCACCTTTGAAGAAATAGAACTGGAACCCAACCTATCTTTTTCTGAAGAGCCTATCCGAATTATTGATACTGGAGAACAATTATTGAGAAACTGGATGACTCGTCTCGTGAAAGTTCTATGGAGAAACCCTAAGATGGAAGAGGAAACATGGGAACCCGAGGAATGTATGATTAAGAATCATCCGAATCTTTTTTTGCAGTAGTATTCTAGAAATTTCCAGGACAAAATTATTTTAAGGATGGAAGAATGTAACACCCCAAGCTTCCACAGTATGTTTCCCTTTGAATAATACACTATCAAAATGTATTTTCACAAGAAAAAATAGTACTATGGATGAAGTGTGTGCAGACAAATTACTAATTATGTTTCAATATGATTCACATATAATTAATTGAAAGATTCCCACCAAAATCCTTCTGGAATTCTTCTACCTTTACATATTCCTATCAATAATTAGGAAATGATATCAATGGTTTTCATTATATAATTACCTCTTCCCCAATTATAAATAAGTCTACCTTGGTGATTATTAACAGTCTAACTATGTAAAAACGTTTCATAAAATCTTGGATAATATAAAGGTTGAGGCCTTGAGATGAATTAAGAGAAATAAATTATGAAAATTTATGGGGTGCCTTTCGTAATCATTTATAACCCAGATCCCCAGCTCTCCTATTAATATTAGGAAGGACTAAAGGAGGATATGGTAATCTTGGTTGGTCTTTTTATGGTATACCATTATCAAATGAATGGAAAACAATATAGGGATATCAACATTATGGAATATATTCTCTTTGAATATGTATTTTATTTTAGTGAATCATGGGATTCTCCCATATTTTTGGTCTAATTTTAAAATCACAATAGCTAAAAATCATTGATAATGATGGTTCCATTTGAATATATATATGATTTTACTTTCTAGTATCCTATTTTTAGGGATGATATTTTTGAATCTTCTTTTGTTTGAATGGGCATAGTGTAAAAAAATATAATATATTTAGTTTATTTAAAAATGTCATATGAAAGATAAAAATTACAAGATAATGTATTTATATAGTCATAAGTAATCTAGGAGATTGTCAATATGTGATTTGGTATTCTTAAAAGTATATCCTTGACTAGGTCTGTGAAGACCATGGAAATAAGGTAAGCTAATAAATAGTTACATATAAAATTTATAAATTTTTCAAAGGCAAGGAATGGTCACATACTTGTTAACTTGACCTCTTTAGATGGTATACTTTCCTCAAATCATTCTCGACTCTCGATTAAAGTAGAATAATCTTGATCTCTCCCATGTCCTGAGATAAAAATAACTATTATTTAATAAGGATACTTTACTAGTTGAACTACCATTTTGGATTATTGATTCACATAATAATGAATTATATGGAAAATAAATTCCATTAGTTATTTTTCTATGAAATAAAAAGTGTACTAACTCTGATTTTCCATGTATTATTTTTTGATATTGTGTGGATTTATTTGAAGACCAGTCGCTAATATGAAGTTTGATTCTGTGGCCTGGTGTTTTGGGAATAAATTATGGAAATAACATAATTATATTAAGTTAAATTCTCATAGAGTTTTCTTGAAAATTTGTAATAAATTTTGAATAGAGGCTCATATCAGAAATATAATGGAACAATTTAATTCAGAATGATAGTTTTACCCTAGTCAAGACATTACCTTGGTCGGCATGGGTCATTTGTTGCAAATTTTTCACGTGAATAAAAAAAGTAAAACTATTAAGTGAAATTTTATAATTTAACCAATTGATGCAGTGACCTATCATACCTATTTAAATATGTTTTTATGGAAAATTTGAAGGGTTATCCACACAACCTTTAGAATTGATTAGATCCATTGAATCCATTAGAGGATATTCCATTGGCACATAGCGATCATATCACATATCGATGAATAGTGGGTAATAAGATCAGAAGATCTCACCAACATACACGACACAACTATTTTCTTCACTAGTGATCGATATGAATTGATGAAAGGCATGATTTTTGTTTTAATCTTCCTCATTATTAATTTCATTGACAAAAACGAATCAATCAATGAAGATATTGATCCACAATTTGATCATTTTGTGTGATGGGATTATTCTATGGGGATTTAGCGGGATAAAATTTTGTGATTAAATTGTTGAATATTTGGTTGTAGTTTTAATTTTAATATATCGAGATCGATACAAACATCAACTGAGGCTTGTTCCTCTTATTTTTTTATTTTACTACCTATTTCTTCTTTCATCATGGGAATTATTTATATCCCCTATAACTTGTAAAATCCACTTCAATCAATCATTGTGCACTTGTTTCATGGTGCAATGATCTAAAATCATAGTTCTAGAATCAGCACGACACGATAGTGGTGTGAAAATGGGAGTGATGATAAATTAGAAAGTGGTTGATACGTGATTTCATGTTCATCAGTGTATAGTGAATAATGATGAATGATCTATTTCATGAACAAATTTGATGATTGGAATGCATTATGCATCAACGGTGAGGGTTGGACGAGTTGGTATCTTTGATCTCAAAGTGAAATGATCACTGAATCGAATGATAGAGGTTCCTGGTCCAATTGGGATGTAGAACAATATTTCTAGAAAATCTCATATAACAAAGTTTTTAAACCAAATAAACATTATATGTGGGCCCCTGAGTAGTATATAGGGATTAGAGTAGGAGATTAGAATCAAACAGTGTCTAGTTTGGCATACACAGCGTATGACCTCCCCTAGGATACTCGATGTGTACCTCAATGGGTAAATGGAAACATGTTGGAGTACACAAGTTGGATCATGTCGTGTACTCCCCCACATGATTACAACATGATCTAGAGTACATAGGAAACGTTGTGCAATGAAAAACAGGTGGAGTACCCATGTATACAAGACTCTTTTTACTATAAAATGGAAATGGTTTGAAGATAAGATCCATTTACACTGGTAGGAATCAGGTTCAACAGACATTATGTGTAACCCCTTCTACACACCAAGTACACTTTTATACATGTCTTAGATCCTTTGTACTCAATGAATATGTGATGTTTCATTAGTGTATGTTCCCCATATCCTTTTACCTAAGGGTTGGTATGGAATCGTCTCCTACTCCTAGGAAAACATTCCCTTCAGTAGGACTTATTGGATAGAATCATTGGAATCCCTCTATGAGGCCCAAAGTGAGATCCTCTATTCACATTCATGCCCTAAGTAGAGTTTTAGTGTCACCATGACCAAAATTATATGGGTATTGATCGTATACTTTACGGGTTAATGTAGATTTATTTTTTTGGTATCTCTCAATGGCCGTTGGTGCGATCCACATATGTGTATTGTATTCTCTTTAGACTATCATTTTGTACTTATAATTAATAGACCAAACAAGAAACAAATCTCAGATAGACGTCAATAGTGTTATGAAATTTAGAAGGGTGTTCTTTCAGAAGAGTGATTCATGGGTCTTTGAGCTATAATCCAAGGCTGGTATACTATGATTGAAATAATCTTTAGACTGTATAACATTTATGAGTATATCTTGATATTCTTGTTAGCGGGTTGTAGAAAAATGCTTTTTTAGAGATAACTATATTTCCCTTGTTCTATGATATATGTTTACATGGTGTCCTACTGAGTATTTTAAAATTCACCCCTAAATAAGATTCTCCCACTTGTTTCATGTATTGTGTATAAGATTGGCCTTTTTATAGAGTCCTAGATATACTAGGAACAAATGTTTCTTAGTGAGATTTAATAGACTAAGGTGTGTTCCTACGACTTTCAAACAACATTACCTTTACTTTCCTATTGTAATATTGTTTCAGACTCTCTGTGTGGGGATTTTATTTGGACCTGTTTAGTTTCCATTACATTCCTATCATACTATGATTGTTGGATTTAGATTCACAAATACATGGTTGTTCAATTGTTTATATGTGTCATAATTGAATAGGATTGGAGATGTGTGTGTGTGTGTGTAGTTACATAGGAAAATTCATTTCATTTCAGTGATATGGATTCTTGATGCTAGTCTCCATCCCCTAGGATACTAGAGGAAAGCTTGGGGTGTTGCATAATGGGATCCCCTAGGACCTATCATGACAGAGTGGAATCAGAGTTGTTGGTACTACTTTAGGATTGACATTCTGTGATATTTTCTTTAGGGAAACAGTGTTAAGTGTTTTTAGTTTTAATTTATTTCCATTGACTCCTGTGTTGATGTGGTGGCTAGAATATTCATAAACGAGTATTCTGATAACCTTATTCAGGACTCATTATATGAAAACATTGGTTACATGGAATCCAATGGTACCTACATCATATAGGACTGGGTTGTGGTTCCATGTCCACCTTGAGTCATCCCTCAAGATATTCTCATTCACCATGGTACATCTTGTTTAAATTCTAGTTAACTCCATGAAATATTCTAGCATAGATTTAGTGTGATGATCATGAGGATGATCCCTTCAGTGATGAGGCATCAAATGAAGGATCAGTTCCTTATATGTTACCTTTAAATGGTTCACCAGCAATACTTTCACCTTTTGAGAAATGAGTGGTTCCTACAATACCATCAAATGATTTGACCAAGCTAACCAAACTTCATGATATATTGATATAGAGACCCCTTACATTCCATGGTGATCCCAACACACTGGCGGATGATGTCTGGCTTGAGGTGGTGACCTGAGTTTTTTCTCTGTTCATGAAACTAGCAGAGTAGATGGTGGTCATAGAATTGATCCTTCTTCATGAGTTATTAGAGAGATGGTGTGGTTTACTGAACTAGTAATATGATGAGGATATTATTTCATGAAAATAGTTTGATTTCTTTTTTAAGGAGGAGTTCTCACATGCTTTATTGAGGGGTGTGCATATCTATGAGATTTTGTAGCTTCATCAGGGCATCATGACAGTATCTGAGTCTTCATCTAGGTTTACCAACCTACCAATGTACATGATGGATATGATTTGGGATCAGTTCTTTAGGGATCAAAACTTCAATATAGGTATGTGTGAAGACATCCAATCCATTGTTATGAATCTATGAATTGCAACATATGGTTGAGTTCTAGAGAGAGCATTGTTGGTAGATATTTTCTTAGATGAGCACATACTATCAGTGGTTGTCAGTTGTTGGCGTACATAAACATTGAACTTATCCATAGGGAGACAACATCTGTCTTAGGGACCTGGGTGTATCATAAATTTTAGGAGGAGGTCCCAAGATGGACGAACTAGAGTTCAGGGCTCATAGAGTGGGTCTTGTCATCCTAGAGAGAGGTGGTTCTATTGATGTAATAGTAGGGTACATCTATCACTATATTATATGAACTTCCATATAGATGGTAGAGAGATCATATATAGCCTCCAAGGTAGAGGAAACAGAAGAAGAAGGTAGGTCTGTAAGGTAGTGGATGTGGTAGAGGATCTCGGAGAGTAGAAGGAGGTGGTCATTACTTTGACTTGTTACCACCACAGCCCCCATGTGGTCCCCAACAGGCTCATGGACCTAGAGGATAGGGGAGGGGATGACTAGTGCCATTCAATGTTTATGACCCATAGGCACTAGAAATTATTTGAGCTATTATCTTTTTCTTTTCTACATTAGATGATGTACTGATAGACACAGGTTCAAGTATTTCATTTCTCTCCCCAACCTTGTTTGAGACATAGATATCATATTTCATCCCTTATCTCGACCCTTTAATTTGGAGACTCTTAGTGTAGATGATTCAGTGATCAAAAAATTATGTTGATAGTGGGAATTCACTCTTGGAGGTGAGATTTCTGGTTTGAATATCATGGAATTAGCATAGAGGCATTATAATTTCATTCATGGTATGGAATGGTTATCCATATTTATTGCATAGATTAACTATTTTATGAAAATGATTATGCGTGTCAATATATACAGAACTGGGGTCTCGTTTTTTTAGTAAAAATAAAACAAAGGTAGCATAAGATGGACTCATCCATTGGATGGTATAACATATTACTCATCCTTTTTTAATCCTAACCCTTGGAGTAGTCGATATTGTGTGTCTTTGGATTATTTCAATGGTGGTAGGGTACGTGAACATATTCCATGCGAATGTTCTAGACATACCTTTCCACCAAGTGATATACTTATGTATTTATCTACACCCTGAGAAGGTAGTAATATGTGTTCCAACATATCTGATGGATCCTACAGAGTTTCATGAGAGGAGGGTGTAGTTAGAGGATGTGTAGAGAAAGGGAATTTTTAGACCTAGTCTTTTATCCTCAGTTTCCCCTGTTTTTTTCCAAGAAGGGGGACTAGATCATGATGTTGTGAGTAGAATATTGATGCTTGAACCTGATGGCTATGAAGAGAAAGTATCAAATAATGAGTATCAATGACCTATTTCATTAGTTCATAGGGGTGTGATGGTTCACAAAGGTTGAACTCTGAGAAGACTATCACCAAATATGAGTACAGAATGAGGATATATTGAAGATGGAATTCATATGTCTCTATGATCACTATGGGTACTTTTTATTACATTGGTCACTGATAAATCCCTAGAAATGTTCATAGGATTCATGAATGAGATCATTCAACCTTTCCTAGACTTATTCAAGGAATTATTCACCCATGATATCCATTTAAACTAAAAGTTCGAGGAGGATTGTGTGAGATATTATTGGATGGTTCTAGATGTACTCTAAGAGAACCATATTTATGGAAATCACTATATGTGCAGTTCTAGATTCTAGAAGACTACTTTCTTGGAATTTTTAAGTCAGTTAATGGAGAAAAATAAGACATGTCCATGTTTGAGGCAGTGCTAGCTTGGGATCTATCTGAGAGCATGAAAAAGGTGTGGCACATCATTGGGTTGGTAGTATATTATAGATATTAATCCATAATTTCGCCAGTATATCATCTCATATGACTAATTTTACTCAAGAGAGGCATAATTTTGGGTGAAAAGAGAAGTTATAGCAGGCTTCTATGCTGTTGATACAAATATTGACCAATGATTCCATCTTGAGATTTCCAAAGGAGGGTGTCGAGTACGTAGTGTTCTAAGATTCATTGAGAAATAAGCTTGGTTGTGTTCTGATGCAGAGACAACTAGTTATTTTAGATGGTTCATGTCAGTTGATACAACATGAGAAGAACTACGTTACCCATGTTCTTGAATTAACATCAATAGTATTCGCACTAAATATGTAGCAAAACATCCTAATGGGAGAGTGATTTATCATCAATTATTATCAGAAGAGTCTCAAGTACATATTCTCTCAGAATGTCCTTAACTTGTGAAACAGGTGATGATTAGAGTACTACCACGGTTGTGATTTCAAAATTGTCTATACTACTATGATGGGGAACATGGTAATAGATTCTCATAGACATATATCTTGTTCACAGTTACTGAATGAGAAATCAGAGATGTTTTCCTCATTGAAGTTATACTTTTTGGATAGATAATGAGTTGCTTACCTCCAATAGATAGTCATTACCCCTAAACGTTTATAGTTAATTAGGGATGCCCATCATATGGATAACAACTGTGGGACCCTATATACTAAAATTTACACACTACATGCTCATGATGTATTTTCTATAGGTTGGTAAAATTTCATTCTTTTTAGAGGATTCATGATGGTACCTGTGGCGTTGTGTGAGATGATTCTGGGATAGTCTCATACATCACCTTTTGTGGTACATCAAGGTGTGGAAAATATGTACCAGGACCTCTGACATCAGTTTTGGTGGCTAGGGATGATGAAAGGATCTTCATTGTTCATCTCTAGATGCCTTATTTGTCAGGTGAAGGATGAGCATCATGTTATAATTGGATTAAATGAACCCCTAGAGGTTCTAGAGTGGAAGTGGTATAGGATATCCATTGACATCATGATGGGATTACCATGTATGATTATGGGAAATGATTCCATCTAGGTGATCATAGACATACTAACCAAGTCATACCATTTATTAGAAATTGTTGAGAAGTGTTTATTATAATTATTGGGACACCTCTACATGCATGAGATTATCAAACTCTATTGAGTTCCATTAATGATCGTTTTAATCTGTTATGTTCGCTTCACATCCATGTTGTGTAAGGGATTCTAGGAGGATTTTGAGACTCAGATACACTTGATAACATCATTCCAACCCCAAATTGATGGTCATACTAAGTAGACCATTTTTTTTTCTGGAGGACAGGTTGTGAGCTTTTGTGTTGGACTCTGGTCATAGTTCAGAATATCACCCACCACTGGTGGAGTTTTTATACAACATCATAAAACATTACACCGTTAGTGTGGAACCATTTTAGTGTTTTTATAGGTGAACCTGCAAGTTAAAATTTTATAGATTGATACAGGAGAGTCAACACTCATGGGACCAAAGAAAATGTGGGAAAATACTATATTGGTCTAGATCATCCATGATAGAATTAAGACTGCAAAGATTCATCATAAGTATTATACTAAGAGACGATGGAGGACCACAGAGTTCAAGAAAGGAGTCCATGTGTTTCTTTGAGATTCACCTTGATGTGGATTTCATAGATTTGGTCGGGGAGGGTAGTTATCTCTTAGATTTATCGTACCTTTACAGTTATTGTGTAGAGTTGGAAATGTGGAGTATTTCTTATCTCAGCCTCCATAGTTAGACTGGGTACATGATGTTTTCCACATGTTGTAGTTGAGGAGGTATGTGGATAACCCATCACAAGTTATTGACTATGAAGATTTAGACATCATGGATGGAGATACCTTTACTTATTACATGGTAGAGTCGAGGATAAACAAGAGATGATCCTTCATGAGAAATAAATTACTTTAGTGTGTGTCTATTGGTATCATAGAAATCTTCCTGAGAGAACTTGGGAGTGAGACTCTCATATTCCTACTCAATAACCACATCACTTTGAGTAGCCCTTATATAGGATTTTCAGAATGTGGAGCCCTATGGTGTGGAGAATGTTGTGACTTGGATTATATATATATTATTTTGGGATATTTTATTAATTACTTTTGAGACCATGAACTAAGATAATGTTCAATTATGACGCCTAGTGTACTAAGAAAAAATATTTTGAATATATTAAATATTTTAAGTAGCATGCATGCATAGTTTTCTGAAAAAAAGGGGAATAAAATATTTATAGAGGCTTAGATTAGAAATTGGATGGCACAATTGAAGTTAGAAAACATTTTTTACCCTATGAGAAACTTAACATTGGTCGGCGTCAGTTGTTTGGGGAAAATCCATCATGGGTATAAAAAAAATAAAATAATTCAGTTAAATTTTTTTATTTAACATGTTGATGCAATGACCTAGCTTCCCTATTCATATATGTTTTTATGGAAAATTATTAGGGTTACCCACATAACCCTACAAATTGATGATATACATTGGATTCATTAGATGATATCTCATTGGTGGATGATGACCAAATAAGAGATTGATGAACGGGGGGGGGGGGTCAGAAGATATCACCAAAAAACACCAAAAAAACTTATTTCTTCATCAGTGATCAATATGAATCGAGGTAGGGATGTTTTTTGGTTTTATTCATCCCTTTTCTTTAATTAAATGATGAGAACAAATCAATCAACAAACACATTGATCCATGCTTCGATCATTATAGAGTATGATGATATTATATGGAGATTTAGTGGTAAAAAATATTTTTATTAATTTGTTTATTATTTTATAATTGTTCTAATAGAAAAAATCAATATTTATATGAGCATCAATCTAGGATAGTTCCTACTATATTTTCTAGCTCTTTTCTACCCTGATTCTTTGTTCATTAAGGGAATTATTTATTAGGCATATGACTCGAAATATTCCAATCAATTAATCATTACACAATCATTTCTTAGAACAACAAATCTAAAATCCTAGATCTCAGATCGGCATGGCATGGAAGTGGTGTGATGATAGGAGTGGTGAAAAATTAGATGATGGAAGATACTCAATTTCATGTTCTACTGTGTGTAGGAAAAGACAACAAAAGATCCATTTTACAAATGGATTTTGGGGAAGAAATTTGTTGTTCGTTGTTGAAGAGTGTTTAATGATTTTGTATCATTGATCTCATGGAGAAACAATCACTGGATTGAAGGCCAGAGATTCCATATCGAACTCAGAAGCATAAATGGATTTCATGAAAATATCGAATAACATGATGTTTAAACTAGATCTACACATATGGGGGGACCCATGAGTAGAGTCCAGGGTTTCAGTTAGGAGACATTTATCCCATGACATTTGGATCATCAAGCATGACATATGACCTCTCCCCAGAGACACGACATATAACTTAGATGGTACATGGACACGGGTTAGAGAACATTGTGTACTTCAATATATGGACACTTTCTAGAATTGAGTACATGGGCTAATCTGTGTACTAAATCACATGTAGAGTACACATGAAGATAGTATGTCAAGTACTAATACATGAACACTATTTGAAGAAATAGTCTATTTAAATGGAAAGGACCAGGGGTTAATGAACATAGTGTGCAACCCCTACGCATGTCCTATACTGTTTTATATATGTCTTGGATCCTTTTTTCTACTGAATTAAGACACATTTCATTAGGGTATCTTCCCTATTTCCTTTTCCCTAAGGGTTAGTATAGAATCTCCTCTTACTAATAGGATACTTATCTCTTCTATAGGACATCATTGATAGATTCAATAGAATCCCTCCATAAGGAACTAGGTGAGATCACATATTTGTGTTCATGACCTATGTGAATTTCTTGGTATCATCATGAAAAATAGTACACTGGTGTCAATCATTTACATAGAGGGTTAATATATGTTTTTTTTATCATCCCCTAGACTTGGGAGTGATCCTCATATGTGTATCATAATATCTTCAAACAACCAGTTTGTACTTCTAATGGAAATACCCAACGAGTAGCCCCTCTCGAACAAACATCAATAGAGTTATCAGACTCAATAGTGTGTTCTCTTGAACTAGTTATTCATGGGACTTAGTGTTAGAATCCTAGGTTGGTATACTATGGTTGTGACTTAATTTTTTTTGAATATCTCTTGATATTCATTTTATATGTGTTTTATACATATACCTATATAGTTATGACTTTATTTCTCCTTTTTTATATGATATTTGGTTTCAGGTTGTCCTATTGATTATTCTTATACTAAACCTTGCATGGGATTTTCCCACACGTGTCATGTATTGTGTAGATGATTGACCTTTTGATAGAGTCCTGGATGTACTAGGACTAAACATTTCTAAATAAGTCTGTACAAACCATGGTGTGTTCCTATGGCTTTTAGACAACATTACATTTACTCCCATGTTGGAATTATATTCTAGAATCTTTAGGGGGAAAATATTTTCCTCTGTTTACTTTCTATTACTTCCTATCGTACTCTAGTTGTGGGATTTAGATTTATGCATTCACGATTGTTTAGTTCTTTTTATATTTCATGATTCTATAGTCTTGGAGATGTGTGTGTGTGTAGGTTCATAGGATAAGTACTCCCATGTCAGTGATATGACTTCTCAGCACTAGTCACCTGCCCCTTTAATGTTGGAGACTTGATTAGGGAGTTGCGGAATGGGACCCACTAGGACCTGTCAAGACAATAAGAGTTATTATAATCTAAAAAGGGTTTGAGAATCATATATGAGGTAGAAATGACCACACCTTTTCCTAGAAAAATTACTTTCATTAGTAATTTCTTGGTAAATAATGTGATATAGAGGGGATACTAAAAACCCCATAAATTCAATTTTCTATTGGTATTTTATTAATTATTTGTTTTACCTTTTATTTTATATTTTGGATACAAAGTATTTTAAATTTTATAGAATTTATTAGAATAATTCAATATGTTTTACATTCCCCAAAACCATGTATGATAACTTTATAAGTCTAATTTTTGACTTTAGTGTATTCTATAAAACAAATATCATGGTATTCCTAACTATTTAAACATACCATGAAACCCTTCAATTATTTTTAAAATTTACATTCTATTATTTATATTTTTGATGTTCGCTTCCTAGGGAATGTTATAAGATCCCAGGCTATTGACCACCAAACCTCACTCCTCAACTTGTATTTTTTTAGATTAACATACAATTAACTTCAAACCGTTCAAGTACCCCCTATCCACTTCTATATTTCTATTCCACTTTCACATATTTCTATGTCGATAGTGTCCTAGGGTTTTGTTAATAAAAATTTTAGTTGTGGGGATTCCAATGATTGGGATTTATTTCTCTATATTTTTGTTACCCTATTATTATTTGAGTGTAGTAACATAATTTTTTTCAAATTTATCACATTTGAACATTTGTCACTATGTTAATTATTTTGTTTCACAAAATACAAGTGCTTTCTTATTTTAATTTTTTTTATTTGATATAAAAATATATATTTTATATCTATGATAATTTTACTTTTCTTTTATCATTGTTCCCCAATGGTTTTTAATTTTCATGGTAAAAGGATTATATAATATATGAAAAATATATTTTATTAAAATTATGTTGAGAAATTGTTTGTGAAAATAATAATAATGGTTTTATAAATAACTAAATGACATTTTCATGGGAATATTCAATTTTTTTATAAATAGTTATTTATTTTTTATTATAAAAGTTTTCCATGGGAAGAGTGGTATTTGGATTATTAAATGTTCTTATAATATTTATTACCCATTTGATGTAGTTTGTCCCCTTTTAATTATGAATTTCATACTTTTGACATATTTTTATTTATGGGTTATGTATATTTGTAAAGGGGTAGCTTCATGTACTACATTTAAGAAGATCAAAATTGAAGATTATAGAATGTCATTGGAAGCCTTAGGTACATAGAATTGATTATAGTGATAAGTATTCTCCAATGTGCGATTATTCACTACCTATAATTTCCCCCAAGTTTTTATTATAAATCCACTAAGGTGGACTAGTTTAGTATCATAATCTTGTGATAGAAAAAAATATATTTTTTAATTAAAAATTACATTAATAAATAGATGAATAATATTTAATATAGTGTATTTTAAATGATATATTATAGGATTTTAAATTATAATTAAATTAGTGGAAATTGGAATATGTCAAAAAATTGGGGAGAAAACCATAATGCAACTTGATTAACCACACTATAATGATCCATGTCTGATTAACATGATAAGATGGATGATTAATTTTTTCACGGACATGAAAATGATCAATCTATAAGGATTTATTCATAAATAACTTATAGAAGTATCTACATAAAAATAACTTATATAAGGATCTACATATAAGTATTTTTGAGAAGGAGTAAGACACCTTTCACCCATGAAAAAGAAGCATCACACAGAAACATGCCCACATAAGAATAACCTAGGGGAGTTAAGATATCACTATGTCATGGTGACTTAAACTATCTAATAAAGTTCCAATTGAGAATAGTGTAAATGTCATAATCAATATTGGGATCTATGTTGGGATGCATATTTTAATTCCACACATAGAGAGAGAATTGTTAGTAAAATAATAAAATTTAATTTCACAGTCGAGATCCCTTCCCACAAGGACTTTATCAACCAAAGTTATATGTAAATTCCATCTTATAAAAACATTTAGAGGCGAAATAATGATAAATTATATATCCATATATTTTTGGATGATATATATTTTTTATATTGTAATCATATCCATCATTTCATGATGATGTGTATTTATGTGTAGTGATGACAAGTGCTAAAAAATTTAATGTTTGATATCTCAATTGTTTTTGGAAACATGAAGATAATTTTAAGGTTGATATATAGAATATAAAAAATAGTCTTAACAAACAATTTTATATGGATTTGGGAATGGAAATAAATAAATTATATATGAATAATTTAACATGATATTGTCAAAGAAAAATTATCTCTAAAAAGTGGCCTCGTCTAGGAGGAGGGATCTAATATCTCACCTTTGAATGATCACATTATATTTTTTTTACTAGAAAGATATAGGGCTCAAGGATTACATTTATTTTAGGAATTTAGGAGACTCTCTTTTATATAAAATGGATCAACATTTTAGTACATGTGAAATCACGTGTGTGTAAGCACTTTATGCCTTGTATTATAGTAATGGGTGAGTGAATAAGTAATTTATTTTTTTTATGTTGATACTTGTTGAGTTTATATATTCATTCATTTTATATATATATTATTCATTATTTAATGAGGATAATTTCTTATTGCATAAATTATTTAGTATTTAATACATAAACGTTTCAATTTTATTCTATGTTAACCATAACATGAGTTTATGCGTATACATTTAAATTTGGTTTCAGGTCACATAGTTGTTAAATTAATCAAATCACATGATCATTGGAAAAGAGGATTTTGGTAACAAGAAATTAAATTTTCAAGTTCAAGGATTTTATAGATTCAATTTCAGTAGAAATATGTTCACTAATTATGAAAAATAGAATCTCAATAACCAAAGGATGTGAGATTTATAAAAACATGGAACACATTCATCATTTAAAGTTAAATTCAAATTATTTTTAGATTTATTTTAAATTTTATTAATCAAGTATCATTAATTTTTATTTTAAATTTAATTATACGGACCCTATCACATGTACGTTTAACCTCAAACATGTGATATATTATATATTTTAAGTGTTGTTTTTAAGGAAGTGTATTTTTTTTAAACATGATTATTTTATAAAATTATAAACTCCTCATGGATAGTTATAGTTTTTTTTAAAAATTATTGCATATTTATATAATATGTATAATATTAGTTTATATATATTTAGACAAGTCATTTATTTCCTCCTATATATTTAAACCTTAATTTCTATTCAATATACTTTGTGTGGTCATGTTGTTCTTTTTAGGTTATAATTTTGATGCATGAGTTCTCAACTTAAAAATTAAGAAAATAAACTTTTTGATTATTATCCCAATATAAATAGGTGTTTTTGGAATAATTATAAGTAATAGAACAAATAGGTAGATGATCGAGTTCAAGGGGTGGGTCGGGTTATAAATGGGATAAAGCCAACATAGATGAATTTGATGGTGTATAGTTTACCATCATTTGAGGGTGTATATCGTAACATTATCATTCCATTGATTGTTTTAAACAAATTTTAAATATATTGATCACATAAATGTTCTATAACTCATTTCAATTTTTCTAGCTACCACATGATGATCCAAAATCACTCGTGGTACTTTTCATTAAACTAGGTACATTTTTTAGTTTAGTAGAGTTTCTATTGAAATGGTTGAGATACACATGACCAAATTTTCCATATGTGAAAAATAAAAATAATGGAAAAAAAATCTTGTAAATTCATTTCATCAAAATATATGATAATATAAAAACATACTTACTAACATTATTTTCCCTCAATAAAAATCAATAAATCTTCAATTAAATTTTTTTATATTTTAAAAAATCTAAATCAGAGTCACTATATATTTCATTGGATATACTGAAATATATTGTAAAATGGGACCCCACGATAGTCAATGAACAAGTATGTGAAAATTTTATAATGGTTCATATCAAGGTGATATTTTTTTTATATTGATGGAGAATATTCTCGAAGTGAGATTTTGATTTATTAGATGAAATACTTAGAAATAATGTTTAATGGAAAGCTTAGAATGTATGATAAACATAAATATGTTATATAGTTAACATTAATAATGAATGAAATGATATTTTATTAATTATTTCTATTGTTATGTCAGTTATGTAACAATTTCTAGGTTTGTATAATTATTATTCTATCCTTATTGATTTTAAAACTCAAAATGAATTTTAGGGTTGGATTCCCTAAATTATTCATGCATGTCATCAAATATAATATTGGTTTAAAAAAATAATGACCCTAAATACCAATCGAAATAAATTATTTATAGGAAACCTTATAATCATTCATGATAACCACTAGGGATACCCTCAAATTGTTGAAATAAAATTCTTATGATTAGAAGTATTACATGAAAAATATTGATTTACAAGTCGGTGTATTGAAAATCATCTCAAGGGGAGGACGACGTAAGTTATTTCGATGACATATAGATCAACCCATTTGAGGAGTAAAATGTTCATAACATTAGAAGTGGGAAAACCATAGAGTATATCTTTCAAATAAGGAAGATACAATAGGAGAAAAAATTATATAAAGAGAGGAAAGGGGAGTAAATGTTAAAGTATAAGGTAAAATAAGTTTATAAGGATGTTATTGGAGGATACCCGACTTCTTAAAAACCACCAATATTTTTCCCATAATTGATAAGATAAAAGAAAATCAATGATCAAAGGAGAAAGCTTCTAGAAATTTATAAGAAACATGTTATTAAAATTTCTTTTTTATAATTATTAATGAAAATTACCACATATAAAATGTTCATAAAGGAGTTGGTCTCAAAAAAATAAAATTGAGAATATGGGAACAATGAAACTAATGGGAGACTGTTCAGTTGTTGTTCCAAGAGACATACACATGAATAAAATGGATGTGGGTATTTTTCTTAATTGTAATTATTATTGGATCTAATGAGATTGGGATAGATTTGTAATATTTAGTTACAATTTTGAGAATAATTTCACAAAAAAAATCATAAAATCTGGAATGGAGGATATAAATCCCAAATCATTTCACTTGATTTATAAAAAACAATTTTGATGTATCCAGAAGGATTGATTGAGGATTTTTTTCTTCAAGTTGATATTCATTACATTTCACTAGATTTTCATTTTCTTAAAGTGGATAAAGATAAAACACCATTTATTCATATATGTTTATTTTTATCAAGGATAATGGAATTGATTTATGTTTAATGTTGGTATTTTTCTTTGATAATTGTTTGTTAGAATTCGAAGTTAAACATTTATCTATTGATAAAAAAACACTAATGACCAAGATGAGGTTTTTAATGAGGATACTGGGTGAAAAGTGAGGATATTACTTTATCATTAAGATAAAAAAAGGAAGTAATATATCGGAGAAATTTGTAAAAATAAAGAGAAAATATAGTTTAATGAGGGGATTAAGGATTTTGGAAAAAATTATAGTAAAGTTAAGATAAAAAAATGGTGAAAATATTTTTAGTTCATTTATAAATGTTTGATTTTTTTAATTGACTGAAGATTGGTGAATTGGTCCTATAGAATTCAAGAAGATGCTACCTCAAGTAAGAGTCATTATAAATTTATGGAAATAAAGAAGATAAAAATATATATAACAATATTAATATAAACAAAATTTTTAAATTAATTGGCTGGCTTCTTTTCAATATTATATTATATAAAATAGTGAGGAAATGTCTAGATAAAAGTCATTAATTAAATCACTTCAGGGAGGAAGAAAAAAAAATCATGTCATTACAAGGTTATTTTGGAATGAATCATAGAAATTATGCTTAGAAATTTATTTTAGGAGTATAATTTAATCGCCGCTAAATTTTGAACATTAATGAAATAGTTATTTTACATTCAAGTGTTTATTCTTAATTTATATATTGTTGATGATAATTGGGGATGGAAAAAAATGATGGTTTAGAAAGTGTGAAAGTAAATATGTTCACTAGCTAATGGTGTGTTCTTTTAAATTAATTTATCTTTTAAATTTCATATGTTTAAAATAATATTTTTATGATTATGGAATCACATAGCACATTTAGATTTATTTTTTAATTTTTTTTATAGATAAGGGTTTTTTTAAGAAAGTCTTCAAAACATGTTTTAAATTTAATTTTTCATAACGTAAAATGAGTAATGCTTTGGCTGGGTGAGTAATTTTGGGAATGATTTTTTTCATCAATGAATCATGATCTTGGGATGTTAAATGATTCATGTCGATCGTATTTTTGAAAATTTATATTTAAAATAATAAATAAGATGATAATTTGTTGGAGTAGTTCAGAATGAAATTTATGAGTTTTTTTAATAGGTAATTTCATTTATATGTGGATAAGTCTTAGTTTTGGGCTTACCTGAGAGGTAAAAAAATTTGTAGTATTGAATCAAACCCTTGTTCATATTTGGGAAGGGATGTTTAGTTGTATTATTCACCTAAAATGAATTGTGGCCCACATATTTGGCCTTCAGGCCAAGAACCTTTGGATTATTAACTATTGGGACTTTGGGGCCTCAAGAAGGGATAAAATGTGTGGAGTGAATGATTTGGTGGTCTTGTGAGTATAACTTTTTAGAGACCACTATGGATATATCGATTGTGTGATTGAACATGGGAAACAATGAATGACTATCAGAGAACCAAAGAGGATGATGTAGGAAATATTTAGGCTATGAACATGATGAGACAAGGGGATTATATAATTTATGGAGGGACTATTTTATTTTCTGTCCTAGAGAATTTAATTTATCATTGGTCTATTGGTACTTCAGAACATATAATCTAGGTCATTGTTCCTCAATGTCTTCAGGTCATTTAAGGGTTCCTTCTAAACCTTGTTAAAATGGGTATTTTTCTTGATAATAATAAAAACTAATAGATTTAATACCATAGGATATAGATAGTTTAATATATTGTAGTTTATTGTACTTTTAATGTTATATGCAGTTATTTTACTTAAAGATTACATTGGAATAATTTAGAATATATTTATGAATGGTGGAGAAAATTGTGGTGCAACATGATACACCATACCACAATGATCAAGGTATGATTAATATAAGATGGATGATGATTCATTATACCATGGACATGATCATCATCACAATATAAGAATAAAAATATGAATATCTAAAAGAAGTATATGCATATAGACAACATGGTGAAGGATATATGTATGAATAACTCAGAGAATATGTTTGATCTATTTCACTGTGATTGATTAGAATCACACCATAAAATCCCCATATAAAATAACCTAGTAGAGTTGAGATATCAAAACATCTTGAATCCTTACATATTTTCTTCAACCTATGAATGAGTAAATTCTAATAAAATTGGATAATGTTGCAAACTATGTTTTTGACTCATCACCTCACACTGTAAACAAGTGAGGATAAATTTCCAATAAAGCACTAATATCTCATGATAAATCTAGGAAAAAAATGCATTATCACTTGGTTATGTGAATATAGAAGGAAATTCAAACAATGGTCAAAGGAATTAGAGTTAAAGAAATGATATTTAGGATATATGAATATTTTGGGTTGATATATCTCTATCATGTTGAAATCTTATTCATTGCATTATAATTATTTTTATTGTAATGTTTTGAAGAAATTTCTATAATTTTGAATTTTTTATATCTACATTAATTTCATTAATATGATTATATATTTTATAGATATATTTGAAACATTCAATGTGGTTTTATGGACTTATTTGAATATATTGATATACTAAAACTAAGTAAAGAGATGTGGGATATTGAAGGATATATTTTTATTCAATTATTTCATTAAAAGATACCTTGGAAAGAGGAGGGATCTATTATCTCAACTTTAGAGGATCACGTGATGGTGTGTTTAGATAGAGGCGTGAAAAATCAATTTTCATGATTTTTTAGGATTTAATGAGTGATATATATATATATATCATTTATATTTAAATGGGGTTTTATATGTTTTTATATTGGGTTTTGATTAATTTAGTTGAGTTTCAAACCTGATGTTATTATTTTGGTGATCTTTTGGATAAAATGACATTTTGTGGAATATGGATGAATATGGATGAAAAAATAGTGCAACAACAGAGAAATGAAGATGAAACTAATATATGTTAGCTAAGAATATAATATTTCATGTCCTGAATCTGTAATTTTATTCAAAAGTGTGTAATTCACATTGTTAATGTTCCAAGCCACGAATTGACATCTTGTGCAGGAGGATAAAGTAGATAATAGAACTAGAGGGATGGAATGGAAGGGTTCATAGAATGTAACATATTTTCACAATTGGAATATTTGTTTCAGGGGTAAAGATAAGATTGTTGGCCTTCAAACAATTCACCGTGTGAATTCAGTCCATAAATAAATACAACAAAAACTATTTTAATTAATGGGGATGGTTTTTTACCTAGGGAAAATCTATTATTACTAGGAGGATTTTAAATTTTCTATTTCAACCGAATAATATCATTCATTCTAGGAAAAGGGATTTGAAAACTAGTAGTCCACGTCCAGGGTTCCGACTAGGAGACATTTTTTCACTAACATGTTTTGTGTTCAGCTATCTATTTTCTTTTTTTTTTCTATAAAACTGATTGATTAATGTTTTTATTAATTTATCTTCATTTCATTATCTTTCATATAATCTATAAACTATGGGTTTTGATTTATTATTCATCATCAAAAACCCAATTATGATTGGAAAAAACTCATAGGGGAGGGAGAAACTGGTCAAAGTGGGTGCATACCAAATTGTTTTATTTATTTCTTCACATGTGAGATAGTTTTATTCTATTTTTAATATGTGGTGATTTAAATTTACCAACTTTTTTATTTAATCAATGAACTAGTGTGTTTTGTAGTAGAGGAAACCCCACATGATATAGGTAATTAATTCCCACACTCTAAATTGGATTATTATTCTACAATTGAAAATTTAACTTAATTCATTTTATTTATTTTAATTTTATTTACTAAGAAGAAATAATTTTTATAAGGTAAATTTACAGGGATTAACAATTTCACATATCAAAAAAATGAGTAATTTCACAAATAAGGAATATTATTATTTTACATGTGTATTTAGAATGTTTTTAGCAAAAAAATTCATAGAAAATGATATCTCTCTTCATCCTTTCTATTTGAATTTATTTATTTAATTTTCATCATTAATTTATTTTAAATAATACAATTAAAATTATGGGGAAATAAAATTTTCTCTAAGGTTATCGATGTGTTCTATGCTCTTCATTTCATAGACCCTATACTCATTCTATGTTATGTCTTTGTAGTTAGTGTGGTTTAGAAGATTATATATTTATATTTTGATCACCAGTGGTCATGTAATGAAATTTCAGGGGAACATCAAATTTTGGAACTATTTATGTAGAGAAATGAAATATATGATAGGAATTGAGACTAATTTATAATGTTAATGAATTTTCATATCTTATTTATGTTTACTGATTTTAATTTATTATTTATATATATTTTTATATTTTCAAAATTACATGACTTGTAGTTGTTAGTGTTTTCAATGATAGAGAATCCATCATATTGGTGTAATGTCACACCACCATCAGAGTACGTCAAATATCCTTGGGATTTTATAGTATGGGGATATTTGAATTTTGAATGGGTGGTCATAGTAATAAGATGATCCGAATGATTCATATTACTATGAATATGATAAATTACAACCTCAAAATTTGATTAATACCTAATATCACCCCTTTTCTGGAGTCCAAAATTTTTAATAATATAAAATCATATTATTGGTGGAGAATTATAATTATATAGACCACTACTACCAAAGACCCCAAGACAAGGAAATAGAAGCAAAACTGACCACATTACTTAATAATTAAATTAAACTAGAGGATAGCGTGATGGATTATAAATAGGCATATATCAGTGAACTAGAATAATTAACCACTCACCTATCTTGAATTATATTTAATTTGAACTTTCTTTTCTGTTGAATAACAATGATTTGTAATGTTTGGATATAAAAATTAGAGGAAGAAGAAGAAGAGAAATAGGTGGAGGAATTAAACATTAATAAAGAAATAAATAAATAAATTATAGAGGGAGAAATGAATAAGAAATATTTTATCATGTAAAGATTTATCAATTTAATGAACCTAAGGGTTATGAATAAGAAGAAGTAGAATCTAGGGAATCACTTATACCCTTACAAGTTGAAAAAAAGTAATAGTAGGAATACCGCTTATAACTATAAGAAGAATAAGAAAACAATATGAAGGAAATAATTGATTAGATGATATATTAGATAGTGGATATGTAGTATTAAGTGGTAAAAGCCTTATATTTGAAAAATAACAATGCAAAAATATACTATTGATTGATCGATGTTCTAGAATTGGAAAAAGAATGAGACACCCTTCTGAACATGAAAGAATTAAAATTGAATTCCATAAATGATATAATCAATGATATAATGTTGTTAAAATATAATTATTCTTATGTTGAGAAAAAATTCAATTTTAGGGGTAGGGGAAGAGCATACTCAATCAATTGATGAAAATACAAAAAAAAGTGGCGAAGCATAATAATTAGAGAATCTATCAAATTTTGATTTATTTATATTTTCTTTACCTTTATCATTAAGTTTCACCCCACCAAAATAATTATTTAAAGAAAAAAATAATATATGAGTAAAATTACCTTAATAAGCGATGAGATGGATTTCATGTTAATTTTACAACCGGATCGAGTAACATTCCACCACATGCATACCATGAAATAAAGGGAAAAGTTCTTTCTACAGACCATAGAACTATACTATCAGGAGGCTACCCATATTTTAAAATTATATTTCAGGACATATATTTATTTAATATGTTTAGTTTAATAACTCTCCCCATGGGTCATTACTTTTTAAATTTCACCACTAATTATTTTTTTATCGTATACTTACATATGTTTTGTTGTTTATTTTTTAGGAATAAATAATGTAATTGGAGAAGAGAAAAAAGAAGTTGACGAATAATAAGAAGTAATAGAAATAAATATACTTAATGAAAGGGAAGTGTTAGTTTATAATCTTTATATTTCTACAACTCTTTTTTTATTCTCTTATATTTTTAGTAATATTCTTAATTTTTTCATGAACATGAATGAATTAGATTCACCCAAAAATACGTAAATGTTTAGTCTTGTACTCTCTAATCTACGAGATATCAGAACAGAGGAAAATTATATTAACATGTTGGAAAATATGATTTGTCATTCCCATATATAAAAAATATGTGAATTGATATTTCAGAAGAGTTTGTTTCTTAAATAAATCTTTATTTTCATAAAAATGATTACTAGTATGATTAATTTTCATGATCTTGATTTGTTGAAGTTTAAATTGAGTAAAATAATTGTTAATGATCTTTACCTGAATCTATTGACTTATTATATATTCCCATTCTCAATAGAATTCAAGACCAAGTAAATCTTATTCTTTATGAGTATATTTTTCTTGATTGAAACATGGGGCATGGAAACCTACTATAACTTGTAATGATATCTTGTCAAATCTATTACTAAAAATTTTCTCATTGGAAATGATCGAGGAATTTTATTAAGGGCCCCTTTTATCTAGGTACCCACCCATATATTGTCTATTATTATCCCATAAAATCCTTGGATGACCATGTTCAGATTGGTCCACTTTACAAGCCATTATTTTCCATTCCTACAGAACTCTTTTTATTGTATATTATATTCATTTTAATGATTGTGGGGGTGGGGTTGATCATGATGGATATGGGATATTGATGCTTAATATAGGAACATAGGGTGTTTTCAATGGGTATATGGGAACACCCATGATTACCCATTCATTGAATATCATTTTATATCCTTATTTTTCTAAAAAACTATTTAAAAATTGGGTTTTTTCTTAGGTAAGAAAAAATTAACTATTACGAGACCGATGATCTCAAAGTCATATGGGTTTTTTTGGAAGATGAGGTTATTATATAGAGAACTAACATAAAAAATAGAAAGACAAACACACACACAACAAGGGAGTAAATGTATTCATTATGATGACACCATTCATGATCCTTTACATGAACATTGGTGGGTGTGAGATGGAGTAGTATTTTAGTATGGATCATTTCATTACACATTAATTTAAAATATCATGCATCATGCATTTTATTTTTTCCAAATACTTAATAATTAAATGATTTTTAACATGAATACATTCCTTCCATCAGCCTTGTAATAATTTGATACTTGATGATAAACATTGGTGATTAATTGTGATATTTTTAATTAAAGGGTGGAGAATGTATATTCAAGATAATATTTTAGATGTGATTATTTTGTTGAGTTACGAGTCATAATAAATTTATTTTCTAACTTGAGTGATGAGAGAAAAAAATCATGGTGTTGTAAATCATAAGTGGAAGAGATCTTGATAAGATGTTGAAATATGTAAGTGAAAAACACAAATGGATTGAATGGAAAATTATAGATGGGGAATTATTTATGAATTCGTTCTTGATTATTATTTTAATTTTAGAATATTTTGTTATAATTTGTTTTTATGATAATGATAATTTGAAAATTACATTGTTGATATATGGACCCTTGGTGTTTCGAAGTTGATATTTTTCTCCAGGATGAGAAGAGGATTGAGTGTGGGGGTATTTTATATCTATATTTTTAATTTATATTTTCTATTGTTTTCATATGTGTTTAAATTGGGTTTTTATTTATTTAATTGTTATTTTTTTCAAATTTTATTATTTTCATGATCTTATGGTAGGACTGAAATTGTTGGGGAATGTGGAATAATTTGGATGAAATCATGGTGTGACACATGTAAAATAATGATGAAGTTGAAAAATGGGAGTTAAGTATATCATATTTCATATCATGAAATTTCAATTGACATCATTAATTTTGAATTCATGTTTTGAAAGTTTCAAGGTATGATTTCATATATTGTATAGGATTATGAAGTGAATAAAAGATATATAAAGAAAGAATAGAAGGATTTATCATGAAAAACATCAATTACACCATGAATGATCATGGAATGTAAAAAATATATATTAGGCATTTGAACAATTCACCACAAGATTTTTGGATTTACCATGTGAAATAAGTCCTTCAATAGATACATGGAACACCATTTTGATACGTTAATGAGGGTTTTAATGGGGTGTTTACTTGAGGAAAATATTTTATTATTGGGAAACTTATAAATGTGGTATTTTTTCTAAAGGATGTAATTCATTATAGATGTAAGGATTCGACCAACGGGGGTTACTTCCAAGGTCATGACCTGAAGATCATTCATCCGGGATAGGTTTTTATTTCTTCTTTCATTTATTCTATTTTTATGCAAAAATAAATGATTCATACTTTAATTAAATTCTATTATACTCGTTCTATTTAATATAGTATATCTATAATGGGTTTTGGTTTATTCATTGTCGGGGATCACCCCACAGAAATTGGATAAACCCAATAAGGGAGAGAAAAATCAATCAAAGTGTGTGCATACCTAATTGTTTTATTAATTTATTCACTTTTAAAATGACCCTATTCAATTGTTATAGTGTTTTGATTCATTTTTATCAAATTTTTTATTAAATAACTAATCATTTTGGTTTTATAGTAGAGATAACCCATAAAAATAAAGGTAATAAATTAACAAACACTGAATTGTATTATTATTCTATAATTGTAGTCTGATCATAGTGAATCCTAGTTTTTCTAATTTTTATATATATAATGAATTAATATTTTAAAACATATTCATAAGTATTTACCATTTCCCATATTGATATAGTATATTTATTGTGTATCTAATCAATATTATTATTTATCAAATATATTTGAAATGGATATTCTAGAAAAATACTCCATGGAAACTAATTTGTATATCATATGCTATTATATTTTAATTTATTTATATAATTTTATTCATTAATTTATTTTAAATAATTAAATTATAATTGTGGTGACCCAGCATTTGTTCAATAGATGTTGATGTGTTCCCTAATCTATGTGGGATGGACCCCATACATCTTGTATGCTATTCCTATGAAGTTACCGTGGTTTGGGATGTTGTGAATTTCAAATTTCATTTCTTATGTTGAGTTACGAACACTGAAAAAGAACATCAAGGATCCTCTATTATACCATACATAAATCAACCCTTTGGTTCATGTGAAACCATGAGGGGATAAAAACTTTATTCCTGGTTTTCTATAGAAGGGTTATTTAATAGTTGATTTCTTTTGGTTTAAATAGTGGTTGTTAATTATTTTTTTCATCAATTCATTACTTTATAAAAAATATTATTTATATAAGTATGTTCATTGTATTATTGATTGGGGGATTTTTTTTTCAATTAGTATATGCGTCATTTTATTCTGTCTAGACCATAGAATAAGTTTGAGTTCCTATTATTAAATATTGTTTTTGATAACATGGTTATGAAATAAATAAAATAACATGATCATAAGAAAAAATAAGTTTAGTAATTACAGGGTAAGTTCAAAAATTAATGATTTTAATGGATTCAATTTATACAGTAACATGATCACTCATTATAAAAATCATAATTTTTTCTATATAATGATTTTGAGCTTATAAAATCTTATCAAGCCATTATAATTTATATTTCTTTAAAATTTTATTTATATTTCAATTATATTTCATAAATGAATTAGCATAACTTTTTAATTGAATTTTCATGCATGGGGTCCCACTCTCTATGGGTTCAATCTCATACTTTAGATGTACTCATCCTTTGTAGTGTTAGTTTTGAGGAAGAAAATTTTAATTTTCTAACATTTTTTCCCTCTTTAAATTAATAATGTATTATATAAGTTCTTTTAACAAATTAAATTTATGTCATCTCCCAAGATTAAATTATATACTATCCAGTGGTGATGATTCATTTTCTAGTGGAAAAGGCATATTTAATTTCTAGTTTTTATATGTGGATCCTAGATTATCTTTCCTATGTCTCATAGGTTAGTTCCCTATAATAACATTGTATAAAATTTATTGAAATTAATTTTTTCCATTATAAATTATCATATTCACCTACAGTCCTCTCTTAATTTTTTTTGTTTTATTAAAAATAAAATTCTACTTTATATTCTCTGTTCAGACTAATACTATATTGTTTATTTGATAATCGTTTTTTATAGATTATATGGTTGAATCATACTATTATTTTTTCCCCACATCCTATAGAAATACATTGTTTGTTGGTAGACCTTTTCTTATCTAATATAAGTATAAAAGTCATAATTATAAGGTATAATACTCTCTTTAGCTTTTATTTAGGTGAGACGAGGTGATATACGGGGGATGAAAACTATTCATGGGGATATAGGTATCTTAGGTAAAATTTTAATTCCATTATACTTATATATAATGATCTCTTTTGTATTAATTATAATAAAATTCTCATCCCTTGGTTCCTTATTTTTTTTTATTTTTTTAATTTTTTTATATAAAGATTTTTTTTATGGTTTTCTATTTATATTATTACATCTTATGGGTTTTCTATTTTTTATATTATACTATTTTTTGTTCAATGTTTTTTTAAAAAATATATTTTTTCTGTGTTGCGTGTCCAACATAGGGAGATTTATTTTCATGTTTTCAATTGAAATTATTATTTTAAATCCTAAATTTAATGTTAAAAAATAGTCCCATTAATTAATTTAATTCACTCAAACTGTTTTTGAACATATAGTGATCCTGAATTGGTATTAGGTATTTTTTCAAGATAGTTCAAATATCATGTCAAGGTAACTCGAGTTAATTTATTTTAAAATAAGAAATTAATGAAATTTCTATTTCTTTCATGTTGTAGAGTCATAATTAAATTCATTGGTTTTATCCAATGTTATAGAATGAAATAAAAAAAATAAAATTTATGTTTTAAGTGTTGTCCTTATATAAACTAAAATAATTTTTAAAAAATTAAAAAAATATGGCACTATTTTTTTAACAAATTATTGATTTATTTTATTTATGGTAATGGAAAATTTATTTATAAAGTATATTATATTAGAGTCAATAAACAATATTTGTTTAAAATACTAAATTATGGATGTCTTATTTGAGTGATTTGTGAATTATGATGTTTTGGGGGCATGTAGGGAAAACTAAGAAAGGATGGCTAAGAATATGAATATTATAACTCTTATGATTATTTCTATTTACCTGATATTTAGTATGATAAATTATAAAGTGATTTTTTTCCTTCCAATCATGGTATGGTAATATTTTATTTTTGTATAATTTTACCAAGAAAGGATAATTTCAAGATTATGTATGAAAATGGTGGTTGATAATTCTATTTTAAATCATTTTGGATAGTCAATTGACTATAATAGGGAATTAATTTTGTTTAATGTTACATTATGGTCATTCAAGGATTAAATTTAGGAAATGGTGATGAGATATTATTTAATTAGAGGTATATAGGAACCCATGATGATGGGTTTTTGAGCATGGTCAAAAAATGTGACACATAATGAGTGGTAGGATGTGGTAGTATCTACTTTGGGAATATATTTTATTCTCAAATAATAACACTAAATCATGAGTAAGGTTATTCTTTAAATGATCATATAAACAATATTACAATTATTAGAGGTTTTATCAAATTGGTTATCAAGATCTAAGAGTATTATACATGTGGAAAGTGAAATAATCATGCGTATTTTCACTTCGAGGGTTTCTAATAATAAAATAATGGGGGGGGGACTTATTTTGTATAATTATTTTTTTTAGATTTTAAATATGTTGATTTTATTTTGTGATGCATAGTAATGCCAAATAATATCTATAAGTTTCTTGTACTTGTGAATTTTATTACCATAGTAGAAAAACTACTCTAGAATCTAATAAAATGATACAATCATGGAAATAATTATGTTTTATTGAGAAGGGGAAATATAAATTGTTAGTTTACACTATTGAAATGGGCATATTATTGTGTTTGAGATGATCTATAATTAATTGATATGATGAAAAGACCAAAAATTAATGGATTTAATAACTTATCCAATTCATATATTTTTTTAATTATTTAATCATATTTTATATAATTATTAAATTAGGAGTTTTGTTGAAATTTTGGTAGAATGAGTTTGAGAAGTGGTCTTTTGTAAAACATTAAAGAGATGGATCATGGTGGAAAAGAGCAGGTAACACTAGGGTTTAAGTGAGACATTTTTATATTTTTGGAGACACACTAATTCTTATACAAGATATAAACAAGTTATGTTTGATCATCAAAATCAAGTTTTAAATTTGGTAATATTAGATTTTTTTTCCACAAAAAAAGTATAAAAATCATAAAATATAATTTTACCCATTGTTCTATGTACCTCAAACCTCCACCCATTAAATTTTAATCCATTATAAGTCACATTATATTTTATAATATTATTTATTCAGTGAAATATTTTAATATAGTTTATGTTATTTGGATCATAGTGGAATAATAGATTTAATACCCTTAATAATTTTTATATTAACCTTTGGTTAGGATGTGTATTGGAAAATACATCATGGTAAACCTTTTAGGTGGGTTTCGATAATTTCACATCCCTTATCTAGAAAAATTAGATTATATTCTAAATAAAATGTTTGGATGTCATTATAGGTAGTTGGAAACAAACATATTATATTTTTTATTGGATTTTCTATATATGTGTGAGTTGGAACAGAACCATTCAAAGTTAACCCAAACGGTGATACCACAACCCTTAGATATAAAAAAGAAAAGTTTTAATAAACTCATTTGAATTTATTTCGTTTTATGCATAAGATAGTTTGATTTATAAATTAATTAATAAATTTTTTAATTATTATTCTATAGAGATAAATTAGAAATTACTTTTTTTAATGTTAACTTTTAAAATAAAGTTTTACCTTTGATAACTAAGTTATTGGTTTTATCTTCTATACTTGAATAATTTTTTCATGAGTATATTTTTTAAGAGTTTTTTTATGATATTAGTCAGTAGTATTTGTATTTTTACTATTTTATGATGTTTTTTAAGGTTATTTATTTTCAATTTCAAAATTCTATATATATTATATGATAGACTTACACACAATGAATAAACTATAACATCACGATAGTAATTAAGTCAAGTTTTGTGTCTCATCATGGTCATTTTAACCATATAGTTGTGTGTGTGACATAATGTATATGATATCATTTAGATAACTATTATTTGATGATTATCATTTTAATTTGGTTTAATGCCACATCATGTGAGGTACTGTTTATATGCATATTTTTAAGGAATTTTAACAATCACACATTAATAAAGAGTGTTTTTTAAATAGATACAATAGTGGAAACTAATATGGTTTGGTCATTTCATAACATTTGAAATGTTATAATTCCATTAGGGTTACTTATTCAATTATTTATCCATATATACGTTAATTCAAGGAGGTCATTCATGTACACGACTGATTATTCACCTAGTTAAAGATTTTTTTTTATTTTCCCTTTATTTTGTTTGAGGGGGAAATAAAGTTACAATATTTGTATTTCATATGATTTTTTTAGTCATACTGATAGGGGAGAATACGTTTGGGATACTATATACCATTTTTAATTCATTACCTTCACCACTTCACCTGTTAAAGTTAATATATCATAATATATCATCTCACACTTGGACTAAATTCATGTAATAATTATGGAAACACCAAAATAATGTAGCATAGAAAAATTTATGAGGTTCAATCACAATATAAGATCTATTCCACTTTGTGTGGTTATTTATGTCCAAGACACAAACAGTTGATATTTTATTATCAATAGAAACCAAAGGAAAGGAATGGACTCAAACATATATACCTGACAAAAAATATATTAAAATACATAGAAATGACCTATTGAACCAACACCCAATTTCATATTTTAAGAAATAATGGAACCAACCAGGACCTTTCTTCAAAATTATAATCAATTGGGTCCTCCTTGTAGAATGATAAATAAGATAAGAAAAAATCTATATAAGACTAAGAAGTTTTGATCTTTTTCCTGCATCCTACAACAATATTCTTGTAAATGAATCCCTTATTCAAAATCATGAACTTTGACACTTTAGATATCTAATAGAAATTGGGTTGATATATCAATACATCATTCTCATTTAACACATCAATTGCATTAATATATTCAGTAATATTCATGTCAATCCCTTGTGTTTTTCCCATATTATTCAATTATATTGTATTCTTAAGAGTATTACATCATTAGTAATTTCACTCAATAGGTTTTTCCTCATGTCATATTTATATTTATATATGTATCATGAATCACATGCATATTTCTCATAAATTTTTAATAGAAATATTCAAGAAAGAAGGAATCATAGTATTTATTCAAATATCTGTTTCACACTATTCAAATATCTTATGATAATAATGTGGTATCAATCCTCTAATATATGTAAAAATATATTCTTATTTAAAACCTCTCCAATATCATTTGAGGATCATAGGATTTAAATTATACTAAAGTCATATATTATTATTTCCTTCAAGGTTCTTGAAAACCCACTTACACTTTTCCATATATGAATTATTTTATGTAATAATAATATTTTAGTATAATTAATTATCTAATTGTGAAAAAAATATTAAAATCTTAGAACCAATATCATCATGAATCACATATTAACAATGAGCATCATGATGATTATACATTTAATAAAATGGAAATATCATCCAATTGTATCCTATATTTTAAATGGGAATAGCCATTCATTCTTTTTTAACCTTTGAAATCCTCAAGAAACTCTTATGCTCCACTAATGTTATTGTTACACAAGACAAAATAAAAATGATTTATTCTTTGGGACCACATAATTACTCATAAATATCTTTGATTATAATATCACTTGAGACCAATTACATCTTATGTATTGTTTAAAAATATCATTTGATATTTTTTATCATTAAATTAATATTTTATATGCTCTGATTTATTCTAATATAATATCTAAAATATGTTACATGTCATCAAATTTATGTCACATATCATAGTGCATATAGCAAACCTAAATTTTCTTACATGACTGTAACATCATTTTAATTATAAAAAAAATAGTGCTACAAAACCAAGATCTAAAGGTTTACTGTCTTTAGAAAATTAGATCCATAAATAAATTTTATATAATAAAATATAAAAATTTATTTAATTCCTTCTTTTTGAGATTCTTATTTTCCCTCATTCTCTTCATTGTATATGTATCCACCTGAGGATATACCTCCGAAGAAGGGGTGATCGAAAATCCTAGTAAGAGGAAAATAAGTGATAAGAAATAGGGGTGAACATAATAATCATCATAACATAAGAAAAATATCATAATCATAATCATGAGAGGAATAATTAGATAAATTTATTGAATGTAGTAATGTATAAAAATGAATCATCATGTCTTAATGGTCAAATACCATACACATTTGTTCAAAAATATAGAATCACGTTCACACATATTTCACATTATCTCACAAGCTACATCACATTACCTAATGATTTGGAGATCTATATTTTTCTAGTTTCACCTATTACATTATAACATTTACATAAACTATATAATTATATGTGCACCCATCACATCATAACATTTACATTATCATTCATGAAACATCAAACATATATCAATCTTGGAAGTAAGGTAACCCACAGAAAGGACTAGGATTCATTTCATAAATCAAACATACATTAATAAACAATGGGGTACCCAAAATAAAATGTAACAAAATTATTGGTATAAATCTTGAGTGATGAAGAAACAATCTTAATAGGAGTAAAATATTTTTCTTTAAAAAGAAAAGTTCTTTTAAAAATAATTTTCATTTCTAATGAAACCATATTGGAAACCTGTATATAACAAGAAAATATAAGGGTTGGAAGAATCATTTATATTTAGGGAACATTAAAGTAACATCTATACTGATAATTGAGTGAATTAGGGAAACCCCAAATAATGAGAGTTGGTTTCAAGATACCTCCAAACCTTATGTCTGAATTATTTTAGAACTTTAATATCCTATATAATCAAATTTGATTCAATAATTGATTAGTTCAGAACAAATTATATATTTATTTTATTCATAATAATTTCATTAGGTTGTTTTAAATACATTTTCATTAGTTATAGAGGTCAATTTCAATGTTTGGGAGTGTTTTATTTCTTGATTTTCATGATTGGTTCACTTGTATACATGTCTGGAACATCATGTAAAATTAGGATAATTATACCGAATTGAGATTATATGTTATTAATGAAATTGAAAAAATATTAAATTTTCTTATATATCATTTTACTATATGGTATTATGATGAATCATTTTATAAATAGTCAATGATAAACGTTTTTTTAATTTTGGTGGTTTTCAATCACAATGAACACGTCTTATTTCATTATTTAAGATTATTTATATAATTTAATTATATAAATTAAAAACTTTATAAAATACAATTTTCAAAATTATTCAAACATTAAAATGTTTTAATGACTATCCTTGAATGAATATAAGTAACGTGAAAACTTGTTGTCCTCGAAGGCGATAAATCTACACATCACAAACGACATTTTCATTTTTAGAATAAAAGCAAGAGGACAGGTGGGTTGATGTTAAATTTTTCCAATAACATAGTAAAATTTTATTATATATAATATAATATATTTATCATTACACTTAGATTAAGATTTTATAAGGAATAGAAAAGTACCTATAAATAAATAAAAAGAAAAAAAAGGCGATTTTTCCACATGAATTTCCCCCCTTGAGAACCTCCTTAGGGAAAAGGGTTTGGTATTTTTTTGAGACCATGGGTTCCTAAACATGGAAAATGGAATGGTAAATTTATTAGGTGGATCATGGAAAATAATAATAGATTGTATGTTTTGAGGAGTATAGGTGGTGAGTTTTGGTATTTATAGTTGAGGAGATGTGTGTTTTTTCATTATTTTATTCATTAGTTTATTACTTTTTCTCAAGAAAATAAATAGTTTTAACCTTATATATAAATTTAATAAATTAAATAATGATATTTTTAGATTATGTTATTAAATCATCCATGCATCATTTATGATTAAATAATTTTTATATCTGAATTTTATGGTAAATAATTATATTTTACTATTCACAAAAAACTTCAGGCATTCTAGAAAACTACAAAAAAATCATCCTATACATTTCATGACGTGTAGAATTAAAAAATGATCTAAATATTATGATAATGATTTTATATTTACAAGAAATTTAGCTTTTAATTAAAATCATTATTTACTGGGAAAGTAATGATTTTAAAATTGTAACTAATTTTTAAACCCTTTGAGAAATGAATTAAGGTCTCATAAAATTATCTTACAGTCATAAAAAAATTTATTTTATAAAACTATTTAATGAAAATAAATATTATTCTAAATAATTATATTAATTGTAAAATTATAAATAAACATTTATGTTTTGTTAAAAAAATACCAATACTTAATCTATCATTTTAAAAATATTTATTTACATAAAATATTATATAATTATATCATATTATCATTTATAGGATGGATAAATTTTATTTATAATTTCATAGGTGATTTCACTATTCTATTGGTATATTTACTACTCATAAGGGAAACATTTATATTCCTATGTTCAATTTACTATTTCATCGGTATTGGTTCATTAACTTCTAGAAATACCTCTTATTTTGAAAATTATTCATTTAGAAAGTATGTATTCTATTTTCATTGTAATTTTATGTGATTTATAAAGTATGGAATAATAATAAAAAAGGTACAATAAATTGATAAAATTCTAGGTTGTTTCATTCTCCCCCTTAAGAAATTTGAACATCAAAATTTTGATTTACAAACTGTGGTGAAAACAAGTGAGGGTACTTCCCTTTTTTTTCTTCCTCTTATTCACATGTTGCCTCTCATACTTGTGGTTCTTACTTATTACATTTACCAGGTGAGTATTATTGTTACATATAAATTTATCTTTATTTTCTAAGATCTTTTCTAGCATTCCCTCATAATGGAGATCATTTCCCTAATATACTAACTCTGGATTCAGTACATGTGAGCGATATACTATGTACTTCTTAAATAGGAATACTTAGAACACATCATGTATATGAGACATGGTAGGTGGATGTTCTAATCGATATGAAATAACTCTAACATGATCAAGAATCCTGAAGGGGCTGGTGTATTTGGGACTCATCTTTCCTTTCTTCCCAAATCACATGACCATTTTCCATGTATATATATAG
Organism: Viscum album; assembly: GCA_963277665.1. Taxonomy (NCBI): domain Eukaryota; kingdom Viridiplantae; phylum Streptophyta; class Magnoliopsida; order Santalales; family Viscaceae; genus Viscum; species Viscum album. The sequence continues at coordinate 204,646 of CAUJRU010000666.1, forward strand.
ACGAATACAAAGTCTCCAAACGTAAACCCTTTGTCTCATCGACGACTATTTTAATATCCCTTCTGTCAACTTCGGGATTCATAGATGTGATACTAAATTGTTTTCACTTTTTTCAACACTTCATCAAACATTTCAGGTCCTAGCATCTTATGTTCACCATCTTCTTCCTAGAACCCCAATGTTATGCATCATTTCCAATAAAGGGATTCATATGGATCCATTTGCAAGCTCAAGTGGAAACTATTATTGTTGTGTCAATAAGGTTTCCTTATGAGTTTTCTATTCCATCATGTTTGGGGTGATTGTTGATTCAATAAGGCTTCCTTATGATTTTTCCACTTCTTCTTGTTTTGAAAATCAGAAACACCATATTTTAAGGAAAATTTCATTTTACCCTATGTTTTAATTTCATAAGGAAAATTTTCCTTTCCCATGGAAATTTACCCTTAACATTTTTTCATTATTTATTTTTTATATGTATAAAATTTGGTTTCATATCAAAAACCTCAAAATCATATATATACTTAGGGATAAATAATTCCGTTTTCAGGATCTGAATTTTGGTTCCGAACTCTCTAAATTCAGACTCTGAACTCTTCTAAGGTTTAACTCTGAGTTATCTGAATTTAGACTCCGAACTCTTATGAGTTCTGACTATGAACACTCTAAATTAATACTCCAAACTCCTATGAGTTCTGACTCCGAGATTTTTGAATTCAGACTCCAAACTCTAATATGTTCAGACTCTGAACACTCAGAATCTAGATTCCGAACTCTTCTGATTTCAATCTACAAATTCTTATGAATTCAGATTCTGAATATTATAAATTCAGGTTATGAATTCTTGTGAATCCAGATTCCAAATTTCCTTGAAATTCGGACTCCAGAATTCTATATAATACTGGTTCTGAATTCCTTGGAAAATAGTATCTGAATATCCTTATATTATAGATACTGAATATATTTTTGGTTAGACACTGATCGTTCATTTTTCCTTACATTTCGAAAAATTAATTTCCTTAAGTAACCATATTTTTTCTTACACATGTTTCTGTTATAAAACTATGTTGTGCATTTAGTTACTAACAAACCGTTGTTTGAGTGACACGTGTACAGGTCCCTTCGAAATTAAAGGAAAAATATGACTGTTGGAGGAGGGAGCCGACCGTTGGAGCTTTCCCTATAAATAGGATCTCATTTGAAAGAGCTAAGTAGAAGGTAATAAATCTAGATATTACATGCTTTTGAAGTAATTTATAGAGAGATAGGCTATTATAAACTCTTAGTCTTTGTGCGGAAAGTTTGAACAGCATGTTCAAACTTTTCTTCATGCAGAATTGATCTGTGCAGAGGTGAGATTTCCATAAAATCAAAGACTTATGGTTGTGAAGTTAGAGGTGTCGATTTCCTTACAAATCAAGGGCTTGCAGGGATAGCAATTCAGATACCAATCTTTGGATTGATTGATTACCAAGGTTTGGGTAAGATAGAAATTCTTGAAAGTATAAATCAATGTACCTTTATCCAAGGTTATTGGATACTCTTCTCTTTGGGTTAAAATATTTACTACATGTTACTTGTAGTATTTCAATTTTGTTTTCCACTGTAATATTGGTGGTTTAGGAATTTATAACTATCTTATACATCCTTAGACTTGTACTCTGATTAAATAGGATTCTATACGCTTTAAGGTAGAATCTTTGTTGTTGTAAAATTTTTCTATGTTTAATTTCTAGAATCTTTTTTTCGGAATAACATTTCCGGAATCAAGCAAGTTATTAGAACATAGAGGTGTTGTGAATTTTTTTTATACAAAATTTCCATAAGGAATTTTTAAAGAATACAATTCACCCCCCACCTCTTGTATATTGAGTGTCTACACTATAGTTTGATACTACAATCAGTATCATATCTATCTTACTATCGATCTAACAATTGGTATCAAAGGGTTGGTTCAATCTAACTTAATATCATAATTAGATTCAGAAGAGAAATCTTCTTCTTCACTTTTTTGGAATCAGATTTTCGGACTCATAATGTTTGGATTCATATTTTCCCTTGAGATACTGTAGTTCTATTTTCCTTTCTTATTATATTTTTTCATTTTTAAAAACATTTATTACTAAAAAGATTGCGTGGAACATTTTTCCTTAAGATGGCAGGTTTAAATGTTGGTTCAATAGACAATCTAAATATTACCAAACCTTGTATTTTTTATGGAAATTATTATGAATATTGGAGGGATCATATGAAGACATTCATTATCAATACTGAAGTAGAAAATTTTTTCATGCTTACTAGAGGATATAAAATACCTGATAAGGAAGTTATTACTTTCACTAATCAAGAAAAGCATGAATATCAACTAAATTTTACGGTACACAATACATTGCTATGTTCCATGACTGGGAATATATATAGTCAAATTTCTTCATGTGAAGCTGCAAATAGTATCTGGAAGAAACATTATGTTAGAAATTTTTGTACTTTTAATGTTATAGAGATAAGAAGAGCTATGTTGAGAGTTGAGTACCATGGCTTTAACATTCTTTATGGAGAACCTATAATCAATGTTCAACAATTTTTTATGACTATTTTGAATAGCTTACAGTATATGGTAGAAAAAGGTTTGGACGATGAGTCTCTTGTAGATAAGATCATAAAAATTATGCCAAATGTGTTGTAGTCTAAGGGGATATCAATTGATAAGAACGGGAAAGTCACCCAAATTTCCTTAGATGAGCTGTTTGGAACTCTTCTTCAGCATGAGACTAGAATGAAGAGAGATTCATAAAATTTTAAAAAGAAGAATGGGAATGGAGGAGTTACTTTTACAACTAATTCAAAGCATATGAATGCCAAGACTACAGAAAGAGTAACTAGATCAAAGTCAAATAAAGTTACTATTCAGTCATAATCTAGTGATACAGAAAAGTATGAGAATGAATTAGCTAATCTTGCACAGATATTGGACCAGATAGTAGCCCATAATAACTTTAAAAATAATTTCAAGAAGAGAGACTACTAATGTAAGAATGACGGGGAAGTAACTTATTATGAATGTAGACGAATCAGTCATATCATACCTAATTTCCCTCTATTTAAAAAGAAGGAAAAGAAGGAATTAAATTCATAAAGAAACAAGAAGAAGTTCTATCACTCAAAGAACAAGAAAAGTCCTAAAGAAAAAGATACTTGTAATGTTAGTTGTGTAGACTCTTCGGTATGTGGATCTTCTAAATATGAATCATCAGCACAGAAAAATATTGGATTAATTGCTACTACTTCTTTCAAAAATACATGTCTTATGGAAGACGTACGCTCTACTGAGGCTTTATAAAATTTATCTCTTGATAAGAATGACTATTCTGAAGATATTAATTTTAATGAAGATACTTAAACTTCAAATAATGAAGAAATACCTTCTTATGAAGAAGTATCCAGATTTTACAAGTTTTTAGAAGAAAAAAATTGTAAAATTTCTTGGAAACTAGACAAGGAAAATACTAGGGAATAATTTCTTACAAAATAGATTTCACACCTCTGTAGAAATCATGAAGATAAGGATGATCTTCTAGAAAAACTTTCTAATGACCTTAAGTAAGTGAATTCTGAAAATAAAAAACGTTCTAATGATCTTAAGAATGCTATTTAAAAAATAAATGTTTTTGAGGAAAAGTCTAACTCTATGGAAATAATTTCAGAGGGCAGGAATATATTCATAAGATGAAAATTCAAAATATATCCCCTCGTGAAACTTCTTCCAAACTTTGCTTCTGGTATATAAAATTTTGACAAGATCTATTCTCAAATCACACCTCAAGGAAATACTATTGGAGTAGTTTATACTCTCAAAAAACTAATTTTCAAAAACAACTATTTTATTCCATCCAGAGCCCCTACTAAATGCATATATTGTGGACACTGAAAGAAAAAATTTTATTTGAATAATGTTCAATCTCTTGGGATTTATAAAGATTATTTTTCTAAACAAATATAGATACCCAAAATTTTATTGTCTAAAAATTCCGGATCCAAGAATGTCTGGATTCAGAAAGTCTAACATTCTTATTTTTAGGAAAATAAAGAAAGTGCCAATAGAAATACTTGGTACAAGGATAGTGGATGTTCTCGGCATATGACTGGTAACAAAAACTACATTGAAAAGATTATCAAGACGAATGGAGGAAAAGTAACTTTCAAAGATAATGCTATGGGAGAAATTATTTGTATATGTGACATCATTATTCTTGAAAAAACATTGATTTCAAATGTTTTATTTGTTAAGGGTCTTAAGAACAACCTCATTATCATATTTCAATTATGTGATGAAGGTTACATTTTGAATTTTAGGAATGACAAGTGATTAGTACACAATTCCAAGGAAGAGTTAATTCTTTCTGCCAATAGGCAAGAGAATGTTTACACACTAAACATAGAAGACCTTTGGAACAAAGACATACATTTCCCTAGTGCAATGGAAGACCATTCTTGGTTATTCCTTAGAAGGTTAAGACACTGTAACCTTAAGAACCTATGAAAACTCTATAATAAAAGACTAGTTAAGGATCTACCAGAGCATAGATTTAATTCATCAAAAGATTGTGGTCCATGTCAATTCGGCAAGAAACTTAAATCATGATTTAAATCAGTCGGTTAATTCTCAACTACTAATACATTATAGTTAGTGCATATGGATTTTTTGGACCAACAAAACTGGAAGAATTGGAGGAAAATATCATGTATTTATCTTAGTTGATGATTAAACTAGATTTATGTGGGTCTATTTTCTAGAAAAGAAATCTGAAGATTTTTTGTATTTCAAAATCATTAGATCCCAAGTTAAAAATGAGAAAAATCATCCTTTGATAACTATTCATAGTGATCATGGAAGAGAATTTAAAAATTATGATTTTAAAACTTTTTTTAGTTGAAATGGAATTACTCATAACTTCTCAGCACCTAGAACACCTCAACAGAATGATGTTGTTTAAAGAAGAAATATAATTCTTCAAGAGATAACAAGAAACCTGTTGAGTGAGTATTCTATAGCCAAAAAATTTTGGGCTGAAGCTGTAAGTACTTCTTGTTACACTATAAATCATTTTTTGATTATACATATACTTAATAAAACTCCTTAAAAGTTATGGAATGGTAGAAAACCTATACATCCCTACTTTAAGATTTTTGGTTTCAAGGTATTCATTTTGAATACTAAAGATAATTTACACAAATTTTCACAAAATCTGATAAAGGAATTTTCATAGGCTACTCCACAACTTCTAAGGATTATTGAGTTTTAAATAAAAACAATTATACGGTTGAAGAAATAGTATATGTCAAATTTGATGAAACTGGTCCCTTTGTTTTTAAACAACCCCAACCTACATCTTCGGATGTTTTTTCAAAAAAAGGTTATCAACCTTTGTTAGAAGATCCTTCTGATAATGAAAATGTCGAAAAATATGTTTCTGAAGCATTTACCCCCGAATATTTCCTACCCTATGTTGATGAACAGGTTTTACCAAATCCAAATCAGTTGTTTCATAATAATCATCTCAGTGATAGTATCATTGGTGATGTAAATCAACCTGTAAGGACTAGAAGTTACTTAAGGAATGAATTAGAACATCTAGAATTCCTTTACCAATGAGCACCAACAAGCACCGATGATGCTTTAGGTGATGATGATTGCATAAAATCTATACAATATGAACTAAATGGATTCGAAATGAATAAGTTCTGGACCTTGGATGAAAGGCCTAAGGAAACATCTGTTATTGGAGTAAAATAGGTCATCATATATAAGTGTGATGAAAATTGAATCATAGTTAAAAATAAATCTATATTGGTTTCTAAAGGATATAATCAACAAGAATGAATAGACTACGAAGAAACATATGATCTAGTAGCTAGACTTGAATCTATTCGTATTTTACCTGCCTTTGCAGCATTCTCATACTTCAAAACTTTTCAAATGAATGTGAAACGTGTCGTCCTTAATGGTTTTGTACAAGAGGATGTTTTTGTTGAACATCCTCGTGGGTTAGAAGATACAAAACATCTTGAACATGTTTATAAAATTACCAAAGCTTTGAATGGACTTATGAAATCCCCTCGAGCTTGGTTTGATAAACTTACCATATTTTTGCTTCAAAATAATTACGTTAAGGAAAATGGAGATCCAAACCTTTTTATAAAGTAATATAAGAAAAAAATTTTGATTCATCCAATTTATTTTGATGAAATTATATTTGGTTCAACTCAGAAATCTTTAATTGATTCCTTTGTGGATCTAATAAAATATGAGTTTGAAATTAGTATGGTCGGTGAGTTAAAATTTTCCCTTGGAATTCAAATTTCCCAAAAACAAGAAGGAATCTATATATACCAATATAAGTATATTAAATATCTTCTTATAAAATATGGATATGAAAACACTAAGATAATTAGTACTGCCATTGGTACCTCAAACAAACTTGATGTTGATGAAGTTGGAAAACCAATATATCAAACATCTTTTAGGGGTATGATAAAAAAGTTACTTTACTTAATATCTAGTTGTCCAGACATAATATTTTCAGTATGATTATGTGCAAGATATCAATAAAATCCTAAAGAATATCATTTAAATGCATTGAAAAGTATGTTTCGCAACATAAAAGGAACCATGGATTTAAGAGTCTTTTATAGTTCTGGAAATGATTTTATTTTGGAAAGTTTTTCTAATGCAGACTTTGGTGCATGTAGAATGGATAGAAAAAGTACATCTCGATATTTTCATTTCTTAGGATATTCATTAGTTTATTGTTCATGCAAGAAGCAACACTTAGTATCACTTTCCACAGATGAAGATGAATATGTAACTGTTGGAAGTTGTTGTGCTCAAGTGTTGTGGATGCAACATACACTCACAGACTATGGTATGAGTTTTACCAAATCACAAATTCTGTGTGATGATACTAGTGCCATTTCCCTTAGTAGAAACTCTACACATCAATCTCGTTAAAAACACATAGATATTCGGAATTACTTTCTTAGGGATCACACACTAAAAGGAGATATCATTCATCAATTTATCGGAACACAAGATCAACTTGCTGATATTTCCACAAAATCTTTACCCTCTGATAGATTTTAATACATTAAACAAAAGATAAAAATGATAACTATATCTTAATATTCCGTGTTAACTTTCTGTTTAAACCAATCTCCTTATAGTAAAAATCTTATTTCCATAGGGGGAGTACATTTTCTTGTTAGACTTTCTATATTTTTCGTAATGATGATTTTCGGAATTTTCATAATGAATACTTTCTAAATTTTCGTAAGGAAGAATTTCTAAATTTTTATAATGAAGAATATTTAAAAATTCATATTCAGTTTTTCAAATTTTTTCATAATCAATGTTTTTCTAAATCTAAACTTCTTCAAGAATTTTTTTTCGCATTATGAATAATCTTTCTAGCAATCTGAAAGGTATGTTTTCTTTCCTGAGTTTTTGTAATCATCCTTTACTAGCTGGTATTTTCTTTTGTTTTTAAACATTTGAGATTCTATTTTCCTTAAATATGAATGTTTTTATTAAAAAAACCTCAAAATATTGGATCCAATATTTCCTTGCGGCAATCATATCGACCATCAGATCTGATCAGAAGGATTTTCAGCCATTCGATTGAGTTTTGAAGATGAACTGTCACATAAAACACCTATATAAAGGACCCCCCGATGGTTGTCCCACATCGAATCTCATTCTCTTGTGTGCTGAAGTGATGACCTTATACATAAGCTCATTCCATATTTTTAAAGGTTTCTCAATTTGGAATGTCTGTTGAAGAATCCTCTCAGAAAGACATGTCTACTTCCAAGCCAATCTCGGAGTGGCAGATCTCTAGAAAAAGATTGGTGCATCCGAAATTCTTCACCAAGTATTATACTATAATATTGAAAAACATAAATCTCAATGGTTGGGATAGTGTTTACATATTGAATCTAGGTGCTCAAGATTCAGTGTATCTAGATTTGATAATTGAATTTTATGAATCTGTGAATTTCTTTAAAGAAAAATGAAGAGAGAAGTTTTGTTCAAGTGCTATGGAAAGACTTATGCTCTCTAATATACTAAGGCAACTAGTTTGGTTGGTATTTCATAAGAAGGGGAAGCTGATTTCTATTCTCATAAGCTGCCAGATGTCAAAGGATGCTTTGTTAAGGTGAATGTTATAGAGTTCCTCGTCCTTACAGATGTAAAGACTCCAATGATTTCCCACTTGTCTAAAAATCATCATATCCTCGAATTATGGTTTCAAGGGTTTATAATTCTGAGAAAAGGGGACAAATACACTTTGAAGAAATGTGAAAGGTTTATTTTAGATTATCTGGTGAACCTGAGGAAGGATATGTTTGTTAATAATATTCTCATTACGATTGAGAATATTAAGAATGTAAAGTTAAAGTCTCAGATAATCATGTATGCATCCATTCCCTCTAAGTTAATTGTTCGGTGATTAGAATCTTTTAAAATTCCTTGGAGCTCGAATTCAAGGAATTGCAAAGTCATGTTCGTAAGTGATGATACCCTGAAAAGGATGAACATTGGTTTTTCTACAGAATCTGGACAATTTTATGACTTAACAGAATAAGAAGCTGAAGTTATTCCGAAAAAACAAGAAGTGGCTAAACATTCCAAAAAGGGAGGAAGGAAGAGGGAATTGAAGGAAGTGGAAGAAAATTTAAACTCTCCTATGGCCAAGGAAGTTCAATCCATACCTCCAAAACCTAAGAAGAAAAAAAGCCTATCCAGATGAGGTAGTTTCTAAGTGGAGGGAAGATAAGAAGAATATGAAAGAAGGGGAGCCCAAGTTTGGACTAGACCCTGTTGAAGCAAAATCCTTAAAAGAGAAGACAACTGATGAGATTGAAAATCAAGCTAATGAAAAGAATCCAAAGAAGAAGTTTAATAAAGCAGAGATTGATCAGCCCTTCTTAGGGATACTGAGAAAGAATCTGAAAATATTTTGTTACTAGAATCCTTCTTGGTAGAAGCTTCACCTGAAACTCCAGGAAAGAAGTATGTTACTCTAGAAAAGTTCAAAGAAAAATAAGTAGAAAAGGTATAATAATAAGAGAAAGAATAAGGTAGTGGTGATACCAAATATCTCATTAACAAAGTATTACAGTTTTATAAGAAGGAGAGTCTATCTGAGAAACACTCAATCCAAACATTCAAGCCGAATCTTCAATACTGGCTACTCCTGGGAAGGATGAAGGAATGGATGATGTTGAAGAAAATAATACATCTGAATAAGAATGTATTAATAGATATTTCAGTCCTCCTGAGGATGATGAGACAATATATGAGAAAGAATAGATATATGAAGATAAAATTATTTAGCTCTCTGATAGTGAACATGAATCTCCGGATGAGGATTCCATTCTGAAAGATGATAAAGGAAAATAGGTGGTTGTTGATACACCTAGTAAAGTTGTTTGGAAGAAGAAGGATGATGATGGATCTTTAAATAGGAAACTTGCTGACCTAGAGAAAGAGCCCTCACCTTGAAAAGTTTCAGATTCAGAATCATCATCTCTTGGACATGGTTTTGATGTTTAATCATTAAAGAAGCTTGTTGGCACCATTCTGATTTTTCCAAGCATTAACTCAAGATGTCATAAGCTTCAACATATATTAAACCAGAAATAGGATTTAGTATCCACTCTGATGGATAATTGTGTGAAGCTTGAAGCTGATTTCAAGATTTTTTTTCATTAAATACGATACCCACAAAAGGTCTTGTAAGAAAATGGTTAGCTAGTCAAAGAAGATAGTTGAATATATGAGAGATCTTGATGAGTTCCAATATAGTGTCAAGGATGCATTTGACATTGAAGATGTTAAGATAAAGGATCTCACAAGTAGCTTTAAGGAGAATCTTACTCTGAAACAAAATTCTCATAGTCAAGAATTGAAGGATTTGAATGGGAAATTGTATTCAGTGGCTCAAAGCTGGAAGAGAGAAAGGGATCTTCAGATTGAGGTAGAAGAAAATCTTGTCAAACAGGAAGAAGTCCTGAAGGCTCAGGTCGAGGCTGTGAAGGCTTAGAAAGATGGAATCAAAGCTTTAGAGAAGAAAGCTCAGGATCAGGATCAGATTCTCAAATGAGAATAAGAAACCCAAAAAGAGATTATGAAGCTCAAAACAATTGAGAAGAAGAAGATGCCCAAGGAAAAGGAATGATGATAGACCCAATCCGATCTTTTGATGTATTTTCCTTGTATAAAAGTTTTCCTATCGTAATGAATTGTTTGGTTGCTTGTATTTTGGATGTGTTTCACTAATATTTCAGGTACCATAATTTCTTTTCCATTCCCTCAAAGTCCTTTTTGAATATCACAAATGGTAAGAAAGGAAAAATATTTCTAAGGAAAGAATAAATATCCCTATCTAAGTGGGGATTTTTCTAAGGGGGACTTTTCCTTAGATAGATTTTTGTATTCAAGATAATGAAAAATCTCATTCCGGAAATCTAGAATACAATCCTTAGTGTTCCAAAGCCTAATGGGGAGTTAGTCGTATTCATCATTACCCATGTGATAAGGGAGATAAGTTTTATTGACAAAGTCTAGAAAAATATTTTATAATTCCTTATATTCTTTTTCGAAATAATTTTTGTGCCTTCCAAAAAAGGGGATATTGTTGAGTCAATACGGTTTCCTTATCACTTTTCCGTTTCTTCTTGTTGTGAAAATCACAAACATGTTATCTTAAAGAAAATTTCAATTTTCCATTCCCAAGGAAATTTATCCTTACCATGTTTTTAATTATTCATTTTGTCAAAGTGAAAAATTTGTTTTCGTATCCAAAACCTCAAAATCATATATATACATAGGTATAATGAATTCTATTTTCAGGATCTGAATTTAGGTTCTGAACTCTGTAAATTCAGACTCTGAACTCTTCTGAGTTCTGACTCTGAATTCTCTGAATTCGGACTCCGAACTCTTATGAGTTCTGACTCTGAATTCTATGAATTCAGACTCCAAACACTTATGAGTTCTGAATCTGAGTTCTCTGAATTCACACTCTAAACTCTTATGTGTTCTGACTCTGAAATCTCTGAATCTAGACTCTGAACACTTCTGAGTTCAGACTCCGAATTCTTATGAATTAAGATTCCGAACTATCTACGTTCAGGTTCCAAATTCCTATGAATCCAAATTCTGAATTTCCATGAAATTCAAACTCCAGAATTCTAAAGAATTTAGTTTCTGAATTCCTTGGAAAATAGAATCTAAATATCCTTATGTTATAGATACCAAATTTATTTTTAGTTAGACTCCGGACATTCATTTTTCCATACATTATGAAAAATGAATTTTCTAAAGTGACCATATTTTTTCTTACTCATGTTTTGGTTATAAAACAATTTCATGAATTTAGATACTAACTAACTATTGTTTGAGTGACAAATTTACAGGTCCCTCATAAATTCAATGAAAAATATGACTGTTGGAGGAGGGAGCTGACCGTTGGAGCTGTTCCTATAAATAATAGCTCATTCAAAAGAGCTAAGTAGAAGTTGATCAATCTAGAGCTTACATGATGTTGAAATAATTTCTAGAGAGAGAGGCTCTTATAAACACTCAGGATTCATGCAGAACGTTTGAACAGATTGTTCAAACTTTTCTTTATGCATAATTTATTTGTGCAGAGCTTTGATTTCCATAAAATTAGTGTCTTCTGGTTATGAAGTCAGAGGTGCTAATTTCCTTAAAAATCTAGGGCTTTCGGGGATTGCAAGACAGATACCGATCATCAGATTGAGGGTTTACCTGGTTTTCGGTAAGACAGAATTTCTTGAAAGTATAAATCAAGGGAAATTTATCCATGTTTGTGAGATACCCTTCTCTTTGGGATAAAAGATTTACTACTTGTTACTTGTAGTGTTTCAATTTTTTTCCTCTCTAATTTTGGTTGTTGAAGAAAGTATAACTATGTTATGCTTTCTTATACTTGTAATCTTGTTAGATAGGATTATATATTCTTTAAGATAGAATATTTTTTATTATAAACATTTTTTAATATTCATTTTAGGAATCACCTTTTAATAATTACATTTTCGGAATCAAGAAAGTTATTAGAACATAGAGGTGTTGTGAATTTTGTTTATAAAAAACTTCCTCAAAGAGTTTTTGAAGTATAAAATTCACCCCCACCCCCACTTGTATATTGTGTATCTACACAATAGTTTGATACTACAATCAGTATCATATCTATCTAACTATAAATACCACAATTATTGTAAGAGAACTCAACCGGAGGATGATGTTGGTCTCATACTCCTTTGAAATCCATAGAACAAGCACTCAACATGTATTCCATTATTTGAATAGTTTTCTCAGATTGGCCATCTTTTTGTGGATGATAAACTATATAGATGTTCAATTTAGGGTTTAATGAATATTGGAGAGTTTTATTGAAATTAGATTTGAATATCATATCTCGATCAGATATAATAAATAGTGGTACTCCATGTGTCCTTAAAAAATTTCAAATGTATTTTCATGAAAGTTGATCCAGGTAGAATTACTCTCAAATTTGGATAAATTTTGTTGTCTTTATGTGTTAATCCACAATAACCCATATAGAATTGTTTCTTATGAATTTATTCGGAACTCCAGTGATAAATTACATGGTGAGGTTTTCCTATTTCCATGATGGTATGGGTAATGGTTGCATCCTCATTTTATACTTTTTTCTATCAACCTTCACTTTCTGATATACCAGGCACCTTGATGTATATTTAGTGATATAATTTTTCATATATTCCCATGAATAGTTTTCCCACATATATCTATATGAATTTGTGCTCCCTGGGTGAATATAGATTGTTGAGTTATGTGCATCATTCAGAATATCTTTATTTATTACTAGATTTTATAGTACACATAGTTGTGACCCAAATCATACAACTCTTTTCTCATAATTTTTATACTCTTAGGATTCCCCCTTCTTTATAGCTTCTATATTCATCTAAATTTCCACATAATTTATTAGAGAATACTTTATTTTCTCCATGATTATGGTTGATAAATAATTTGGGAAAACATTGGTGGTTTTCCTTCTTTAATTATTCCCATGTCCATCATTTTCAAATATAAGAATATTGGATCCTTATCAATTCTCATCGTATATAATATTGTAGGAAACATTTTACATAGATCATCTACCACATTATTTTCCATATAGGGAGGGTAGTAGATTGAGCAGTCATAATCATTGATGATCTCTAACCATCATCACTGGCACATATTATGATCCTTTTGAGTGAATATATATTTGAGGTTCATATGATTAGTATATATTTCACACTCCACCTAATGATAATGTAACCAAATTTTCAATGTGAAGATCATAGCTTCCAACTCCAGATAATGTGTGGGATAGTTTTTCTCTTGAATTTTCAGCTACCTTGATTCATATGCTTTCAATTTATTATTTGAATCAGTACATAGCCTTATCCCTTCTTTTAAGCATTGTTTTATACCACAAGGAGTTAACCACATATCTTAAGTTTTAGTACTGGAACGGTGATAATACTCTTTTTAACTCTTTGAAGCAATATTCACATTCACTAATCTAGAAACACTTTTCTCCCTTCTGAGTTATCTAGGTCAGTGGGATTGCAAATTGTGATAAGTTCTTAAAAAATCTATGGTAATACACAGATAAACCAAGGAAAATACGGATATCCATTATAGATGTTTTCCTTGACCAGATATTGATTCCCTTTGACTAATAAGGGTCCATAAATATTCATATGCTGGTGATAACATGCACCAACACTGATTCTTACTCCATCCAGAACTCACATTTATTGTACTTTTCATAACTTTTCTCCCATTGAAAAGTATTTACAATAGTATTCAAATTCTCCTCATGTTCCCCCTTTACATTAGTGTATATTATAATTTCATCAACAAACACTATAAATTTTTTTGTGTTAATCTCTAAAAACTATATTCATTATGTCCATGAATATTCTAGGAGCATTAGTGTGTCTGATGGGAACAAATATGAACTCATAGTTTCCATACCTCATTTGAAAGGTAGTCTTGGAAATATCTTCTGTCCTCACCATTGATTGGAGATATTTTGAACAATGGTTGACCATAGAGAAATACTTGTCCCAAGAAGTTCAATAAACAAGTCATCTATCAATAGGAGGGGATAATTGTTTTTATCATGATTTTTTTGATCACATGATAACCAATGTATAAGTGCATTGATCCATCCTTATTCTTGATTAATAGGACTGGTGATCCCATGGTGAAACACTCAGGAATATAAAACCCTTCTATAGATTCTCTTATAACTACTTTTTTAGTTCCTCCAACTCAATGGATGCCACTCTATAAGGTGTCTCTAATAAAGGTAGAGATCTAGGAATATGTTCAACTGTAAAATCAACCACTCGATTAGGAGGAAGATCAGAAAATTACACAAGGAACTCATCAAGGTAGTCCCTTACAATGGGAATGTCTTCAAACATGATTATCTCCTCTGTCTCAATAGTTTTAGAAACATATGACTTCTTATAACAAATAATATGCACACATTACATGATGATTATAAAGGATTTTTTTCCTCCATCTTACACTTATACTAAATTGGAGGATGCCTTGGGATGTGAAGAGTGATCTCCATTTCCATAAATTTGTTGTTGTCTTTGCATAAACATATCCAATCTATGCCCAAATTAGAATCAAACTCTACCAAAAGATGTAAGAACAGATTCACTGGGAGGTTTAGTCCACAAAGATTGATCGGGGAGGAGTTATATATTTTGGATATAATAATTTTACCATTTACTGTTCTCATGGAGTATTCAACCTCCATAGGTTGAGGTGGTGTTTAATTATTTCTACTAAACAAGAAATATATGAAAAAATATATCGAACCCGAATAAAATTGTCTATTCACTATTCTTTAATGAATAACTAGCATACCTTTCACCAAATAATTTTCAGGCTCCACCTCTGTGGTAGTTATGGAATATGATTTTCCTTTCTCCATTGGCTTTGGTGGATGTGGAATCTGATTACACTCGATAACTTGAGGTTTAGTGTAATTTCTTTCACAATTCCCATTCTTCCTACAATTTAAACATTGAACCATAGATTGTTCTCTCATTTCTTCCACCATAGTGTCCATATTAATCACGTCACATCTCCATTCATGATACTAGTGGACTTACCTCGCACACATGAAGAATTTCCCCAACCCCTTGTTGCAATTCCCATGATGATTTTTCCCACATTATTGACATTTTGCTGGTGGAGTTTTCTTTCAACCTCTTTCATTAGATACCCAATCATGAAACTCCATCTTTCATTTCTTATCTCTGTAGCCATGGAACCACTCTCCAAACTCCATATAAACTTTGATATCACATCAAACAACATCTTTATAACTCCCAATGTATAGAATTTATATATCCTTTAGAATATTTGGTTTTAAACAAATAGAGAATTTATCAATTTATATATCATTGTTGATAATAAAACATGATACATACCTTTCAAGCCTTGTGAAATTTACTTCATAGGTTGTGACAGATTCACCTTATCTTTTCTTCATCTATATGAATTATATCTACAAATTTGTGTTAATATTCTGTGGGAAATACTTAATATGAAACTATAAACCTTACTTAATATTGAATTATTACAAATTACACATCGATAATCTTTTCAGGTTTAGAGTTTTAGAGAATTAGATCATAAAACATGCATTACATTCCACATTTAAACAAAGTGGTTACAAAAAAGATAGTATTCATTTTTCCAATCAACGGAAACATATTTAAAATAAAACATGGATTATTTCTTGACACTTCCTTGGCACTATCATCATATCATGTACCATTCCCTTGACCTGTGAAAAACATTTCAAAAACTTGGTATGAGAATAAAAAGCTCAGTAAGAGTTATAAAAAGTATGGAAAGGAAACATGAGTACATATATATATAAGAATGAAATCATACTTTACCCATAAAACATATTCACTTTAACATACCTCATAAAATCATGAATAAATCATAGAAACCACAATACTCAAAGGTTACTTGAGGAATTAATAACATTCTTACGTAGGGAGTAACCATCTTGGTTATGTTTGGAATACCGATCACAGTATATTCCCTACATCTCTTCGGATAAACCTTAACATTTAACTCCTCCGTGTTACCCAATGCATTGGAGAGCTATATCGGGCTCACCCGCCCTTAGTTTATCATGGAACCACCGTCTTTATAACAATGCCCAAGAAACATAACATAATAATAGCACATAACATAATAATAAAGGAAATATAACATTCCCACACTTCAAAATAAATATAACATTTTAAGATAATGAAATAATGAATCCATTCTAAAAACCATTTTCAAAACTATTTAAAACATTTAATAAAGAGATTTCTAAATCAAAGTGTCCCATACCACATTGAAGCTTTTAAAATTTTAAACCATTAATATACATATAAATAAATCCTTAAAACCATTTTTAAAACATGGATATTTATGAGAAATATTTATAAGATTAAATCATTAAAACATTTAAAACGATATTTTAGTTAAAGGGTTTTTAACAAAATGAGAGACACTTGAATACAATACTTGAGGAATAACATTTAATCAAAAAATTATAATATCATGAAAATAAAGGGATTCATGAGATAATATTCCAAAGGACAGTATATACACCATATAAGAGTGAATTGGTGAATAACAACAATAAAGTCTCAATGGAAATGTAAATTGAGATTAAATCCATTATAAAGATGGTATCCTTAAATTAAGGATAAATAAATCTCATAATTATGTGAGACAAATATAAATACACACAATATAAGTGGATATTAAGTGTAAAATAATCAAAGGTCATTCACACATATTCAAAGTATGACACATTCAATAACTACATGTTGAACCCAAATAAATCCAAATTGGGTTAAGAAGTTCCCTTGACAGCCTAATGACGTCACATCAAATTTTAGAACAAGAGTTGATGAGAGAGATAAAGGGTATCTCATCACTTGGACATAATATTTATGGAAATAAGGATATATAAGAATATATCTCCACATAATAAGATAAAAATTAAAAGATATAACAAAAGAAGTCTTTTAAAAAGAGGAGGGTGAAAGGTTCCCTTACCGATTTGGGTAACTTTCAAAACGTACACCCCATGAAAGAAGGAATATAAAACATTGATGTAAATTCTCATAAAAGAACTTATGTTACACAAATAGTGGAATAATGGACAGTACATACACCACTAAAAAGGAAATATTGGAAAATGTAGCATGAATCTCACGAAAACACGAAGTGAGATAAAAGCCCCTTACGAAATTTCGGCAGCCGAATGGCGCCAATTAAAACTTCCAAAATGGACTGATGAGAGAAAATAGGGTCTCTTATCATATGAAAATAAAAATTACAGTAATAGTAATATAAAATAACATCCCAATATTAAGAAATATGATCTTAAAAGGAATTACATAAAAGAGTGTACTTAAAAAGAAAGAGAGGGGTAGGATCCCTTACCTCGGGTCCGAATTAACTCGATCATTCTTTAACATCCTGAATAATAAACTTGAGTTAATTTATAGTTTCTCAAGAACCTTTTTAAAGTTCATTATTCCTTTTATATAACTTATTTCCATGTTATAAACATTATGTAATCATCTATGTTAATAATGTTTGTTTTGTCGATATTTGGTTCTTAAGTCGAAAGTGGACATCTTACAATTATATGTTATTCGTGTGGTCAAAGGTTCATTATATATAGAATGATATTCATGATTTTTATATCATATATATCATATATATCCCTAATATACATGTATTTATAATATTACATAATCATTTAGAGCTAAGAAATGAAATGCACTGTTCATAGAGACGGTAAGAAGTATGTACGCATGAACGCTACTTTCATTTCTATGTCATATTAATGGAATTAAAACTAAATGAGAGGTATGTATATTTTAATTCCAGAATTATATTCATCATTTATATGTAACATAAATCAAATATAATAACTTTAAATCCATCCATTATACATCCCACATATGGCATTAACGAATCAAATCATTTTGAGGGGGTGGTAGTCCGCACTTCCTAAAATGAAATTATCGTGTTTACCCACAATGGAAACCATAAAGGTATGCCACAAAAGAAAAATAAAGAATCACAAGTAAAACATAAACATATTATATATCATATATAAATATAGTGACATCTTAATGGCCACCTTTGAAGGTGTTATATGAGGGTTTAACAATCATCGTTTCGTGAGGCAGAAATTCGACATCCAAAGAAACAGTATGTTCTTTAACCATTAGATGTATGTGTGTGTAAGTGTAGCTAGAATTCATCTTATAACACCATCATAGTATATTTAAGATAATGGAGTTGTTACAAAATAAATGAATAAAAATAGTTTATGGGGTTGGAGAAGCAAAATAAAACAAAATAACACAAGTGAAGACATTACCTTAAAATCGGGTAACTCTCTTTGATTTGAGATCAATGGCTTCCTTGGGAAGACTTATGCACAATTTGAGGCTTCTAGGAGTAATAGAGGGATGTGGAGAGGAAAAATGATCAGGGTTTGGCTGAGCAAAAGGATTGAGAGGTGTGGTTATGGTGGTAGATGTGGGGGCCTTTTATAAGAGGAGAGGAGGGGCACTCTTGGAATGTTAAAAAATGATACTTTATTTTCAAATGAGTTTCGGATTTTAAAGGTCCCACATTGATGTATTTCGAGGATAAGGTGGAAAGGGTTCGAAATATACTAATCCAATAGGTTTTTGACAAGTTTAAGTTATAGGTTTAACATTATCTTTTCATTTTATTTAAATCCTTTATTAATGAGGTAATCGCCGCATCATCATGATGTCGTATTTAATTTAATTTATTTAATGTCTAAAATTTATAAAAAATATCATGATGTATTAAATATTTTGAGATTTATAATGAATATTTATAGTCAAAAATATGACTTGTATAACCCCATTTAAAAATTGTTTTAGTGAAACATCTCATGCTTGTGACATTTTTAATTTAACTTTAAATAAAAAGTTATTTATGTCATTTTCCAACCAAAGTGGCTCAATGGGGACCCCAAGTTGACCCATAGTTTGTCTTGGTCGGCCATGACACATAAAATAAGGGTAGGACATGTTTATAAGTCATTTCATATTATTAAAACATTATTTTTACCTTAAATTACACTAATTACCTCTAATCACGATTAAGAACATAAAAGTTACTATTCACCAAAAAATTATTTTAATCCCATTGAACCACATTTTACTTACTAATGACAACCATGTATTTCGGATTTTTGAAATTCAAAACACAGAGGTGGCAATTTTTTATTAAAATGAAAAATCAGTTTTTTTAACTACCACTTAGTGGTTTCACTATTCATCAAAAATTGACGTTTTTTAGAAAAATACCAAAAATTCACCCTAAGATATATTTGATATCCCGAACTCAAAAATGATATCTATTTTAAAAAATTCAAAACATATAAGTTTCATTAATTAATTTAATAATTAATTCCCTCTGTCAAAACAAATAGCATGTTTTTAAGAAATAATATCTATTAAAAGATTGACACTAGTTTAAGTCCAATTTCAAAGTGAAATTAATTCCAATGACCACTATTGGATTAAATGGTAAAAATATATTTTAATTTTACTTTAAAAACAATTCAAAAGATAATCTAATCATATAAATAAATTAGATTAAAAAGAGGTTTTGAATTAAAATACAACATTTTTCACTATTCATTAAAAATGAACTTTATCGGAAAGATACCAAAAATTTACACAAAGTAAATTTTGATGTCTCTGTTCTAAAGAAGAATTTTATTTTGTCAAATATAACACATAAAATTGTCAAAAAGTGTATTTAAAATAGGTTCTCCATCAAAAGACGGTTAATCGACCTTCTAAATAATATTAGAATGTTTACGCTTACAATTGAATTCATTCACATTTTTAATCCTCTAACATTTATTGTAAAAAGTAAAAATATTTGAAAAACATATATAATCATTTTTTAGTTAGTTCAGTTCATTCCCTCCATTACAACGGAAAGGCGTTAACTACCATTTAAAATAATATTATTTTATTATTATAGTGCAACGTAAGATTTCAAAGGAACTCATTGTTGCGTATTGGGTAAGCCATCAAGCATAGCGTCCCCTTTAAATTAATATTAACATTTTGTTCACAAATAGGGATAAATATAAAGATGTCATATTCTTTATTTACCTGGGGTGTTACATCCTTCCCACCTTTTGGGAATTGTGTCCTCGCAATTTTAAAATTGGGCTCGGAAACATCCTTCAGAGTCCCACATCGAAACAAGAGTCGATAAAACAATCACTTTAAAAGAAATAAAGAGAAGTACAAAGGTCACCCGAGTTAACCTATACTAGGATTCCATGTAGGAAAACATTGGCATGGAGGATAAAACATAGGGTCATGTTCTGATGGAGAGTGATAGGAAACATGTTTAGGATAAAGATAACCATAAGAAAATCACAAACTTGTGATGGGTTAAACGATATTCGATTCCCCAGTAGAAAAAGATAATAGAAAACATTTTTGTTTTAAGTTAATTTTTATTGAAGAATTTATTAATAAGGAAACATTATTACTTATCATGTAGACTTTCAACTTTTATTAGATTTCTTACACAAACTCATATTTTCTCCAAAAGATGAGTATTTAGGAAGACTTGTTCACTATAATCAACTTCTAGAGAATCACCGAATCCACAAAAGAGAACTATATACTTCCCATGTATTTAGACTTTAACCAAAACCAAAACCAAAATGGTTAGTACAAGATCAGATAATCCAGAAAAGGATAACCCTTTATAAAAAGAAAATCTATTCTTAATCTTCAAAATTTTTCCAACAAAACCCAAAGTTTAATGAAGACCATTTGATTAACAATTTGTCCATAAAATTCATCAAAGTAAACAAAACTAAGATTGAAACCCAAATATTTGAAGTATTTAGTCACATAGTCTTCCAAAGTACAAATTAACTTTTATCTCCAAATAACATCAGTTGCTCTTAAATTCTCATATTGAAAAGTAATTAACCTAATCACATATCCTCGATGATAGGTTAATCATTTCCATAGATTACCCAAAATAAACATACTCTTGATTCCTAAAATCATCTAACTAAAAATAATGAGTCAAACTAACCAGGGACTTCACGTAGTCTAGTGGTAGATGATAAATATCAGTCGCACATTGGTTGTGGGTTCGATTCCCGCAGCTTTGTCCGACGTGACGAGTTGTCACACGGTCTGCGTGTTGTCCTTTTTCCAAAACTATATAATTCTTAAAACATTCCACAAAATGAGATAAAATCTTCAAAAATAATCATATCATATTTTAACCTCAAGTTTTCTCATGCCCTTCGTTTTCCATAATAACATATAATAACCCATAATTACCTCAAAAGTAAGGATCATATAAACTCTAATGGTTACCTTTATAATTATTACCTGAACTTCCACATCGATTGGTCATCTCGTACATGATGCATTACAGATCATACCAAGGTTCAAGTGGTTGATCATGACTCCTTGATAGATGGTTTAGAACAACCACAAGTTTCCTCATTGAATCCCCCATTTTATAAAGTATCTTAATTAGAGAACCACCACAGTTTCCTTCAAACATGTTGTCTCTTTGGTTCCTGCTAGATCCATCCATTCACTAAAAACAGACATGTCAGTGTGAGTATATCAACAAAACCATCATGTACTAATGAGGAAGGTAAACACTAAGATATACTTACTCATTCACTTTATCTAAAACTAGGACTCCTTCTGAAATCCTAACCATTATGGTACTGTCACTTATTCCTAGAGAATACCCTAACCTCTAAAGTTATCTAAACTGACCTCTGATACCAACTATAAGGCCCCGGCCTTAAACCTTACTTAATCTTGAGTTATTATAAGATTACACATCGAGAATCTTTTCAGGTTTATAGTTTTTGATAATTAGATCATAAAACATGCATTAAATTCCACATTTAAACAAAGTGGTTACACAAAAGATAGTATTCATTTTTCCCATCAACGGAAACATATTTAAAATAAAACATGGATTCTTTCTTGAAACTTCTTTGACATTATCATCATATCATGTACCATTCCCTTGACCTGTGAAAAACATTTCAAAAACGTGGGATGAGAATAAAAAGCTCAGTAAGGGTTATAAAAAGTATGGAAATGAAAATGAGTACATATATACATAAGAATGAAATCATACTTCACCCATAAAACATATGCACTTTAACATACCTCATAAAATAATGAATAAATCATAGAAATCATAAGACATAAAGGTTACTTGAGGCATTCATAACATTCTTACGTAGGGAGTAACCCTCTTGGTTACGTTTGGAATACCCATTATAGTATATTCCTTAAATCTCTTCGGAGAAACCTTAACGTTTAACTCCTTCACGTTACCCAATGCATTGGAGAGCTAAATCAGGCTCACCCCCCCTTAATTTATCATGGAACCACTGGTTATTATAACAAAGCTCAAGAACCATAACATAATCATAGAACATAACATAAGCATAAAGGAAAGATAACATTCCCACATTGCAAAAACAATATAACATTTTAAGATATTGAAATAATGAATCCATTCTAAAAACCATTTTCAAAACTATTTAAAACATTTAATGAAGAGATTTCTAAATCAAAGTGTCCCATACCACATTGAAGCTTTTAAAATTTCAAACCACTAATATCCATATAAATAAATCCTTAAAACCATTTTGAAAACATGGATATTAATGAGAAATATTTATAATATTAAATCATTAAAACATTTAAAACGATATTTTAGTTAAAGGGTTTTTAACAAAATGAGAGACACTTGAATACAATAATTGAGGAATAACATTTAATCAAATCTTTATAATATCGTGAGAATAAAGGGATTCATTACATAATATTGCAAATGACAGTATATACACCATATAAGAGTGAATTGGTGCATAATAACAATAAAGTCTCAATGGAAATGTAAATTGAGATGAAATACATTATAAAGATGGTATCCTTAAATTAAGGATAAATCAATCTCATAATTATGTGAGAAAAATATAAATACACCCAATATAAGTGGATATTAAGTATAAAATAATCAAAGGTCATTCACACATATTCAAAGTATGACATATTCAATAACTACATGTTGAACCTAAAGAAATCGAAATTGGGTTAAGATGTTCCCTTGACAGCCTAACGGTATCACATCAAATTTTAGAACAAGAGTTGATGGGAGAGATAAAGGGTATCTCATCACTTGGACATAAAATTTATGGAAATAAGGATATATAAGAATATATCTCCACTTAATAAGATGAAAATTAAAAGAAATAAGAAAAGAAGTCTTTTAAAAAGAGGAGGGTGAAAGGTCCCCTTACAGATTTGGGTAACTTTCGAAACGTACACCCCATGAAAGAAGGAATATAAAAAATTGATGTAAATACTCATAAAAGAATTTATGTTACACAAATAGTAGAATAATGGATAGTACATACACCACTCAGAATGAAATATTGGAAAATGTAGCATGAATCTCACGAAAACACAATGTGAGATAAAAGCCCCTTACGAAATTTCGGCAGCCTAATGGCGCCAATTAAAACTTCCAAAATGGATTGATGAGAGAAAATAGGGTCTCTCATCATATGAAAATAAAAATTACAGTAATAGTAATATAAAATAACATCCCAATCTTAATAAATATGAGCTTAAAAAGAATGACATAAAAGAGTGTACTTAAAAAGAAAGAGAGGGGTTGGATCCCTTACCTCGGGTCCGACTTGACTCGATCGTTCTTTAACGTCCTGAATAATAACCTTTAGTTAATTTCTACTTGTTTAATAACCTTTTTCAAGTTCATTATTCCTTTTATATCACTTATTTCCATGTTATAAACATTATGTAGTCATTTAAGTTAATAATGTTTGTTTTGTCGATATTTGGTTCTTAAGTCGAAAGTGGACTTCTTATAATTACATGTTGTTC
The DNA here is from genome assembly GCA_963277665.1 of Viscum album. Classification (NCBI taxonomy): domain Eukaryota; kingdom Viridiplantae; phylum Streptophyta; class Magnoliopsida; order Santalales; family Viscaceae; genus Viscum; species Viscum album. The sequence goes on from CAUJRU010000666.1 coordinate 228,808, forward strand.
GTGTGGTCAAAGATTCATTATATCCAGAATGATATTCATGATTTTGATATCATATATATCATATATATCCAGAATATACATGTATTTATAATATTACATAATCATTTAGGGGTAAGAAATGAAATGCACCGTTCATGGAGACGGTAAGCCGTACGTACGCATGAACGCTACTTTCATTTCTATGTCATATTAATGGAATTAAAACTAAATGAGAGGTATGTATATTTTAATTCAAGAATTATATTCATCATTTATATTTAACATACATCATATATAATAACTTTAAATCCATCCTTTATACATCCCACATATGGAATTAAAGAATCAAATCACTTTGAGGGGGCGGTAGTCCGCACTTCCTAAAATGAAATTATCATGTTTATCCACAATGGAAACCATAAAGGTATGCCACAAAAGAAAAATACAGAAGAATAAGTAAAACATAAAACTATTTTATATCATATATAAATATAGTGACAACTCAATTTCCACCTTTGAAGGTTTTATATGAGTGTTGAACAATCATCGTTTCGTGAGGCAGAAATTCGCCATCCACAGAAACAGTATGTTCTTTAACCATTAGATGTAGGTGTGTGTAAGTGTATCTCAAATGATTCATATAACAACATCCTAGTATATTTAAGATACTAGAGTTGTTAGAATATAAATGAATAAAAATGGTTTAGGGGGTTGGAGAAGCAAAATAAAACAAAAGAACACAAGTGAAGACATTACCTTAAAATCGGGTAACTCTCTTTGATTAGAGATCAAAGGCTTCCTTGGGAAGACATATTCCCAATGTGAGGATTCTAGGATTAAGATAGGGATGTGGAGAAGAAAAATGATCAGGGTTTGGCCGAGCCAAATGCTTGAGAGGTGTGGGTAAGGTGGTAGAGTTGGGGGCCTTTTATAAGAGGAGAGGAAGGTCACTCTTAGAACGCTACAAAATGTTACTTTATTTTCAAATGTGTTTTGGATTTTAAAGGTCCCACAATGATGTATATAGAGGCTAAGGTGGTAATGGTTCGAAATATACTCATCCAATAGGTTTTTTACAAGTTTATGTTATAGTTTTAACATTATCTTTTCATTTTATTTAAATGCTTTATTAATGAGGTAATCGCTGCATCATCATGATGTCATAAATATTTTAATTTATTTAACGTCTAAAAATTATAAAAATATTATCATGATGTAGTAAAACTTTTTATATTTATAATTAATATTTATAGTCAAATATATGACTTGTATAACCAAATTTAAAAATTGTTTTAGTGAAACATCTCATGCTTGTGACATTTTCATTTTAACTTTAAATAAAAAGTTATTTATGTCATTTTCCTACCAAAGGGGCTCCATGGGGTCCCCAAGTTTACCCATGGATTGTCTTGGTTGGAAATGACACATCAAATGAGGGTAGGACATGTGTCTAGGTCCTTTAATATTTTTAAAACTTTATTTTTACCTTAAATTGCACTAATTACCTCTAATCGCGATTAAGAACATAAAAGTTACTATTCACCAAAAACTTATTTTAATCCCATTGAACCACATTTTACTTCCTAATTAAAACCATGTATGTTGGATTTTTGAAATTTAAAACACAGAGGTGGCAAATTTTCATTTAAACAAAAAAACGTTTTCCTTAACTACCACTTAGTGGTTTCACTATTCATCAAAAATTGATGTTTTTCAGAAAAATACCAAAAAATCACCCTAAGCTATATTTGATATCCCGAACTCAAAAATGATGTCTATTTTACAAAATTCACAACATATAAGTTTCATTAATTAATTTAATAATTAATTCCCGCTGTCAAAACAAATAGCGTGTTTTTAAGAAACAATATCTATTAAAAGATTGACACTAGTTTAAGTCCAATTTCAATGTGAAATTAATTCCAATAACCACTATTGGATTAAATGGTAAAAATAGATTCTAATTTTACTTTAAAAACAATTCAAAAGATAATCTAATCATATAAATAAATTAGATTAAAAAGAGGGTTTGAATTAAAATACAACATTTTCACTATTCATTAAAAAATGAACTTTATCGAAAAGATACCCAAAATTTACACAAAGTAAATTTTGATGTCTCGATTCTAAAGAAGAATTTTATTTTGTCAAATATAACACATAAAATTGTCAAAAAGTGGATTTAAAAGAGGTTCTCCATCAAAAGGCGGTTAATCGACCTACTAAAGAATATTAGAATGTTTACGCTTTAAATTGAATTCATTCACATTTTTAATCCTCTAACATTTATTGTAAAAAGTAAAAATATTTGACAAAAATATATAATCATTTTTTAGTTAGTTCTGTTCATTCCTTCCATTACAACAGCTAGGCGTTAATTACCATTTAAAATAATATTATTTTATTATTATAGTGCAATGTAAGATTTCAAAGGAACTCATTGTTGTGTATTGGGTAAGCCATCAAGCATAGCATCCCCTTTAAATTAATATTAACATTTTATTCAAGATAGGGATAAATATAAATATGTCATATTCTTTATTTACCTGGGGTGTTACAGAAACATTATCATAAGGTATTCCCCCTCCATATCTTCAATTTCGTCCTTTGGGTTTTTGTTCTTAATTAATTACCACTATTGTTCGAACTCTACACATAGAAGATAAATGGAAAAGTCACCTTCTCCATCTCAGAATAGAAAAGCACTAAAAATAAATTCTCCATTTAGTTGACCCATTGATCCATGACATGTGAACAATAAAATACACTATTCATCAGTAGTCATTTTCATGTAATAGAATCGATAGTTAATTTCTCCCTCTTATGTGAAGAATGATGTTGCATATTATTTTGGTTATTATTTATATCCTGGTATGGTTGTGTAAGAATCAAAATAAAAATTTAAAATCCACCTTTGAAATCATTGGGGATGTTATTTAGGAAATCATTCAACTGTTTTTCACATGGGTTGTTGGCCTGGATTCTCTACGATTCCAATATTTTTGAAAATAGAAAAATTTTTCAACCAAAAATATGTAAAAAAGTCATGAATAAATAATTTATAAAATTTTGAAATTAACTCTAAAAGAATATATTGTTATATCCCTATGTTTTCATCATTACAAAACACGGGTTCTTGGGTTATTACATTGTTTCATACTTAGGTTTTTCACTATGTTTCTCTAATAAAATTTCCCAAATTAGCTAATTCATGCTATAATACCCACTATAATGACCATGATGTTTATTTCATGAATATTAAAACATTTTAAAGATAAAAAACACAATAGTGTTAAAAAACAAGGATACAAAGGATTAGTGTGTTGAGAAAATTAGGTCCATATGTAAATTTTATATAGTTAAACAAAAAACATTTATTTAATTCATTCATCTTTAGACTTTTATTGGTTATCTTATTAGCCATAGTACAAGTATCCACCTGAGGATATACATTAGAAAAAAGGGGTGAGATAAAATCCCATTAAGAAGGTGAATAAGACACATGAAACATGGGTGAGCATAATTATCACAATAACATAATCAAAGGATCATAATTACAATCATGGGATAAATATTTAGATAAAGGCATTGAATGTGGAAATTCCTAAAAATGAAACACCATGTCTTAGTGGTCAAATACCCCACATATTTGTGGAAAAAATGGCTTCATGTTCATTCATATTTACCTTTATCTTATGGGATAGATAATATTACCCAATGAATTGGAGGGATATATAAATTCAAGTGCACCTATTACATCATAACATTTACATGAGAAATATAATTTTGGTCTCACATGTCGCATCATAACATTTTTATTATCATTCATTCCACATAGAACACATATCAATCATGGAAATAAAGTTACCAATGTAAAGGAATGGGTTTTATTTAATAAAAATAAATTCATGAATAAAATTTGGGGAACCAATTATATAAGGGAAAAAATTCTTGTTATCAATCGTGAGTGGAGAAGAAACAATCTCAATAGAAGTAACAAATTTGTTTTTTGAAAGAAGTGTTATTTTAGAAAAATCATGAATTTGTCATTAAACAAGATTGAAAATATGAATGACACATAAAGGAAAATATATAAAAAAATAAGTGATATTTATGGAACATTAATGGAACATCCATATTGAAAATGGAGTGAAAAAGTGATAATCCAATGAAATAGAGTTGGGTTCGAGAAATCCCCTTACCTTATGTCTAAATTATTTTATTCACAATAATATACTATAAATTAAAATTATATTAATTAATTAATAAATATATAACCTATTATACATTAATTTTATTCGTGATAAATTTTTTAAATTTCTTTCTGGCCATTTTGACGTGTTATAGTGTTCAATTTCATTGTTCGAGAGTGTTTGTTTTCTTGGTTTTCAGGATCAGTTATCTTGTACACATGAATGGATGTTCATGTAAAATTTTTAGAATTATAAAAATTTTATATCATATGTTATTAATTAAATTATAAAATATTAAATTATATTATATATCATTTGGTGACATAGTATGAGGATTAATCCTTTGATAAATAGTTAATGATAATCATTTAAGTTAATATTGGCGGGTTTCCATCACAATGAACTCGTTTTTCTTAATAATTCAGTATTATTTATAGAAGTTTAGTTATGAACATAAAAAAAGTTATAATATAAATTTTAAAATCTCTATAAACAATTATAATTGTTTTATTACCACATTTTAAGGAGGAAATGTAAAATGAAAACTTTTTATCCTCGAAGGCGAAAAATCAACACCTCACGAACGATGATTTCATTTTTAGAATAAAAGGATGAGTAGAAGTGGTTTGATAATTAATTATTAGAAAAAAAATACAATTATAGTATATAAAATATATTGTAATTATCATTCCACCTTAATGATTATATAATAAATAAAATAAAGGAACATGAAATGAACTTAAATGAAAGATAAATAGGGTTTTACCTCTTGAATTTTTCCTTCTTGAGAACCTCCTTAGAGAAAAGGTTTTGGTCTTTCGATGAGACCAAAGGATCCTGGAAGTGCGGGTTGGGTTGGTAAGTGTGTTAGGTATAAATTTTACATGATTCATGGTTTTAATGGTGTTAGTAGAATATTTAGTGAGGGGTGGTATTTAAAGGGCATGAGAGCGGTGTTTTCTCATTATTTTAATCATTAGATTATTGGTATGGTTCAAAAATATGAATAGATTAACCTATATCAAGAAGTATAATAAAAAAATGAAGTAGGTTTATATATTATGGGCATAAATCATCCATACATCATATATGACTCAATAATTCAGGTTATTATCTTTTAGCATAAATTATCATATTTTACTAGTCATAAGAAATTCAACTTTTTTTGAAAAATCCCAAACACGCACTTTAACCATTTTTTAATGCATTTAATTAAAAAATGATATCCATTTTATGAAATTTATTTTTTAAATATGTTAAATTAAATTTTTAATTAAATACTTCATTTAGATGGAAAATACTGATTTTAAAATTAAAAATGATTTTATTACACTTTGGAAAATTAATTAAGGTCTCCGAAATTAATATTATAATCATAAGAAAAATATATATTAATTTATACAAAAAATCTAAACAAAAAATATTTTAAATTAATATATTAATTATAAAATTTTAAACATTATTTTATTAAAAAAATACCAAAGCATAATCTATAATTTTCAAATAATTTATTCACATAAACTATGATATAATTACATCATGTTTTAATTTTTAGGATGGATAAATTTTATTTATACTTACATAGGTGTGGATAGTATTCTATTGGTCAGTTTAGTATCCATAAGGGTTAAATTACAATGCCAAAAGTCAATTTCCTCGTTCATCGGTATTGGTGCATAAAATCATATAAATACCTCTTATTTCATTCATTATTCATTTATAATGTTTTTATTGTGTTCTCTGTGTAATATTTTGTGACTTATAATATATGAAATAGTTATAATATGTGAGTATACATAAATAAAAGTCTATGTTTTTATAGTTCTTCCATTCCTTTTCTATAGATTTACTCTTGTATTTCATATTTTAAACTATCTATACTTTTTTTATTTCTCCTCTACGAGATAGTATACATTGCCTTTTCTATTTTTATTTTAACATCGTGATATTACATATAATCTTTGAAAATTATCAAATCAATTTAAAACTTATTCAAACAATCTCCAACAATATAAATTTATCTAAAATCACTTTAGGATATATTTAAATATTCTATAATCAAATTGGAATTATTCCCAAATCTATTGTACCACATGTGAACTCCTTTGAGTCCTTCAATGATATTATATTGCCTCAATTTCCTTGAATATTTTTAAAAATTAAATTAAATCATCATCAATGATACTTACATTATTTTTAGATTAATGTGGTAAATATCTCTACAACTTAGCTCTTAATCCCCATCACCATCCAAGTGATATTTCTACATAATGTAGTTATCTTCAAGTATGATAACACAAGGGTTGATCTTTACTAAAAAATACAACTAAAAGTTTTATTATGTATGAAAAACCATATCTTTATCTTTATAGATGCATTTTGTTATTCCATCTCTATGCACTAAGGGACATAAAAGGTTCTCCAAACTCTTTCAACCTAGAATCTTTATCTTTATCATTTCAATATGATTATTCTACGATTCAACATATCAACAATTAATGTAATAGTATCGAGATAATCCATCATCTTATTATCTTCCAACTCACCATACAAAGTTATGATAGTTTTTTGTATACTCTAAATAATATAAGAAATAAATCCATCTTATTTAAATATATTCACCCATTTCTAGTTTTCTATAGTTGAATATATTCTACGCAATATGTTAAATGGTAGTATCTTCAATATCCAACCACTTCAGATTAGAATGTATAAATAACAAATACTTTCAATATATGTCTAATATTTTTCATTCTAATGATATCCTTAATCTTCTCATTCATTGGTATCTTCATCATCACTCAACACATATTAACATCCTTTCCAGTATACTTTAATCTCCATCCAACACTCTCATCCAAAAACATATTTAAATCATTTATTATTAAAAAAATGCAACATATCATCATCCAATGGACTAAAATGTCATAACTAAGGGTTTAGATACAATAATGTCTGGTGGAATACATCAGAGGTATAAATCCACCTGTTATAGCTATGGGAACATGTTTAAACTCAATGTTGATGAATTCAATTCTTTAATAGTTATGTATAAAATTTTTAATTTTACCCTTTCATCTTATTGATACATATCCTAGTTGATTTTGATTTGGGTTTTTTATTTTTATTATACTTATTATGGTAAAAGATATTTCCAAAAAAACCCTATGGTGTTATCATTTTTAAAACTGACAAACAATAAAAAAGATGAAAAATAAAAATATACTATATATTTTTAATTTTTTTCATAACCCAATCCTTGATTTTAAAATAAATATATTTTTTTACATAAAAAGAAATTGTTTATAAAATTTCATTTGGTTTTATAGAATAATCAATGAAAAAGGTAATGTTTTAATGAAATTAATGTTGTTTTATTATCATAAAAACAATTTTCATTTATTAAATTATTACAACATGGTTCCCTGAACAAAATATTATGTTTCATGGAAATGTTATTTATAATATGAGTATAAACCAAGTCATGGTATAGTTTTATTTCACATGGTTTATGGTGTGAAAAAAGAACAAAAATGACTTTTCTAAAGATAATATGTTGTGGTTCATATACGGTACATGGGATTCAGTATTAAAAACATATAAGGTGGTGAATCCACATCATGTTGATTTGCCATGGTTTTCAAGAAAGTACTAATAAAAATGTTTTTCTCATAAAACTTTTACTATTGAAGGACATTGATTATATTATAAATTTTTTAGTATTTTATGTAAATTTATTCAACCACATGTTTTAACTTTCATTACCTGAATATGAGTTCTACATAATCAATACAAAATAAAACATTTTGTTTTTATAAATCCAATACAATGATTTATTATTTCAGTTATAAAATCACTATTAAGGGTTAATTATGATTTATACATATTAGGTTCCATATTTCTTTTATAGTTAAGGTCTATATTGTGTATTAATCCATGAATAGTGTAAATTTAATTTGAACATATCACTATCCTTGGGTATTAGGCCTTATATTATTAAAGTGCTTGTTGGATATTTAGCATGCCATGATTTCTCTTGTAGATATGTTGGTTTTAATTTTTTTTAATTATTTATATGAAATGGTTTCATGTACCTTATTCATGGTATATTTTTGGATAAGTGTGATTAAAATGATCTTTTATTATTAGGTGAGTAATTAAAATAATATGTCAATATAACATATTAATTTGGTATAAGGAATGAGATTCAAAAACTAAATCACTATAATCATGCATTCATATGAGGATAACATGAGATTTAATGATTTTATGAGATAAAATAGTTACAAATGATATGTATAGGATTTATATGGAAATAGTGACACTATGAAAACTTTAGAAATAATATGTATGAGATTCCATAAAAAGAAAAAATATTTCAAGACCTCAATCATCCAAAATAGAAATTTTATGCTAAATATTGTTTCGTATGGATTATATTAGTTATTTCAATGTAGATATGGTGAACCTAAGAGTTAGATAACTATAGACCATTTTATAATTTGGGGTTTACATAACTAGGAAACCCTAAGAATTTGGAAGCCATAAGAATATAGTTGAATTTATCTATATGTTAGATTTTGGAAAAGGGTTTCCTACTCAGTAATAATGGAATCATATATTATATCATTATCATAATGACCACTATATATATCTAATATTATAAGTGGAAAACAAAATTGGGCTCAAAATATATTTAAATATGGTTCTTTTATCAAGAAATAGAAACTATATATGGTTCATCACTTTTGATATGCGTTATTTCAGTAAAATTATTTATTTAAATTATATAAAACATGATATTCACCCAAAAATATCTTTTATTATAGATAATGGAATAAAAAATGAACATTATTTTGAGACCTCTTATAGGTTGGACCTATAAATTAATATATTTGTATATATGTTTGAGAAGTGTTCTTAAATAGAATAATTGTGAACATATGGATGTTAATTTTATATAAATAAATTACTCAAATTTTTAATCATGGGTATCAGATATCGAGTGTGGATCACACATTTGTGATGATAAACACTGACTCACAAATATAAGATAACTAATGAAATAATAATTATACGAATATTTTTTAAATGGTTAAAGAGTTACTGAATTGGATTCCCATGATTACGACTAATTTGTACCTAGTGTATTTGTTGTGGAATTTGTAAACTGTTAATATATTTTAATGATAAATAAAAAATGTAATTCTATATATTATTTAGATAAGAAGGTATTCTCATTCATGAGTAAGAAGAAGATTTGATATATCTAGATGAATTAAATCTATAATAGAATTAAGAATAAGTTTAATGTTTCATATATTATATATAATGATAATTCTATCTATAGAATACAAGATAATAAGGACAAGGAAAATTATAACACAACTTATCTGAGACATTGTCCCCTTGGTTGTAAAAATTAAAAACACATTGAAAGACTACATGGAGATGAATTATTATAATGATTTAATTACGAATCCTTTGAATCCTGTTGATCATATTTATTAATAAAAATTAACATGAATATTATAGTGGAAAAGTTTAATGATCTAATTTACTATTGGATTTAATAAATTGGGATTTATGTGAATCAATGAGTACTCACAAAACTAGTGGTCATAGATATTTTATTACCTTTTCTAACGATTTTAGTAATTATGGGTATGTGTATCTTATAAGAAATAAATTTTAGAACATTTTCATATTCATGTTGTTCAATAATGAAGTACTAAATCATCTGAGATAACGTATTCATATTATATTGTAAGATCGTGGTAGTGGAAAATTAAAATATGGATTTTCTGATTATCTGAAAGATTATGAAATAATTTAAATGATTATGAAATTATCTTGTAAATCACTCCTTCTATAATACCTCAATGAAATGAAATTTTATACATTGAATTATCAGTAATGAGTTAGAGTGAACATCATATATCCTTCTAGGGACACTCTCTATACATTTATATATTTCTATTTAGCTATTTTCCATTTAAAGTGTCTGAAAGGCATGATATGTGGTATTTACATGAAACAATACCAATTTTAATTTAATGGGAATTTATGTTGGTAATTTATATGTATTATGTATTTATTAATATTCATTTTAATTTAAAAAAATGTTAATTTGTTTGTTAACCTTAGAAAACTATGGGATTTTATTTCTATAATTTTAGTGGAAATAAAGGGTTTGTTTCATAATATAATGTTTTCCAAGAGAAATATCACATCATTAAAATTATAATTGGGAGGAAATTTGAAAATAGAGAATATTTGGACTAATAAATAGAAATTGTACCTAATATGTAATGTGGGAAGGTCCCATATGGAGTTATTGGAACAATGTTGACTTAGATTACACATGAACCTAAATAGTCTGGTTAGATTCATCCATATCTAAGGAGATGTGTATTTTTTATATAAATGGATGATGATATAATATTAATAAATAATGAAACAAATTCCTACCAGTATGCCATCATGAATTTTTTTTGATAAATTGTTAGAGGGGGAGAGGTCTAATAAGGAATCCATGTACAATAACCATGTCGGAAATAAGGTGAATGTATCTGAAGGGGTGGGATCGAGAGGGTGAAAGTGGGTTATTCAATATAAAACTTACACTGATAGTATATATTTTACCTATAAATATCTCTTGGTTTAAACTGTTATAAAAAAATTATCGTATTGACTTTAAAAATATATTTTCACTAATTTTGATTATAAATTAAATTTTGATATTTCTTGTCATAGCAGATCATTGTTATTATGATATATATAAAATTGATGTCAAACCCAATTTTCTTAATGAAAATTTACTAAAGGATGTATATATAATATATATAATTTAGTTTATTAAGTTATAAATAATAATTCCAAGGAATGAAAGTCTCAATGGTTCATTTATAGACTGCAACTTCTCAGAGGTAAAACATCCAATTTGATGATCAAATCAAAGAGTTTGGTTTCATATTGAATTTGGATTATTCTCTTTTAAAGAATAAATTTAATGTGAGTTTTATCGATTTATTCATATTTTACAAGGATAACATGCTAATTTTTAAAAATTATACCCCCACTTTACATTTTTTAAAGATATATTTGGGAAATATCTACTCAATAAAATACATTGGAAGAGAAACATACATACCAGGTATCATGATCTTCAAACACAGAACAAATATGTTTCTTGTACTGGGTCTAAAAATATATATATTAGTAAATAAATAAAGTGGTTTAATATATATAACTCCAATAATACATACTTATCATTGTTTTATAGTATGGGTCTTACAAACAATCAATGTCCTTATAAGCTGTCAAAGAGAAGAAATATAGATAAGATACATCTTGTATCTTCAATAGGGTATATCATACATTCCATGTTCTGAACATTGATTGAATAATCTTAATTTTTTATCATAAAAATTATATTCCAATACAATCCTACTGATAGTCATCATATTTCTATGAAAAATATCCCAAAGTACATGTGAAGCATTGAGGATATATTCTTTCTCTTCGGATATGAGTAAGATCTCATTGTAAGGTGATACATTAATGTTAGTTTCCAAAATAGAAAGGATGATACAAGATATAAATATATATTCTTATTATACTTCATTAGTATATCTATAAGATGGAAAAGATAAAAAAATTCACCATGTCGTACTCAAAAAGAAAGGTTTTGTATATTTTTACTCAAAATATAGTGACAGAAGTTCTTGTGATAATTTAATTCATTATTGTACTTCGGTTAGTTCCAAGAATTTATGGATAAATTAATTTTTATTGTGAAAATAATGGATCTATATATCAAGACAAGTAATCCTAGTCCAATGAAAGGACCAAACACATCATTCAAAATTACTATCTTATTTGATAAATCATTTAGAGGGGAAATGAAAAGATCTATTTGGTGGATATAAATAGGAGTAGAGAAGATCCATTTCAAAAATATAATAACATAATAAATTCATGAGGCTCATGTGAAGCCTATGGGTATTAGATATGTGATATATTGAATATTTTGGTTGTTATGAATGTAAATATATCATGATTTTATAACCATTGAAATATTAAATTAACATTTATTAATGTTACCTACCTATATTATATGAATACTATAAAAATAAAATATCATGAAGTCTTGATTTTTAGTTTTACCTAATCATTGTGGATTATTTTGGGTTTTGATGATATGTTAAGATTAGAACGTGTATAATATTTCTTATGACATAGACTAGACTCATGATGTAATGAGTAGAGATTTATTATCTATACTATCCCATGAAGGTATATCATATGGAATTCAAAATGGTTATTTATATACTTAGGGGTGTATACATACTATAAATACCCTTTACTAACTTTTATCAAAATATTTATCATATGTACTTCTATACGTTGATACATTTATAATGTTATCTTTAATGTTGCACAAATTAATGGGTGGTTGGGAATATTATTGATCACATCACCAATTGAGTTTATCCCAAATATGATTTTTTATCATCTATGAAAAGTATGATATATAACCCCATGATTCAGTTAGATAGAGGATAGGTATGGACATGATTATTTGAGTGACATGTGATGTTCTTGACTTTTTGGATAAATGAAATGTGTTGTATTTATTCAAACCAATCTTTCGATTTCATAGAATCATGAATCCATGAGATGGTATATACTCAATTAACAATTATCATGCATATTATAGGTGTTATGTCTCAAAAAATGAGATTATATATGCACGCATATGATGTATAGAGATATATGTTTTTGGGTAAATGGTCATATAGAAATATTGGGGTGTTTTATTGATATCATGTAGAATCCCTTTATAGCATGTGCATTTATAATGTTTATCTATAGTCCAAGATTTTCTTACTATTATGGATTAAGGAATTTATATTTTTTTCCAATAATAAAAAAATATTAAAGGGTCACATGTAATAATCTAGAATGAGGATTAATTTTAGACATAAGTGCTTATCTAAAATTAGAAAGAGTTTATATGATAATAATTTCCAATGGTTTTGGATGGATTCAAAGAGTTTAGAATATTTTCATAAAATATTCATAGATTTAGTTTAGGTGGGATGTTATTGTATTTATGTAGTAAAACATAAATTATATATTTGTGTGAGTCCCCATGTCATGGTCTATGTATTCTTATGGTTCTTCATACCACATCATGGGGTATGTAAGAAATTCTATATGATATCTTCTATAAAAATAGTCTATACTGATTATCATGTCCATTTGGATTGTTGACATATCATGTGATTATGTGTACATATATTGATTCATAAAGGAGTTTTACAGTTACACTTCAATGATGTAATGTCATGGGTTTTTGAGTGGGTCTAAATTCATCAATCTTTTGAATTTTTGAGTTTGGTGAGGGGAACAACATTTATTTTGGGATTTGGAGACTAATTATTTTGTGTTTTTTTGAACCAATCCCTTGTTTTATATGGGTTTTAAGGATCATTAATTACCTATATATTTTCAATGGTTCTTGGAAGCAACATCTCTAAAACTCCAATTTCTAGAAAGTCTATCCAGTGGTGCATAACTAATTTTAACTATGTAGGCTTTGGAAAAAACTGTGGAGGTTGTTTTAGTTCTTTTTAGAGGGTGTCCATGGGTTGCACATTGTCTACCAACCTATAAGGCATATCCCTCATATTTAGTACCACTAATTTAATAATTTCACATGGTTGGAAAAAATTCCAAACCATGTGGCCAAACTATGAGAACAATTTTAATGGGGTGACCCTTTAAATAAAGGGTGTGCACTGTCGGTGCACAGTTAGCTAAACTACATGACATAATTGTTCGCCTATTTTAAAAGGGTGAAATTACCCTATTGAACCTCCCCCATATTTCATTGTTTACTTCATTTTCTCTTATTTTTCATGTGTGATACACCTCTAGGCCATCGGGAGCTCCTCGTTCCTCCCCTAGGCATTGATCCAAATCCATCATAGAAGCTCTGATTTGAACATCATCAGGTGAATTGGAAGCATATCAACAATCCATTTGATCCTATTACTTCTATAACTTGGTTATATTTCCATATGGAATTCTAAAAATATGAAATCTATTTCATAATATTTTTATGTAGTTTGTCTAAAATAACTAATACTCTCATTTATGCTATAGATAGAGGCTAACATCATATGAGAGAACTCTTATAAATATACAATATGTGGTTCCCATAAGTATCCTTAATTTTTAGGTTGTTCTATTGTGTGGAACTAAAGGTGAATTTTTTTTGTCAATAATATAGTAGATTAATTAATTCATTATTTTAAATTGATTAATAAATATGATGGGATGTTGTTGGGAATTCCCTAGATGATTTTTATATATGTGATATTGGGTAAGGGGATTCTGACCACTTAGGAATGATAAGATGAGTGTGTGATTTAAATTAATTGAATTGTATATTTGGGTTGAATGAGTTCCTTGGGAACATGATGGTCTAGTACCAAGGATTGAGCTGATGTTGATCACTTGAACTAAGGTGATATAGTTCACATGTTGTTCATGTCCTAAGATATATGGGGTGATGATGATCTCCATGTTTGGTCATTATGGTGGTCGTATTAAGGAGACAATGTCATTGGGATGAGGTTATAGCCCATATGACTTTAGATGGTGTTGACCATCATGATTTATTGACATTTCCATAGGTTCATGAGGTGCTGGATGATGGGGTTTAGGTTATAATTGGGGATACCACTCACCATTGTTACCTGATGCATTGTTGGAGTCCTTTTAAAATATAATGGTCTTTGTTGAGGTGGTATCAACCACTCTGTGGGAGGAGGCCCCCGTACATATTGATACATAGGTGATGGTTTTGACCATTAGATATATTGGAGGTGCTCACCATAGAAATATACATGGACTGTGATGGACCATCTAGTGATGATATTGAGATCATTGGTTGGGGATGATGTTCAACATTACACTTGAGGCCTATCGGTTGGTATTTTGTGATGACAAATACCTTCATGATTTATGATGTTTTTATTGATACAATGTTGATTTATTATTAGAGGATGGATATCGTCATTCCTTGTGATTTCAAGATACCGAGACAATGTGGACTCTCTGAACGGAGTTATGAGGGACCTTGGACTCATTGAATGGTCATTACATTAAGATTTCAGATACTTATCGGATGGAATGGGGTATTGTGTGATATTTTTATAGGTGGAACCTGAGGGTTTTTACTTTATGATATTCATTAGGGGATGTCTGGGAACAAATTTATCATACCTCGAAACTATATATTTATATATATTAAGATGTGTATTATATGACATATATATATTTTTTAGGGGTGTGTATTTATAGATATATCAGCATTGACCAGAGCAGATAAATGCTTCCTTGTTCAGTACAAGGGAAGTGGGTTAATTATTATGAATGAGTGAGATTACTTTTATTTCTACTTTAAAAACACCTATATAATTATTGATTTAATAATGGAATTTCTTAGTGGTGGACTATTTAGTTCATAATCACACACCTCATGGGACCCTTGGGACACATGTAGATTTTATGTATTTTATATTAGGTAAGGTATCACTCTCATGAATTCAACCTCTGTTAACGTTGATGTTCCTTTTTCATGGTATGTATGGTAGTCGACCAGGTGGTTCTTTTTTCATTGAAATGATTTTATTTTAAGCTTTTTCATTACTTTTATATATACTGATGTGGTCGACCGCGACCGACCATGCATGTCTATTATTGTGTGTTACCTATTATATCATGTTTACCAAGAAATGTTTTATGCCACTAGTCTTGTTGATTTTTATTGATACAATTATTATGCTTCATGTGAGTTGTTTTATGCTTCCGCTGATGTGGAAATTCTTCCACTCTGTTAAATAAATATTTAATTGTAGTATCATCATCAAATAAAGGTCTAGTATCCCCATAATCACCGAATAACACCACCACTACTATTTTATAACATTCAACATATGGGGAGGTGCTCATATGGCCTCATAGGAAACCATCCCATTGCACTATTCAGGTGAAAACATGGTCAAGATGTTATAATTGGAATAAAATGAGTTTTTATTTTTCATATTTGGTCTCACTATTTGTTCTATGGAATAATATAGACTATTATTTATTCAGGTCTGGGTAAATATATTGTGTATGGGATCCTACATCAATATTTACCAGGATTATATGAAGTATAAAGAGGTTGGAAATGTATATTCCACTATGTTCAATCATAGTTTATTTTATTTCCACCTTCATTAGCGCACTTGGGTGAGACTTTTATCTATTATATTTTTTTGAACCTTTTCCTGGTATTAAAAGGTAGGACTGTTAAGAATCATCATAGAAACTTAGGATCATATGATGTGTGTTCTTATTATGATCATCATGGGTAACATGGAAGGTTCTATGAGGTATCGGGTTGTTTAAAGCATCAATAAAGATTAAAAATATTTTTTTCCAACTTATCATTTTTGGTGTCATTCTACTTATCCATCATAGGTATGTGGTTCCACATGGGATGGATATGTGATTCTATGTGCATGTGATATGTGTTCCTAACCCCTATAAGGGTAGGTAGAGATGGTAAAAAGGGTGTGAGTCATTTAAAGTTTCAACAAAGAAGGTAAACCATTGTTTCAAGTATTGACACTTTAGAGGAATTCTACTTAGCTACTGCATATTTAAATATATTTTATGTGATTCTTTACTCTATTATGTGTAGTTAAGGGGCCATGAGGTTGGATTATATTTGATACCTAACTCTGATGTGGGTAGGTATGGGTCCATGATGTAATATTTCTTGTGGCATGGTGTGGTATGGGAGTGTAAGTGTGGTGAGGTGAACTGCATGTTACATATTTTCTTATGTATGATATATATATATATATATTGTCATCGTTGATGGATCATCATGATTGGTATTTGGTATGATTCCACCAAGACAACCTTCAGTGGTGTCTCATGAGGGTGGAGATGTGGTGTTGCATGAAGGTGCATAGGATAAGGCCCATTAGGGTCAAGATGAGGCCCTAGAGGGTCGATATTATCATGATCCATAGATACAGGCCTTGATACATACATGATAGCTGAAAAAATATTATTTACATTGGGCCATGGCTTGATAAGAAGATCAGGGCGAGCATAGCTAGATATTTACATGGTATCGATAGGGGATCTCAGGGAGCTGAGTTATAAATGGAATACCTAATTCATGAGTCTGAGTCTCTACACCATCAATTATTCCGGGTTGAGGGTAGACCAATAGAAGGAGAGAATTATATCAAGTGGGTCAAGGCAATCATCAACCAGTTTGAGACACCCCCAGGTTAGAGGGCGAGGTTGATGACTTATATGCTTTGAGGACATGAAAAACACTGGTGGGATATACAAGTTTAGGAAGGTAGACATGTGTCACTGTTCTAGAAGTATTTTACGGACATGTTCTTCAAGAAATTAATCCTAGATACGCTGAGTGTAGATAGAGAACTGGTGATCAAGAATCTACAATAGAGGGATACATCTATCATGGATTATGTAGTTAACTTTACGGACATGTTACTATTTTCACCTTCTATGGAGGTAAATGACATTACCATGGTGTGAAATTTCATTGATAGTTTACATCACACCATCGGGGTCTATGTGAACATAATCATGCATAATTACTTCTCATAGATAGTTAATTAGGTGTAGATAGTTGAGGTAAATCTTATAGACTTGTCTTACATGAGCCAGGTGACATTGTCATGTGAATTGTGTGGTGATGCTTCAGGTTGCTGGAATCAGGGTCGTAAGGAGTCTCAAAAAGTAATTCATGACATTTATTTTGGTAGACCACTGAGGAGTAGGTATTTAGTATTATTATTATTGTGTGGGAATCTACTGAATGTTCAAACCCTATGTGATCAGGTTCCAAAGGAGTGTTGAACAAGTTGTTAGACTAGGCATCTATATATGTTCTGTAAGAATCCTTATCAAATATCCAGGACATAGGGAGTAGGGTCGAATCATTGATTTAAGGTTATACTAGGATATTTTTTATGAAATGGTATCCATTATGCATCAACACATATAGGTTTTGGTAGAAACAAAGAGACCCAATAGTGGTTTGAGTGGCTGATAGTTGGTTCATCTCTATAGGGAGGTCATGCCTCAGGTAGTTGGAATTCAAGATAAATTTGTGTTGTTGAGATTCTAGGTGTAGGGAAAGTTCGGGATCTGATGACCATTAGAGGTATGTCATGAGAGAGGAAATGAACCTTTTCAATTTTTTAGGTCCAGTTTCGGTGTACAAGGTGCACCTTTGTTGTTTTTTCACTAACAAAGTGATGGGAAGTTAGTCAAAATCAATTATGATTCATGATATATATATATGATGTGTGTAGGAACCAATATCTATTTCGGGTATCTATTCGATGAAAACATTAAAATATGTTTTTAGGAATCGAGACTATCTTGGGAAGGCATATATATATATATACATATACATATGATGCAAGATTATTTGCAAGGATCTATTGAGATGTAGTATTTCTGGGTATCTGTTGAGATGTATGATCTATGGGAATCAGACGTGGTGTGGATTTTGATTGGTGTTGTGGATGAAACTAGTAAGAGATGAGAATTTTATGGGATGGATAACATGATGAGTGTTATGTATGAAATGGTATAGATTTTGAGAACTAGATCAGGAGAAAGATTGAAAATGAATCATTTTTGGAATTTTGATTCTAGGGATATTTTTTTTACCATTGTAATATTAATTTTTTTTTTCAAAAATATATCGGGTGGGTAACTCCAAAGGTAGGGAGTGCCTTGAGGGTAGTTGACTGTGACTAAAAACAAAGGTAGATTAGGGTGATTTAAATTATATGGGTGTTTTTATACAATATTGAAGTTAATATTGATAGCTCATGGATGATATTTTATAATGTATGGATATTCTAGCTTCTTCGATTTTTGATCGGGTCAAAATTCCTTGACCTTTTAAATTTTTTGATTTATGTGAGTGGACTAATTATTCTCTTGGCCATAAAAACCTAATTCTAAGAGTCTGAAAGATTTTTTGATTTTATTTTTCTCTTATTATGTTCCTCTAGATTTTTAATGGGGTTAGGAAGAATTGACTCTAAATACCATATTTTTGGAAAGGGAATACTAGGGTGCATGGTTAGATTTATCCATATAGCATTTAGTAGAAACTATACAGGTTGTTGTAGGTCTTCTCATAGGGTGTGCACATGCCTGCACACATTGTCCAAAAATGTTTAGCCTAGCCCAAAATATTAGTGCCACTTATTTATTACTTGTTCATAGTTTGAACATAGTTTTTCCAAACCTTGAATACAAATTGTGCGACCTGTTTTAAGGGTTTGATCCTTTGAACAATGGGTTCACACAATTTGTGCACCATTATCCAATCCTTGCAACTTAATCATACACTTCTTTAAAAATTACGAAATTACATTATACCCCCCCCCCAATTTCTTTACTTCCTCCCTTTTCCCATTCTTTTCATGCATTCATCACATCTAGGATGTGTGGAGATCTTTACTTTTTCCTATATTAGGCTTTGAGATAACTCTATCATCTAAGCTCTGGTTCAAACATTGGAGGTTGAGTTGGAAGCATATCATTAAGTCCATCGATCCTCTTTTTTCATGTCTTATATTATCTTACTATACGGGTTACAAAATATGTGTGATATATTTCCCATATTTTCAATTAATTTTTCTAAAATCCTAATTTCTCTCGATTTGGATCAAGATAGAGGCCGATATAGGAAAAGTGAGTTCCTATGAGTACAATGTACTTGGTTCCTATATTTCATCATAATTATACTAGAGTTTGGGGGTTTATACCTAAATGCACACATTGGGTTTATGAGAGAGAACGTAGATTAATTAATGATTATTTTAAAATGATTAATAAATTCCAAGGGATGTCGTTGAGAATTCCCCTGCCGATTTCTATATAT
The DNA here is from genome assembly GCA_963277665.1 of Viscum album. NCBI lineage: Eukaryota > Viridiplantae > Streptophyta > Magnoliopsida > Santalales > Viscaceae > Viscum > Viscum album. The sequence continues at coordinate 248,998 of CAUJRU010000666.1, forward strand.
GAAGCCAACTTAAGAGATTTTGAACACTTTCGAAGGAATGGTTAGATGTGTGATTTAAATTAGTTTGATTTTATATATTTATTTTTTTAGTTCTTTTGGAAAATAATGGGCTAGGACTGATGATTTAGGTGATGTCGATCACCTTGACTGAGGTGAAATGGTATGTCAAGTTGGGTTTGGCCCAATTCATATGGGGTGATGATGATCACCATGATGAGGTAAAATTGTCATCTGATTGAGGTGAATAGTTCATCAGGACGAGGGAATGGCCCATGTTACTTGAGATAGAATTTACAATACAAATTTAGTGTATTGGTAATTAGTACATTGGATTTACAGATGATGTGTCTTAGGTTACTGTAGGTTATTTCTCTTACCATTGTTGGTTGATGTGCTATTGGAGTTGTGGGTGCACCTATAGTACTCAATTATGGTGGTTTTGAACACTCATTGTGGGTGGAGGCCTTTTTATATGTTGCAGCTTAGGTGATAGTGTTGACCATTGGATATATTATAGGCACTCAACATGGAAAACCATAGTGATAGTGATGGATCATAAAGTGATGACATTGAGATCATCGATTGGTGGATGATGCTCACCATCACACTGTAGCCCGATGCGTTGGGATTTTGGGAGGATGGATATCTTCTTGGAGTACAGATATCGATGTGCCTCATGACGTCGAGTTATTGAAAAAAATGGGACTCTTTGAGAGGATTCCCAAGGGACTTGGGAATAATTTCATTGGTGTTCTCTTAGGACACTAGAAACATGATTTTATCACATGAGGTTATTGGTAATATTTTTATAGGTGGAACTTGAGGGTTCACCTGGTATTATATTCATCATGGGTTACCAGGGCACTAAACTATGGGACCTTGAAACTATATATATATATGTGTGTGTATGTATGTATTTTATTCCATACATATTTTGGGGGCGTATTACGATATATATCGGCATTGGCTGAAGTAGGTAAACACTTTCTTGTAGCCATTTATTATAAGGGAAGTTGGTTAATTATTAATCATGGGTGTTTTTACTTTTATTTATTATTTATATACACCTTCATAATTATGAATGTATGACTAGAACATGTTTGGGGTATCCTACTAAGTTCATACTCACACCCTATAAGTGCCCCTCAGGATGCATGTAGATATTTTTTCATTGAAGTAAAATAAGTTATCAGGATCAAGAGACAGACCTTAGTGATCATAGAAGTACCTTTTTCATGTGATGGATGGAAATGGTCTAGGTGGTTCTTCTACATTGAGATGGAGAGTATTTTGATATTTTTCATTATTTATATATATATTGATAGAGTCTACCATAGGTGGCCCAACTTGTATACTATTTGTAAGACCTATTATATAATGTATTATTTACAAATGGTTTAATCCTTTGGGATAGTTAATTGTTACTATTGTTTTTATTATGATTCAGCTGAGTTTTTTTACGCTTTTAAATATGTGTTCCTTATTCTGTTGTGTTACATATAAATGGACCAGAAATATTATCATCACCTAAGGGTATAGTACCCCCACTATATTCTAATAAGACTCTCTCTACTGGTCAGAAACCTTTGGCATATAAAGAGGCATGCCAAAGGCCTTGTAACCAATCATCTTTTAGCATTGTTCGGGTGGACAGTATGGTAGGGACACTACAAATATTGAATTTTTTGAAAAGATTTATAGTGATAAAAATACAAGGGGTTTGGATGTTTCAAAAAAAAATTATATTAGAATTATAATATGAACATTCATTCAATGATGACACTTTATTTAAGGGAAATAAAGTCCATCATTTATGTACAGAAGTAATTATTCACATAACTGAATCTATCTCTATTAATTTCACTTCATTTTACATTATAAAAGTGGTTCTAGAACATTATAGAATTATAGGGTTTCCTAGAAATGTTTTTTATGATTTCAATAACCAATGAAGTTATTTAAATGAAATAACCCCATTTGTTTTTATAAAGGGAACTAAATTAAACATATAATTGATGAATAAAGTGCTTGTATAGTGATCTATGGTTTTTTAGTATTTAAAATTTTTTAATCCTCTCATGGTTGATCTTGTATCTAGGTTTTTATTTTTATTCCTCTATTTATGATAGTAGATATTTCCTAAAAACTATATATTATTTTATTATATGAAACTATGTTATGTTTCACAAGATTATAAATGAAAATTGTTAGTATTGATATATTATTGTGGTATTAAATGTAAATTTAGAAGTGTTATATGGTTTGTTTTGATAAAATGTTAGAAGTGATACCCATATGAATTTCATTATCACATCCAAATGTAATGTATAAGGGAATATAAAAATCCAGGATAGGACATGAGGCTTGAATTAATACCCTATAATAGAAATTTGTTATATTATGATATTTAACCTGTAATGTGGAATATGAGAGGGTATATAATTACCTATGGGAATTGGAATGATACTTGGTATATTTACATCTAAATGTAGATATGAGACTGGGTATATTCCCTTTGTGTAAATATATGAAACTTGGCATATTTTTTATCACTTGTTTGAGTGTTATCATACTTTGATATTCTATCCATCGGTTTAAACCAATAATATTTTATGATATGTGTGATAACTATTTTATGATATGGAATATTCTGATGTAAATATACATGGCAAACTAATAATAAGATTATGACATGAAATTTTGAAAGGGATATAATATTTTATTATTTTATTATTTTTCAATAATTTTTTATTATTAAAAATACATCCTATGGTGTATTGGGGTTGTATTTTAAATCCCATAACATCATTAGTGAAGGAATACATGATTCTATAAAGGTGAATGTGTGAATTCATAAATGATTATTTGTATACTTTTTTCCCATGATAAAACAAATCCTAAGCGGCCAATCATTGATGTGTGCTGTTAATCGCCACGAGGTTTTGTGTACAGATACATGTAATAGATGTGAGATTAGGATATTAAGTTTAAGATCAATCATATAAATTCATTTTTTGTTTTTTTGTTTTTTTAATAATATATTACAGATGACTAATCTAATAGATATCAACGTTGATTTTTTGAGATACATTCCTTGCATATAATACATATGATTTTTAATTGTATTTTATTTTATCATGTCTGATATCAAATTTTTGAATATTTTAGGAATATTATGATTATGATGATTCTTGTTTCCATTATTACATTATTTATAAATGCATTATTGTAACACTAATGTATTTTTTAAAAAATAATTTAAAATTTTGCAAATATTTTGTAACCTGTAAAATGTGTTTAAACAAAACACGACATACTATTAAAATATTATTATATATTATAATAGTTATAACCTAGCTATTAGAATGGATGTTATGAATATTATTACATGAATTATAAAAATATATATTTTCACATATGTATATAAAATTAATTCTTTGGTGAACAATTAATTTGAAATGAATGTGAAAATAATTTTCAAACAATTGAAATCATTTTAAAAAAACCTTTTTTATGAAATTTTTTTTTTCACATCAATAAATTAAACAAACCAATTTTGGTAAATTATTTTATTAAAATTGATATAATATATATTCAATAAATGTTTTAAAATTAATATTATGTGTTTCATATAATAGATATATTAATGAATCCAATTTCAAGCTTAAAATAATATTTGTCTAAAAGTAGTTTTGTTTCCTTGTACACACTTATTAAAAAAAAATATTTAATCTTTTAGAAATTTTTTTTGAAAAAATAATTTTCATTTATTGATACATAAATTTAAAATTATTTTATGATGAATTTTTACTATTTTTTTATATGATAAATGTTTCCATGAATTTCGAAAATACTAGTTTTTATAATCAATTTTCATTTCTATTAAAGACGAGAAAAACATAAAAATGTTGAGTCAGTAAGGTTCCCCTTATGAATTTTACATTTCTTCATGAAAAGGGGGATATTGTTAAGTTGTTAAGGTATCCTTATGACTTTACCATTCCTTCTTGTTTTGAAAATCACAAACACCTCATTTCAAGGAAAAACTAATTTTACCCTTTTTTTACTTCCATAAGAAAAATTTCCTTCCCAAAAGAAATATACCCTTACCATGTTTTCATTGTTCATATCAATATTTTTCTTAAGTATAAAAATAGTATTCATATCTAAAACCTCGAAATTGAATAATACTTAGATATGAAGCATTCTGTTTTAAGATCCGAATTCTTATTACGAACTTTTGTGATGTTCTATTATGAATTCCTTGTTACAAAATTTTATGAAGTTCAACTCTGAATTCTGATTACGAACTTATATAAAGTTCTAACTAAAAAATTCTGATGATGAATTCTATTTAAAAATTCTCATTACGAATTCTGATGAAAGATTCTGATTACGAATTCTGATTACAGATTCTGATGAAGAATTATAATTACGAATTCTCATTACGAATTCTGATGATGAATTCTAATTACAAAATCTCATTATTAATTCTTGATGAAGATTTCTAATTATGAATTCCCATTAATAATTTTGACGATGAATTATGATTATGAATTCTCATTACGAAATCTATTGAAGAATTCTGATTAAGAGTTCTCATTATGAATTCCTTACAAAAACAGAATTTGAATGTCTTAGTACTATAAAATCCGAATTCATTTTCTTACATTCCGAAATTCCATATTTACTCATTCTGAACTTTCATTTACGTCCATTCCGAATACTAGTTTTGGTTATGCTTTCACTTGTTCTATTATAAAACGATGGTGTGCCTTCATTTATCAACTGACCATTGTTTGAGTGACATGTGTACAGATCCCTCTGAAATTCAAGGAAGAATATGAATGTTGGAGGACAGAGCCAATCGTAGGGGCTTCACCTATAAAGATGAGCTCGTTTGAAAAGAATAGACAACTTTTTCACATTACTTTGACATCGGTTCCTACATGCTATTGAAGTTATTTCTAGTGAGAGTGGCTCTTATCAACTCTCAAGCTTCGTGTAGAAAGTTTGAACAACATTTTCAAAATTTACCTTGTGTAGATTTTCTTCGTGCATATCTGTTTGTTGCTGTGTACAATCGAGGGCTTCCGGGGATAGGAAGACAGAGGTTCCAACACCTTGGAGATGAGGGCTTCCTTGTTGAGGAAGATATAGGTGCCGACTACCTGATATTTGAGGGCTTGCGGGGATAGAAAGAAAGAATTTTATCTTCTTATCAAGGTCTTACCCTGGTGTGGGTAAGACAGACTTTCTTGAATGTATAAATCAAGGGACCTTTATCCAAGGTTGATGGATACCGTTCTCTTAGGGTTAAAAGTCTAATTACTTGTTACTTTTTTTTTTACAATTTTTTCCCGCTGCATTTTGTTTTGTTGAGGAAATTATAAATATCCTATACTTTATCACTCCCGTACTCTGATTTAGTTAGATTCTATATGCTTTTAGGTAGAATCTTAATCATTGTAACTTTTTATTAGTTTCATTTTCAGAATCAATTTTCTGGAATCTTTCAAGTGTTTAGAACCTATAATAGGTCTTGTGAATTATTTTGTTTAATCTTCCTAAACATAACTATCTATAAAAGTTCCAAAGGAATTTTTAAAAGGTACAATTCACCCCCACCCCCTCCCCGCTGGTATCTGAGAATCTCATTCTTATTTCGATCCTACATTTGGTATTATATAGTATATCATACTCAGACATACCATCTCAACAATTGGTATCAGAGGATTTGGTTCAATCTAAATTAATCGCATGATTAGATTCAGAAGGAAATTCTCAGAATTACATTTTTCGGATTAATATTTTTCGGAATCTATTTTTAGGACTCATATTTCAGATTCACTTTTTCGTAGAGATACTTTTTCTCTATAATTTCTTTCATAGAATATTTTTCTTGTTTATAAACTCTTTCTACAAACAAGTTTTTGTGGAAAGAGTTTTCTTAAAGATGACAAGAATAGATATTGGTTCCATAGACAATCTAAGTCAAACCAGACCACCAATATTTAATGGTAATGATTATGAATATTGGAGATATCGTATGAAGACTTTCATTATCAACACTGGTGTTGAAAATTTTGTTATCCTTACTGGTGGATAAAAAATTCCTGATAAATAAGTAAGTGCCTTTACAAATCAAGAAAATCATGAATATCAATTGAATTATAAGGTACACAACACTTTACTTTTTTCAATGACTGGAAATATATATTTCCAAATTTCATCTTGTGAAGCAGCAAATTATATATGGAAGAAACATGATGTTACTCACTTTGGGACTTCCAAAGTAATTGAGACAAGAAGATCCATGATTAGAGCCGAATATTATGGTTCTAGTTTTCCTTATGGTGAACCCATATGCAAGGTGAAATAGAGATTCATGACTATTGTGAATAGTTTACAATCAATGGGTGAAAAACGATTAGATGATGAATCTCTTGTTGACAAGATTATCGACATCATGCCGAATGAGTGGGAATCTAAAAGGATTGCAATTGATGAAAATGGAAAGGTTACTTAGATTACACTTGATGAGCTATTTGGAAGTCTTCTTCATTATGATACTAGAATGAAGAGAGATGTTGATATTGTGAAGAAGAAGAATTGAAATGGCAGTGTAGCCTTTACTACTACTTCCAATCATATTAAAGCCTAGACTTTTGAAAAAGTTACCAGACCTAGATATAAGAAAGTTGTTATCCATTCCGAATCTAGTGGAAGTGAATAATCATAAAATGAATTAGAAAATCTTTCTTGAAGAATGAACATTATAGCTAGACAGAGGAACTTTCAATCTAGATATAAGAAGAAGGAAAGGAAAGACAAGAGCGATTCAGAAGTTACATGCTATGAATGTAAGAGAGAGGGACACATAAGACCTGATTTCCCTATGCTCAAGAGAAAATAAATAAAGGAAATGCATTCAGAAAAAAATAGAAAGAATTATTACAAGTCAAGATCTAAGAAAGTGTTCAAAGCTAATGACACATGGAGTGCTAGTGGTGGAGACTCTTCAGATGAGTCTTTGGATTATGAATCTTATGGAAAGAAGAATCTTGGTCTAATAGCCAGGCTATCTATTGATAATCATTGCTTGATGGATAAGGTACACAATACTGAATCAATGAATACTATTTCATTGAATTCTAATGATAGTAAATATTATAACTCTTCAGATGAAGAATCCTCTTCTAATGAAGATAATACTTTACCTACCTATGAAGAAGTTTCTAGGTTTTCCAAACTCCTCGAGAATGCGAATAAAAAACTCATGGAAAAACATGATAAGGAAAATTATTGGAATAATATTCTAAGTAAGGAAATATCAGATCTTTCTAAAGATCTTGATAAAAAAAATTATGATTTGGAAAGTATTTCAAAAAATATTAAGGAATTAAGTTCTGAAAATAATAAACTTTATGAAGATATTGAAAATGTAATTTCTATGAAAAATATTTTTGAGCCTAGATCTAGATCAAAATCATATATTTTTGAAGATAAGAACATAGTTATCAAACTCAAATATGATATATTTTACTTGAGGAAGTGTTTGTCAAATTTTACCCTAGGTAAGATAAATTTTGATAAAATTTATTCACAAATCTGACCTCGAAAGAATACTTATGGGTTTGGTTATACAAGTTCAAAACCGATTTCTAGTAAAAACTACTTTATTCCTCAAAGTTCCCCATTCTGTACTAAATGTCAGTGTGGTGGTCACTAGGAAAAGGATTGTTCCTTAAACAAAACCCAATCTTTAGGATTTCATAAGGCTTATTTTTCTATGAAGATGTTGGTACCCAAAATTTAGCTTTCTGAAATTTTAGGATCCAAGAAAGTCTGGGTTCCGAAAACCTAACTTGTTTCTTATTTTCAGGAATATCGGGAAAGTACCAATAACAATACTTGGTACATGGACAGTGGATGTTCCCAACATATGACTGTTAACAAAAACTATTTTGAAAAGATTATCAAGATGAAAACAGGAAAAGTATCCTTCAAATATAATACTTAGGGAGAAATTATTGGTATAGGTAACATCATTCTTCTTGGAAAAACATTGATTTCAAATGTTTTATTTTTTAAGGGTCTTAAGAACAACCTCATCAGCATATTTCAATTATGTCACGAAGGCTACCTTGTGAATTTTAGGATTGATAAGTACTTAGTACACAATTCCAAGGAATAATTCATTCTTTCTTCCAATAGGTAAGAGAATTTTTACACACTAAACATAGAAGAACTTGGGTTCCAAGACATACCTAGATTTAGTGCAATGGAAGATCATTCTTGGTTATGGAATAGAAGGTTAAGACACTATAACCATAGAAACCTATGCAAAGTGTCCAAGAAAAGACTAGTTAAGGATCTACACGAACTTAGATTTTATTCCTCAAAAGTTTGTGAACCTTGTCAATATGTCAAGAAACATAAATCAAGTTTTAAATTAGTCGGTTATGTCTCAACTACTGATGCATTACAACTAGTGCATATGGATCTTTTTTATCCAATAAAAACTGGAAGCATTGGGGGAAATTATTATGTATTTGTCTTGGTTGATGATTACACTATATTTACATGGGTCTATTTTCTAACAAAGAATACTGAAAATTTTTCTTATTTCAAAAGTTATAGAGCCCAATTAAAAAATGAGAAAAAACATCCATTGAAAAATATTCATAGTGATCACGGAGGAGAATTTCAGAATTCTAATTTGGAAACTTTTTGTAGTAGAAAAGGTATTACTCACAACATTTCAGCACCCAGAACACCTCAACAGAATGGTGTTGTTGAAAGAAGAAATAGAATTCTTCAAGAGGTAACTAGAACCATGTTGAGTGAGTATTCTGTTTCCAAACATTTTTGGGCTGAATCTGTAAGTACTACTTATTATACTGTAAATCGAGTTTTGATTCGGCCTTTTCTTAATGAAACACATTATGAGTTATGGAATGGTAGAAAACCTACTGTTTCTTACTTTAAGGTTTTTGGTTGCATGGTTTTCATTCTGAATACTAAAGATAATTTACACAAATTCTCACCAAAATCTGATGAATGTATTTTCTTAGGCTACTCCACATCTTCTAAGGTATATATAATTTTCAACAAAAACACTTGTACAGTTAAAGAAACAGTACATGTTAAATATGATGAAACTGGTCCCTTTGTTTTTAAACAACCTCAACCTCCATCCTCAGATGTTTTTTCAAAAACTAATTATCAACCTTTGATAGAAAATCCTTCTGATAAGGAAAATGTTCAAGAAGATAATTCTTAATCATTTACCCCAGAATATTTCCTACCCTATGTTGATGAAAAAGTTTTACTAAACCAAAACCAGTTGTTTCTAAAGAATCATCCCAATGATAGAATCATTGGTGATGTCAATCAACCTGTAAAGACTACAAGTTCCTTAAGAAATGAAGTAGAACATCTAGCATTCCTTTCCCAATTTGAACCAAAAATCACTGATGAAGCTTTAGGTGATGATGATGGGTATAAGCCATGAAATATGAACTAAATGGATTCGAAAGGAATCAAGTTTGGATCTTGGTTGAAATACCTAAGGAAACTCATGTTATTGGAGTAAAATGGGTCCTCAGAAATAAGTGTGATGAAAATGGAATGATAGTTAAAAATAAAGCTAGATTAGTTGCTAAAGGCTATAATCAACAAGAAGGAATAGACAATAATGAAACCTATGCTCCAATAGCTAGACTTGATTCTATTCATATTTTATATTCATTTGCAGCATTTTTCAATTTCAAGCTTTTTCAAATGGATGTGAAATGTGCTTTCCTTAATGGTTATGTTCGACAGGATGTTTTTGTTGATCAACTCTTGGATTTGAAGACACAAAACATCCTGATCATTTTTTTAGAATTACCATAGCTTTTTATGGCCTTAAACAATCCCCTTGAGCCTGGAATGATAAACTTATAGGATTTTTGCTTCAAAATAACTATGTTACGGGAAAGGCAGATCCAACCCTGTTTATAAAAAAAGATAAGAAAAATGTTTTGATTGTTCAAATTTATGTTGATGACATTATATTTGGTTCGACTCAGCAATCTTTAACTGATTCCTTTTCGGATCTAATGATATCTAAGTTTGAAATTAGTATGATGGGTGAGTTAACATTTTTCATAGGTTTTAAAATTTCTCAAAAACCAGAAGGAATCTATATATCTCAACATAAGTATATTAAATATCTTCTTAAAGAGTATGTATATGACAACACTAATAGTATATGTACTCCCAATGGTACCTCAAACACAATTGATCTTGATGAAGCTGGGAAACCGATAGATCAATCATCTTTTAGAGGCATGATAGGAAGTTTACTTTACATGACAGCTAGTCGTCTAGATTTAATGTTTTCAGTATGCTTATGTGAAAGATATCAATCCAATCCTTAGGAATCTCATTTTAAGGTAGTGAAACAAATTTTTCTCTATTTAAAGGGAACCATGGATTTAGGACTATTTTATACTTCTGGAAATGATTTTTTCTTAAAAAGTTTTTCAGATGCTGACTTTGGTGCATATAGAATGGATAGAAAGAGTACATCCGGAACATGTCATTTCTTAAGAGATTCATTAGTTTCTTGGTCTTGCAAGAAGCAACACTCAGTGACACTACTGAAGCTGAATATGTAGCAGTTGGAAGATCTTGTGCTCAACTGTTGTGGATGCAACACACACTCATAGACTATGGATTCAGTTTTACTAAGACTAAAATTTTGTGTGATAACACAAGTTCCATTGCTCTTAGTAAAAATTACGCACATCACTCTTGTGCAAAACACATAGACATTAGCCATCACGTTCTTAGGGATCACACACAAAGAGAAGATATCATTCTTCAATTTATCAGAACGCAAGATCAACTTGCTGATATTTTCAAAAAATCTTTGCCTTCCAATAGATTTGAATACATTAAATAGAAGTTAGGAATGATAACTGTGAGGTAATATTCCTTCATTAACTTCTTTTTGAACCATTCTACTTACAGTAATAAACTCATTTTCATAGGAGGAGTACATCTATTGTTTATTTTTTTCATATTTGTTTTCCCGTAATGATGGATTTTCATTGTTGGTTTTTCAAAAAGTTTTTCGTAATGAAAATTTTTCGTAATGAAAATTTTTCATGAGTTTTTTTATTTTATTATTATTTTACGTAGATGGTTTTTCTAAATTTTTCGTAATAATTTTTTACATGTTTTTCATAATGATTTTTTTCATATTTTTCGTAGTTATTTTTTCAAAATAATATCATAATGAGAATTTTCTTAATAGGAATTTCCGTAAGGGAAATTTTCGGAACTGAAAATTTTCGTATTGAAATTTTTGGAACTAAAGTTTCCATAATAGAAATCTTCAGACATTAAATTTTTGTAATGGAAATTTTAAGAATTGAAACTTTCGTAATGATAATTTTCCATACTCGGAATTTTTGTAATGAAAAATTTTCGTAATCAAAATTTACGTTGATATTTTTTTGTGTAATGAGTTTTTTGTAGTAAATTTTTTTTCTTCTCGTAATGAGTTTTTTGTGGTCAAATTTTCATCATGAAAAATATCACTTATTATGAATAATCTTCTTAGCCAATCCGAAAGGTATGATTTCCTTCTTAAATTTTTGTAGTCACTTTTACTTGTTGTTAGTTTATTTTCTTTTTAAAATTTCTCGGATTCAAGTTTCCTTAAATCTGAATTATTTTTTAAAAACCTCAAAAGATTGGATTCAACAAAATTTTTCCTTGCGGGTATGTTTTCAACCATCAGATCAGAGCAGATAGATTTTCAACCGTTATATTGGTTTTGGAAGTTGAAAGGTCACTTCAATCACCTATATAAAGGGGACCCCCGATGGTTGTCCCACACCGGTTTCCAAGATTTCGTGACTCGAAACTCTTCTCCTCTACAAAAGACTGTTCTGAATTCTTCATAAGTTCCCAATCCGATTGTCTGCAGAAGCCCCTTCTCAGGATATTTCTTCAGTCATGCCGATCTCGAAGTGGCAGATATATAGGGGGAGGTTGGTACACCCAAACTTATACAATAAGTTTGACTCTCTAATTTACAATAACATGAATCTTAGTGGATGGGAAGATGCATCCATCTCTAAGACAAGAGCTCATGATGTGGTCTATCCAGTTTTCTCATAGAGTTTTATGAGTCAGCCAGTTTTTTCAAGGAATATGGAGGGGAGAAGTTCTCCTTCAAAAGCTATGGGAAGACTTATGATTTATCTTACAACAAGGATGCAATCTTGGTGGGGATATCATATGAAGGGGATGAAGAATTTTGATCTCACAAGTTTTCAGATGTGGAAGGATGTTTTATCCAGGTGAAGGATACAGAATGCCTTGGACTTTCTCATATCAAAACTATAAAGAAGATTTCCCATCTATCTACCAATTATTGGATTCTACAACTTTGGGGGAAATGATTTATCATACTGAGAAATGGTGATAAGGATACCCTCAAGAAGAGTGATATGTATATTCTAGATTTTTTCATAAATCTAAGGAAGGTGAATATCATGAGACATATCCTCATTACGATTCAGAACACCATGAATGGAAATCTTAGAGCTCATATCATTATGTATCTAGCTTTGATTTCTAAGTTGATAGTTTAGTGTCTTGAATCTTTCAAGATCCCATGCAGTTCCAAGCTGAGAAATTGTAAGGTGATGCTGATCAGTGATAACACTCTTAAGAGGATGAAAGTTGGTTTCTCAAAGAAGTCAGGTGAGTTCTATGATCTACCTGAGGAAAAGGTAGAATCCAATCTGGAAATCGTTGAAATAGATGAACCATCCAAGAAGGCTGGGAAGAAAATGAAGTTGAAAGAAGTGGAGGTTGAAGATAAAACTCTTAAGTTTAAGGAAGCCCAATCTGCACCTCCTAAACCAAAGAAGAAAAAGGCCTACCCAGATGAAGTAGTTGCAAAGTGCAGGGAAGATAAAAAGACTAGAAAATTAGGGGAACCGGAGTTATGTTAGATCCTACTAAGGCAAAGGCCTTGAAAGGAAAAGTTGCCGATGAGCTAGAGAAACAGGCCAAAGAAAAGAAGCGGAAGAAGAAGTTGACAGAAGCCAAAAATTTTTAATCCAATCTGAGGGATGATGAAATTGATTTGGAAAATATTCATATTCTAAAATAATTTTTGTTAGAACAATTTCCTAAGAGTCCAAGTAAGAAGACTCTAGAAAATCCCATACAGAAGGAAGTTTATAAATAAGTAATGGATAAAGTTCAGCAAGTTGTGGAGGAAATTCAGCAAGCTGAGATGAGTGCTAATTCTGATGATGTAATTAAGAAATTCGAAGAATGTAAAGATAAGGGAACCCCATCCAAAACAAATTCACTCCGGACTTCTCAAGCCCGATCCTCAAAAAATTCTACTCCCAGAGTTGAAGAAGAAGAAGAAGAAGAAGAAGAAGAAGCGAACAAATTGATAGAAGAGAGACACAATCATGAGTTTATCCATCCTGAGGAAGTTGTAGTTGGAGCAGAGAAGGAGAAAATTGATGAATACAAGATAGTACAATTATCCAAATGTGAGCAGGAATCTCCTGATGAGAAAGAAATTCTGAAGGTTGATAAGGGTAAACAAGTTGTTGTTGACACACCAACAAATGATATTATCAAGAAGAACAATGCAAGAGGATCCTCTAAGAGGAAGTTGGTAGAGTTAGAGGAAAAACCATCTTCTTCTAAATTGTCTGATTCGGAGTCATCTGCATTGGGACATCATTTTGTTGTTGAGTCCCTGAATAAATTGGTAGATACCATTCTGATCATTTCTACAATAGATTCCAAATGCCAGATGCTTTAGCACAACATGAATCAGAAGTCAGAATTTATATCCATGGTGATGGATAAATGTGTGAAGATTGAGGCAGAACATATAAATTTTCTTATCAATTACGAGGTCCATAGAAAGTCTTGCAGCAAAATAACTCTATTGTCACAGAAAATTATTGAAGATATGGAAGAGCTTGACCAGTTTCAATAAGATGTCAAGGAAGATTTTGGTAACGAAAATCTCAAAATCAAAAATCTTTCAGATAGTTTTCAGAAAAAGCTACGACTAGAAAAATGTTGTCGGATTCATGATGTAAAATATCTGAATGGGAAGCTGATATATATTGTTCAATGATTGAAAACAGAGAAAGAGCTCCAGAGCGAGATGTAGAAAAGCTTTTGAAGCAATACGAATTGCTGAAGGCTTAGGAAGAGGTCCTGATGGCTCAGGAAGATTGGATCAACGCATTAGAAAAGAAAGCTGAGGAAGACCATAAAGAGTTGAAGAAGTTGAAGACCATTGTCAAGATGCTAATTCCCAAGGAAAGAGAATCAAAATAGACCACTCCGATATTTTGTTGTACAATTATTTCCTTGTACTAATATTCCAATCATAATGAAATTGTCAATACTTGTCTTGTTTTTTACTTTATTAATAATTCAGGTACTTTATTGTTTTTCCATTACCTCAAACTCTTTTTGAAAATAAAAAAGGGGGAGAAGGAAAAATAATTCCAAAATAGAGAAGAAAAATTTCTAAGTAAAGAAAAACTATCCATAAGTAAAGGGGAGTCTATCTAAGGGTGAGTTGATCATTACGAAGATTTACACATCCAAATGAAAATTTTCATTCTATAACTCTAGAATACGATCCTTAGAGTTCCAAAGCCTAAGGTGGAGTTAATCTTATTCACCAGTGTCCATGAACAAACGGATATAAGCTTTATTTCAAAGTATACGGAAATTTTTCCAAGTCCTTATATTATTTTTTGTAAGGATGTATGTTCTTTACAAAAAGGGGGAGATTGTTGAGTCAATAAGGTTCTCTTTATGAATTTTCCATTTCTTGATGAAAAGGGGGAGATTGTTAAGTCATTACGGTATCCTTATGACTTTACCAATCATTCTTGTTTTGAAAATCACAAACACTGCATTTCATGGAAAAACTCATTTTCCCCTGTTTTACTTCCATAATAAAAATTTCCTTCCCAAAATAAATATA
This sequence comes from Viscum album, assembly GCA_963277665.1. NCBI lineage: Eukaryota > Viridiplantae > Streptophyta > Magnoliopsida > Santalales > Viscaceae > Viscum > Viscum album. The sequence goes on from CAUJRU010000666.1 coordinate 264,047, forward strand.
CCCTTACCATTATTTCATTATTTATATAAATATTTTTCTTAATTATAAAAATTGGATTCATATCTAATACCTCAGAATCTAATAATACTTAGATTTGAAGCATTCTATTTTAGGATCCGAATTCTTGTTACGAACATTTATGAAGTTCTATTCTGAATTCCTTGTTACGAACTTTTATGAAGTTCAACTCTGAATTATGATTAAGAACTTATATAATGTTCTAACTACGAATTATGATGATGAATAATGGTTACGAATTCTCATTACGAATTCGGATGAAGAATTCTGATTACGTATTATCATTACGAATTCTGATGAAGAATTCTGATTACGAATTCTCATTACAAATTCTGATGAATAATTTTGATTACAAATTCCCATTACGAATTCTGATTAAGAATTATGATTACGAATTATCATTATGAATTCTAATGATGAATTATGATTACGAATTCTCATTATGAATTCTGTTAAAAAATTCAGATTACGAGTTCTCATTACGAATTCCTTAGAAAAACAGAATCCGAATATCTTAGTATTATAGACTCTGAATTCATTTTCTTACATTCCGAACTTCTATATTTACTCATTCTGAACATTCATTTACCACCATTCTGACTATCAGTTTTGGTTATGCTTTCACTTATTCTATTATTAGACGATTTCGTGCCTCTAGTTATCAACTAACCGTTGTTTGAGTGACACGTGTATGTGTCCCTCCTAAATTCAAGGAATAATATAACCGTTGGAGGAGGGAGCCAACCATTGGAGCTTCACATATAAATAGGAGATCATTTGAAAAGAAGATAAAACTTTGACACATTACTTTGACAACTGTTCCTAGATGTTGTTGAAGTGATTTTTAGAGAGAGATGCTCTTATCAACTCTCAAGCTTCATGCAAAAATTTTGAACATCTTGTTCAAACATTTCCTTGTGCATATTTTCTTTGTGCGTCTCTGTTTTTTTATGTGTACAATCGAGGGCTTCCAGGGATAGGATGACAGAGGTTCCGACAGCATGGAGTTGAGGGCTTCCTTGCTGAGGTAGACAGAGGTGTCGACTACCTGATAGTTGAGAGCTTGCAGGGATAGCAAGACAAACTCCGATCTTCGTATCGAGGGCTTACCCCGGTGCGGGAAAGACAGACTTTCTTGAAAGTATAAATTAAGGGACCATTATCCAATGTTGTTGGATACCCTTCTCTTTGGGTTAAAAGACGTATTACTTGTTAGTTGTTTTGTTAAATGTTTTTTCTGCTTCATTTTTTATTGTTGAGTAATGTATAACTATCCTATACTTTCTCACTCTTGTACTCTGATTTAGTTTGATTCTACACGCTCTAAGGTAGAATATTAATCTTTGTAAATTTTTTTAGTTTCATTTTCGGAATCACTTTTCCGGAATCTAGAAACTGTTTAGAACCTATAAGAGGTCTTGTGAATTATTTTGTTTAACCTTTTTAAACATAACTATCTGTAAAAGTTCAAAAGGAATTTTTAAAAGGTACAATTCACCCCCTCTTGTATCTGAGAATCTCATTCTTATTTCAATCCTACATTTTGTATTATAGAGTATATCATACTCAGACATACCATCTCAACCAAAAATTGTTTAAATATTATTTTAAAATCTAAATTACTTCATTTATATATCTATTAATCTAATTTAAGTAATTTAAATCATTTTTATAATTATTTTTGATAAAAAACATTTCAATCTTTTGAGCATTTTCTCCTCAAAAACCTGTTATCTCTTACCGTCTTAGAGATTAATTTTAAATAAAATATTTCATCTTATTTTAATGTAATTTAAAAAAATATAATTAAATTTATAATTAGAATAAATTATATTATAAAATTAAATTAAATTAAATTTTTACCATAATTAATACAATAAAACTGTAATAATTATTAACTATAGTTAAGGTAAAAATGGGTTTACCAAGGGTTAAACTAAAATGATAAGCGTAAAAAATGACCCAATATTTATAAAAAACAACTTTTATGTATTTATTATAACATTTTATCTTTTATGTTATAAATTCACCCATTTTGGATCCTTTTTTAATTTTGGAAACTTGGTTTCGCCTTTTTTATTTCAAAAATTACAACTGTGCCGATCACATCATTTATAAAAGGCCAACCCTTCTCCTATCCTCTTCAAATTTCCACAAACCATTTGGCTATTAAATAACTACCCAAATAACTTAATCACCTCCAACATAAAATAATCTAAGCCTTATTTTATAAAATAATCCAACATATGAATGCTTTTGGTAGAAACCAAGATACAATTTCCAAAGAAGAGGTAATACCCCAAAATGAGAATTTTATTTTATTTCCTACACTAAATTCATAAGTTATTATAATAACATGTTGACATAATAATTGAATTTTATTCCTTGTATTGAGATATTTTTATGTTATGTTTTTAACCTACAACCATCCTATGTTCCATAAAATGGGATATAAAATCATCATGCATGTGTACGGAGGACTACTGCCTCATGGACTGATGTTGTATATTTTCCATCACAACCTCTCATATATGGATATAATAAAGTATTTATTCTTTATATATGAAATTCATAAAATTATTATGGTTCTTGAATCATTATATTACATTTTACTTCTTACTTTCCATTTTGTGGGAATATGATTATGTTGTTCGTGTGTGTGATAGACTACCATCTTACAAAGCAATGTGATTCATTCACAGTTTACATTAATATTTATAATGATGGTTTTAATAAAAATATGTTATATATATTACATAAAATTTATTCTATAATAGTAATATAGTATTTACCAATATTTAATTTGTTCCATCAAAAAATGGAAACAGTGCTTGTGTGTACATACAACATACCATCTCTATGAATGGTGTATTTCATTTTCTATCTGTATATTTTATAGAACTCTATAAATACATTTATACTATATATATATGATATTTATTTCATGAGTAAAATTATAGATATTTTTTAACCATGATAAAATTATGATATCCAACAAAATAAAAAATTCAAAACATTAATAAAAAACAAAGGAATTGTTACACAAAATTTTATTTCAAAATGGATTTGTTGAAAAATAGGTAACTAAAGACCATAAAAAAATCATATATGGTATGATAGTTATGATTTTTTTCTATAATTTATTTATTACGAACATATATTTATTATACATGAGTTTTTAACATGTAATAGGGATCTCAAGACTTAAATTAATTTATTTCTAGTCTCTCTTTTATTTCTCGAATAATTATGAAAAATAACCACAAATTTATTTATTTTTGGTGTATATAATACCCCTTTGACATGTTATATCATTAATATAATAATTTTAATTATATTTAAATTTTAATTATATTTTATATTTTATTAGGGATTATAATTACAAAGATTACTAAAGCAGTAAGGTATTTTTATATGTGGTCTATATAATATCATTATTTTATGGTTTATATGTGGTCTATATAGTATCCAAGAATTTATTTTATTTTTAATTTAAGGAAAATTATTACTATTTAATTATCCATTTTTGGATCTATATTTAATGGGGTTTATGGTTTAAAATAATCCAATGTGGTAAGGATTTAATTTGGAATATTTTATCCTTGAGACGTATGTCATGATAAGCACCATATACTTTTATGAGGTGTGTATATAGGCCATTTGAAATGTAATTTCTTGAATTAATTTATGACACATATATTTTATGTATTATTTAATTATTTTATTTTATGGGGATTGTGATTAAATGTTAACAAAGTGGTAAGAGTTTTATGTAACAATCTCATCATTTATCAGGATTTTTTATGATTTTGTGTGTGATCATGAAATCTTATGATACAAATCTCTAGAAACTAATGAATTTTATTATCCTACCATTATTCTTTATGAAACATATTTTACCTTAATTATTATCTTTTTATGTACTCAAGAGATCGAAATACTTTTTTATGAAAAATAATCATTATTTCTCTCTTCTGTTGAAAACCAATTTTTCTTCCAATAACATGTTTTCAATAAACGTTTTAAAACATGTTTTTAACATTATCCAAATGATTTATTAAATATAATTTTACCCATTTTTTACATTTTACAAAATGATTTGAAGTGAATCTTCATAGAATCTTACAGACAATGTTCATTTGAATTTTAACAAAAATGTGAAGCGAATAATTATTTTAACATTTAAAACATGAAAAAATTATCCTCCATCATGAAAAATATTTAGTTTCAAGATTAAATTATAATATTACTTGATTATCTTAAAATAATATAATTTTTAGAATGTTTTATGAATCAAAAATGATTTTATTATGAAGAAATAAAATTTCCCTCAAGATGTGTTTTATATGATTTTTAAAGATTCCATTATAAGTGTTCAAGGTTATTTTCAACGAAAAATATTTCACAAATATTTTATGTTATTTTAGTTTTAAAAATTTATTTTCAAAGACAAGTCATTTTTCTCAAAAAATGGACAATGTGATCATTCATAATTATTTTGCATCTAAGATGAAATCATTTTATGTTACTAATTTTATACTGAGGATACGATCCAAAAAAAACTTTATTATTATTTATCAAGATAGTTTATTTTTATGATTAAAATATTTTTATGAAACATATTTATCTTCCATATGTTATACCATGATAAAATTCTTTTGAAAAACACTTATTTTCATGCGTTATTTATTGACTAATTGATGAAAGGATTATGAAACCTATATCTTTTCAATGGGTTTTGATATGATAAACTTTTTATGAATCCCAATTCATTTCATGGGATATGATATGTTTAATGTTTTATGATATTTTAGAAAAAATATACATTACTTTCATTATGGGATTTTGGTACATATATATCCCTTTGATGCAATGTTTAAATATTTATATCTCATTTGATAGATTTGACAAGAATGGGTGATAACCATGTTCATTAAGAAACATTGTCCACTAATATGGTCTTGGTAGTGAACCTTGAATAATAATATAGTTTGGCGAGTAAACCAATTATACTATGATAGCCTTGCCGGTAATCCTTAACTAATATGGAAATTATTTTCTATGCTTTTTTTCTATGCCACAATTCCATGTCTTATGACAATGTCAGTCAATCATGGATCATGTTCATTCATATCCTTATGATTCATGTTTTATGAAAATCCATTCATTATACCATGACTCAAGATTATGATCTTTGATATTTAGGGTATGTTTATAAGATGTATTTGGTCATTTTCTCATACCATTATGATCATTATATATTGATATCTCCCTTTTTACCCTTACTGAGCATCTAATATCACCCTTTTTTATGTTTCCTTTCCTTAGTTTTAAATAAAGGATTCAAGTAGGTTATTGATAAGATGTTTATTATGTGGGAAGATTATTATGGGACATGTTGAAGATATTTTAAGAAATAAGAACATTTTTTCTAGTCTCGAAATTCACTATAAATTTATGATCCTTTGGGGTGTTTTTGTTTAATTTAATTAATATTCAAATAAAAAACAAAATATTAATGTATGAGAAGATTAAGTTTCTATAGTAGGAATCAGAGGAATAGTTTAGTTAACCTTTGGAAAAAAAGATGGTAAATCTTTAGTAAAATAGCTTGGAATGTTTATATGGAAATGTTTATGGATTTCTCTAATGATATATCTACATTTGAGTTAATGTATAAAAAATTGTCTTGGAAATTTGGTAAAGGATATAAGAAATGGTTTCTAATAAATGAAATCCTTGTACAGATACTAAAAGTGGATGTGGCTCTGGAATAGAGGTACCTTGGGAAAATAACACTAAAAAGGTAACATTGATATGGTCTCATTCTTCTCCTGGTTCCTGACAACGAGCCTTGTTGCATACCTTATTTGACAATGTTAGGGGAAATTATTTGGAAATTCACAAAATCTTTATGAATTATCATGACAGATTTAAATAACGACCATGAATAAGCTAGGATAATATTAAAGATTCAAAATTGAAATTTTTTCCATGATTTAAACAGAATATAAGAAATTTTTATTTATTATGTGGTTCCGCAATATGATTATTATTTCCTACTATCTATATTTTGGTTTTAATCAATGGAACGAACCAGAAGGAACTTGATCAATATTAAATGTGATAGAACATGTGTCTATGAGAATGAAAATGGGATGAAAACTAGATTGAATAATATTATGATTAAACACAATTAGTCTTCTTGATATATGATTCACTAATTAATACTTAACATAAATTAGGTCTAACAAAACAATATAATGATAGTGTTTGTTGATAGTTCATGTAGTGGATACAATATGGGAACGACTATTCAGTTTCTGTATATCGAGAATGTGTGAAGAAGAACTAAAGTGGATGTCTTAAATGAATGGTAATATGTTTTGTGTGTGTAAAATAATTACATAAAGAATGTTATTATAAATTAAAAAATGAAAGGTCTTGTTAACACTATTAGTTATAATAATGATATCCTGAGGATATCATTGATGATTTAATGTTTAAAAAGTGTAATGTATAGGAATTATGAAAATAGATGTCTTAAAGATAACAATCATGCTGAAAAACATAAATGTGGTATAAGTAATGTTTATACTATTGATGATGTGGATATAACAAATGACATTATAAGGGTATGTTATAATCCACTATTATTTTTTTATGTTAAACGTGACAAGAATGATTAAATTGTAGTTAATGAATGTCAAGAAATGATTGAAATTTCATATTGTAGAAAGATGTTTTTAAGAAATTATATGATGATACCTAGTCCATGGTCTAAGAAGGAAGTGAGGTGATTTAAGTGTTTATATGATATAATTGATGAAATATTTCATATAAATCAAGAAATATATACATCTTTTTCAGTATAAGTAATTTGAAATGGATTTTCAAAAATATCTTGAATGATGTGGATGAATTATAAAAGTGATTTAATGTTAAGGTAGAATCTTGATTTATGGAATATAACCCTTAATATATTCATATTTTTGAGTTAATGAGGTTTTCTTCTTATAAAGAGATGACTAGTATGCATAATGTAAATCAGATAGTATTTATTACCTTTGAACTAATTAACGATTTGAAGACAAAGTGTTTTATGTTATCATTAATGGATTTGACATCATTTTTTTATTTAAGGAATATATTAAATAATTTTCTATTTTATTTAAGGAATGTGGATTGATTTAAATTCTGAAAGAAGTTAATTTTTCATTAAGGTTTCAACATAATTAAAGATATCACCATGTTTAAGAATAATATATGTTCATAATATTCACATATTTGGTATGTGAAATTTTGATCTACATATTTCTATTTAGGGGATTAATTATAAGTTTATTTTGATAAATTTACTGACATTTTTTATAAATTTTTAATTTGGGAAGGGTTTTAATGTAATAAATTTATGGAATCATTTAATTTGAATTTTGGATTAGGTTTTTGAGATTAATGTATAATTTCACCTTAAGAATATTTATGATTAACATGTGCTAACCACATTGTTTTTTATAATACCAAGAGATGGATGGAATGAAATTTCATTCTTTAGTGCTTTAGACATGAAAAATTCATCTCTAAGCATAAGATATATAGTGAAAATTGGTCGTGTCACAACCAAAGGAGGATATTATGTCTATTAAATAGAAGGAAATCAAGTAAGTATATCTTCTCAGAAAAAATCTCGAACATTAGTAAAAGGGTCTTCAAATAATATTTTCTATCCATTTTCCCCATTTTTGTGATATCAATAATCATTTTCACGCCTCTTTTTTCTATGGATTTTTGGTCACTAACTTTCTCCATACAATGTTCAATATCCCTCTCAATCAGTATTTGGGTGTTAGTTTTATATTTTATGTCCATGTTTATCTTCCAACCTCATTTTTTATATTTGGAAACCCAAAATATTTTATTCCAGATAACTATTTCACACAATTATCTCTCATTTGAATAGGAATCTTGATTATCCCTTTTTATGATGTTGGTTTCCCATAATGGGATTTTCAATTGTTAGCCCCTTACTTACCAAGCAGAAGAAATAATTGCAAGGAAAAATTTTATTTAAGGGGGTAGAATGGGACATCACATGATTTTGGGATTTTTTCATCCAATGTATTTAATCTATTTAATATTTTGTGTTACATACGACGATGAATGTATATTTTCTTATACACAACAAAGCGTTTAAATAAAACATTAAATGTTGGTAAAATATTAATATTTAATGTGAGTGTTGTCACCTAGTCATTATAATGAAGGTAATTAATAGTTTTAACTAAATTATGAAAACATATGGCTTACACATGTATAAAAAATAAATACTTTGGTGACCAATTCATAATAAATTAAAATAAAAACTATTTAAAAATAAAGGAAATCATTTTATGAAAACATATTATTGTGAAAACAAACATATTTTAACTCAATAAAGTAAAAAATAACTTTTGATAAATTATTTTACTGATATATATATATATATTTATTTATTATTAAATAAAATTATTAACCTTCATATTATTTTTTATCTATATAACAAACAATAATTAGTCCAATTTTATTTTTAAAACTGTATTGTTCTAAAAAGAAGTTTTGTCACATTTTTTGGACTTATTTTAAAAATAATTTTTACACTTTTATGAATTTTATATAAAAAAAGACCAACTTTATAATAATTTCAAAATTATCATATGGAAAATTTCTGAGAATTTTCTGAGATGATAAATTTTTTTATTAATAGTGAAAAATACTGGTTTTTATTAAGAATATTCATTTAATTAGAATATTTAAATAACATAATAATTGTTTTAAAATTGATTTAAAATAAATCATAGTTTAATTATATATATATATATAAACCCATTTATTCCATTTTAATAATTTTCATAATGAATTTTGATATAAAACCTTTTTACAACTTTTAACATTTTCACTTTGAAACCCCACTTTCTCATCACATTTGTAGGATTAATTTTAAATTATAATTTTCCATTTCTATTAATTTAATTTTGGTAAATGTATATAATATTTTATATAAGAATAATTAATATCATATAATAAGTTTTACATAATTATTTACAATATTTAATTGTAAAATTTGTAAAAATCATTTACCACGGTTATGGTAAAAATGGGTTTAGTGGGGGTTAAACTAAAAAGATAGTGGTTAAATGACCCAAAACATTCCCAAAACCCATTTTAAGAAACTATTTTGATCTTATATATTCAATATTATATAATATTTTATTATTGGTTATTTTTTCATGTTCAAATTGTGGGTTCACCTTTTTCGTTAAAAACATTACACATGTGGCACCCCACATAGAAAAGCTCACCCCTTTTTCTCACCTCTTCAAACATCCAAAACACTTTTTTTCAACCAATATATTACCAAATAACTTAATTAAAATTATACTTCCATACTAGATTCATTATTTTGGTCATTAATCAAATATAGGACGCATTTTGGTGAAAACCAAAAGATTTTTTTTGAAGAAGAGGTAACACCCCTATCTGAGTGTTTTATTTTATTTCATCCTCCACCTCTATAAATTATAATTTAAAAATTATGATATATAATCTGATGTTTATTACATATAATAATATGTTTTTTATGTTTATGAACTACTATAATCTCGTCTTTAATCAAATGAGATATGAAATAATCATTCGTGTGTGTGATGGACTACCACCTCATGAACCGATTTATTCATTTTCCCTCACAACCTCCACATATGAATAAAATGATGGATGTAATGTTTATAAATGATATTTATTATATTATTATTCTTATGGAATCATGATGTCATATTCCCTCACTAACTTCAAATTCTTTTAGAATATGATTACGTCGTTTGTGTGTACAGCAGACTACCACCTCACGAAACGATTTGATTCATTCATGATTTAAATAGAAGGTAAAAAGGTTTTGTTTAATTAATAAATGTTTTAAATATAACATAAATACTATTATATAATGTTAAATATTATCTATATTTTTTTCTTTATTTCTAGCACTAAAATTTAAAAGAAATTAATGTGTATGTACTGTCAATCGTCCCTATAAACATTGTATTTCATTTTCTATCTCTAAATTTTTTGTATCACTATAAATACATGTATATTTTATATATATTATATTTATATAATTTATAAAATATTTTAGTTCATGTAACCATTGTCAAATTATGAGGAAAAATAAAATAATAAATCAAAACATACATAAAAAACAAAGTAGTTATTACTCGAAATATTGTTTAAAAAAATAATTATTGATAAAAGTTAATAAAATGTCATAAGTAAATCATATATTGTATGATAAATAAGATATTAGTTTTTTAATATACTTATAATAATTATATATTTATTATACATGAGGTTTGAATGTGTGTGAAGGTATTTAAAAGTTATGGAAAGATATTTCCAGTATTTCTTTCATTTCTTGGAGACATATGAAAATTCACCACTCCTTTATTTTGTGTCATGTATATACTTCCCATTTGAAGAATTATAACATGAATCTCATTATTTTCCTTAAATATAAAGTTTTATTTTATGTTACACTTTATTTTTTATTATGATTCAAAATATTACTAAAGCGACAATGGATGTTTCATCTCACTTGTATATCCAGGAGATACATTCCATATTCACCACTTGTTTCTTATATTAGTAATATATAATATCCATTAATTTATTTTATATTTATTATCATGAAAAAAATATCTCTATTTTCATATCCATTTATTGTTCTCTCTTTCATAGGGTTTTCGTTTCAAAAGACACCTACGTAGTAATGGATTTTTGTCTCAGTTTTCCTTCTTTAATATATATGCCTTGTTATGAACATATTTATACTATAAGATGTATATACAGACCCATTTACATGTAATATCATGAATTTATTTATTCTCATTATATTTTATGTTTCATCTATGTTATTCATTCATGGGGTTTATGATTTAATCTTACCAAAGTGGTAAGATTTTTATGTAGAATATCATCGTCTATATAGTCTGTTTATGATTATGTTTCCAGGGATGAAATGTTATGATCTATCTCTCAGGATACTCATCACATTAAGTATCCTATGGTTATTTCATGATTATAAATTTTTCCCATTATTATCCACCCATTATGTACTTGAGAAACCAAAATAATTATTTTAATAAAAATCGTCTATATTTATCAATCCTGTTGAAAACCTATTTTTCTTCAAATATAATGTTTTCTAGAAATGTTTTATTTTTTTAATTATCCAAATGATTTATTAAATACAATTTTACCCATGAAATACTTTTTTAAAAAAAATTTCTTAGGAATCATCATGTCATTCTCAAAATAATTCCGGTTTGGATTTTATCAAAAATGTGAAAGGAATAATTTTTTTAACATATGTGACATGAAAAAAATTCTTCACCATCATGACCAATATTTACTTGTACTATTACTTCAAAATATCTTATGTTTATTTTCAAATAAGATGATTTTTAATGATTTTGTTTGTTTTGAAACTTTTATTTTTTCGAGAAGAAAATGATATTTTCCTCAAGAACATTTTAAATTGATTTTTAAATATTCATTAATATGTTTCAAGTTTATTTTCAATAAAAATTATTTCTAAAATATATTATAAATTTTTATATTTGAAAAGGTATTTTCAATGAAATGTTATTTTCATCAAGAAATGTTCTAAGATATCTTTAAAAATCAATCTCCATCTAAGATGAAATCCATTTATGCCACTAAAGCATTACTAGGAATATGATCCTAGGATACCGTTATTATTCTTAATCTGTATGGTTTATGTTTATTATGAATTTTTTTTTATGAAACCTACTTCTCTTGTACTAGTTATACCATCATAAAATTATTATGAAACTCACATTTTTTTCATGTGTTATGCTACGATGTAATGATGAAGTTATTATTAAATATGTATCTATTCCACGTGTTATGTTATGATGAAATTATTATGAAACCAATTTCATTTTATGTTTTATGATATAGTGATTTTTTATCTTTTGGAACACGTACATATGATTTTAATTATTTGATGGCTTGGACCTATATCTTCATCTATAGAACTAGGTAGAGATTCATATCACATTAGATGGAATGTAAGGGAATGGGAAGTGAACCATGTTTTTTAATGGACTTTTTATACTAAGATGTACTTTTGAGTGAACCATGAAAACTATGATGGTTTGGGGAGTGAACCCATTCCTCTGTGACAGCCTTGGCTGTGAAACATTAATACTATAGAAAGAATTTTTTATTCTTATACGTAACCCACATTTACATTTATTATGCTAATGTTATTCTCCCATGGCTCATGCTCTTTTATTTCCTTTGGATCCATGAATTATGAAGTAGAATATTTATTCCATGACTCAAGATTATGATCATTTATATGAAATGTATGGTTTTAAAATTTATTTTCATGTTCTTATAGCCATACGGTCATGTTATACTAATATATCACTTGTTTAGCATTACTGAGTAGCTAATCTAAACCATTTTAATGTTTCCTCTACCTAGGTTATAAATAATGTTTTTATGTTTGGTAAGTCTATGAATAGTACTATTTAGGAATATATTTCTAGAATATTTTTAAGATCTTTAATAAAATATAAGGATTCGGTTTCAAGTATCCAAAGTTACTATACTTTTATTATCCTTTAGCATGTTTTTTTAAATTTAATGAATATTAATTAAAAAATATGTAATATCTATGTATGATAATCCTATGTTTCTATAGTGGGTATCATAGAAACGTTTTAGTTAAAATTTTGAACCACGGTTCAAAAAACGTTACTAAAATCCCAAGGTATATTTTGCAGGATATGTCTAGGTATGTATCTAAGAATAATTCTAAAGATGAGTCATAGTATAGGAAAATATAATGGAATTTTTGTAAAGGATAGGGAAAATGGTTTCTAGGAAATTACATCCATGTGTGGATACTACAGTGGATGTGGATCTAGAACCAAGGCACCAAGGGGTAATAACTATAAAAAGGGTGAATTGAGGTAAAATATATCATCACATATTGTATGACAATAGGCCATTCTATAGACCTTTTTTGAAACTCCCATTGGATTTTATTTGTAAATTCACAAACTCTTTATGTCTTATCCAGAACTATTTAATTAATGACCATGAATGGCCTAGAGTAATCCTAGTTTTAAATATATTTATGTTTTGGTTTCATTATTTAGATAAACTAAAAGTTATTTTTATTTATTATGTGTTTCCCCACTATTATTATTTTTTCTCACACTATTAATTTTGTTTTTAGTTTATAGAAGGAACTTGAAGTAAATAGATAAATGTTGAATGTGATAGATAATGTATTGATAAGCATCCAAATTGGTTAAAAACTACATTGAATGATATTTTTATTATTCTTAATTGGTTATTTTGATATATAATCTGCTAATTTCACATTAGTCAACTCTCATACACACCAAAGAATATATGAAAACAGTTTATTGAGATTTGTTTTGGTGGAAAACATAGGTGAATGAAGATTTAGTTTCCTATTTGTTGGGAATTTTGGAATAAGAATCCATGTGCATATCTTAGAGGAACATGAAGATGTTTTTATTATCGAAAAGAAGAACATAAATAATGAAATTGTAGAAGAAAAATTAAAAGATCAGATAACTTAATGAATGATAATAATATTCTCTATAAGATATCATTGATGGTTGAATTTTTCAAATGTGTAGATTATTACAATTATTAACATCTGATTCATAGGGGAAAATATCATCAATATAGTAACAAATTTTGTACAAGTAAAAATTATAAAGATAATGATGAGGTGAATAAAAATTAAATATTAATGGTTTGGGTTGTTCTAAAGTGTTTTATATGTTAAAAATGAGAAAAATGAATAAACTAAGGCTGATGAAAGTCAATACATTATTCATATTTGATATTTTAGTAAATATGTATTAAAGAATAAAATGATGAATCCTATTTGTTGTTTGGAGATGCAAGTTGGATAACTAAGTGTTTATGTATTTTAATTAAAGAATTATTGTATCTAAATCATGAAATATATAAGGGTTATTTATTATATGTTTTTTTATGAAGGGTTTAAAAAAAATTAACCGTGATGATGATTTGGAGAAGTGATTTAATAGAAAGGTGATATTTTTACTAATGGAATATAACCCTTAATATATTCCCAATTTTGAGTAAATTGTGTTTACTTTGGATAAATATATGATTGGTATAGAAAATGTAAATTTCATAATATTGATTACCTTTTAACTGATTAATAATTTGATGAAAAATTGATTTATGTTATAATTATTGGGGTTTAAAACATTTTTCAAAATATGGAATATATTCAATAATCAAAGGTTATATTTCAGGAATTTGAAAATTATTAATTCTTGAAACGATGTTTGTTTTCATTACTGTTTTATGGTAATTAATGATATTACCATGTTTTAAGGGGGATATATTATATATTAATTTCCAATTACTCGACCCATAGTGGTCCACCTATCTTGTGGAGTGTTGGGCCGCCACAACCCTAGGCTTTCCACTGTAGTCCAGTGACTAAAAAAGTGTCATTATGTAATAAGTAAAATGAGAGGCTTTTTCATAAAGTACATGTATGAATGCAACCAACCATCTCCATAAATAAGTTAAAAGTAATAATAATAAAAGTCTATAATACATAGAGTGGAAACCATGCATCAAATAATGTCTAGGGAATACAAAAGAATATGATAGAATAATCTAAAAAGAAAATGGTAAAATATATTTCTATCCAAAAATAATGTCCCATCCTTAACACAACTAGAAAAGAAAGAAAACTGAGAGGTCTTGAATCCTCATCTCTAAGCCCCAACTGACATATGTGGTCAAATACTCCACAATGTCCCTACTCGAATCCAATTCCACCACCAACCTTTTTTATCATCTATATAAGATATGAAATGTGCGGGAAAACATTATTCTGGGGTGATTATATACATACACATTAGGATTCCTTGAATACTAAAGAGGGATAAAAAGGAGAATTGATTGAAATTTTCATATCAACCAATAATAAGGGGAAAATAAAAACCCATCATATATATATATATTCTCATATAAGAAACCTAAAAGGGATAGAAATGGGATATCCATCTCACATCCCATCCCAAGATGATGAGAAAACCTATTTATCTAATGGTCCTTCAACGATTCCTATTATCACGTGTGTCTTTCTGATGAAGTCATAAGGATGGATTACACCCCACCTCTACTCCACAGACTAAGGGAGAACAATCTCTAAAAGATATAGTACATGTTCCTTTATAAGGGAGTTCCATATCTACCTAGAATGATGAATATGGAGTACATGTTCCTTTGTGAGACTAGGGAGTACCATCTCAATGGATAGAGGACTCGTTCCCTTTTGCGATAGGGAAGTACCATCTCTATCTAAATATGAGTATGGAGGAACCACATCTTGGTGCATCAAGGGTGTACCATCTCCATGTATAAGGGACATGTACCCTGGTATGATAGTAAATTATTCTCTCTATATGTATAACAAGTATAGAGGATATGCACCACGGTTAAATAGGTGACTACCATCTCTAAGGATAGAGGACACATACCCTAGTGTGATAGGGGAGTACTATGTCTATCTGCACAATGAGTATGGGTGACCCACTACCGTGTGAGATAGGGGAGTATCATCAACACGGAAAGAGGAACCATGCCTTGATGTGATATGGGAGTTCCATCTCTAACTTCACAATGAGTATGGAGGACCCACTCCCTTATGTGATGAGGGAGTACCATCTCCATAGATAGGGGACCGAGTCCCTAGTGTGATAGGGGAGTGTTGTCTCAATTTTATATCTATGATGATCCATTATATTCACTAGAATATTTATGTGTTTACTAAGAATTTTTCATGCTAGGAGAATCTCATATCACATCTCAAAAGGCCCTAAAAATAAAACTACCAAGTTCTATGTAGATAAACACTCTAGATCGGATACTCACGGGATAAAATATGATTCCAAATGAAGGTGACATGAGAAAAATACATTATAGAGGGATGTGAAAGTTGATTGTGGGGGACTAAATGGAAATTGACCCTACCTCGTGACATGTCCATGTCTTTTTTTAACACTTCTTTGTGACCATGTCATAGTATATTTTTAATATTAAGAAAACTCAACATGTGACCCCACATCGTCATGTTGATGTTTCTCGTATGGATGGATGTTAGTGGCCATGTCAATGTAAAAATCATGTAAGAGGGCCATACAATGTGTATCGTCCACATGGGACTTTCACATGTGATCATACCTATACATGTTTCCTTAGAGGCATTCTCATATACCTATCCTTTCACAAGACCATGTAGTTAGGTTATGTATGTGTGTATAGTTGTATCCATGCCTGTTTAATCCTGTATTTCATGTCTACCCACCAATACTGGGTTACATAGGGTGTGTTAATTCCTCAGAGTGTGTGATAATTTTCTCCACCTAGAAACATAAGTTTTCGTATCCATGGGACTACATGTTCTATGTTTATCCCAGTACATGACGTGTTCTAATGTTTTTTTATAATGTTATAACTATCATAAAACTTCCATAACTCTAAATCCCAAGACTGAATCATCCTGATTTTACCTTTAATCTTACTAGGTATTATTGATCTAGATTCATCCATGTCGGATCCATCACTGATTTTCCACATTCTAGCTACCTGATGGCCTTCCCAGACTCCTCCCATCTCCATCACCCTCCACCATGGAAGAAGAAGATAGATCAGTGTCTTATATGTGTTTCCTTCACTAGAAATCCCATAAAGCATCCTAATCCACCCTCAAATCATTGATTATATCATTTTGATCACATACACTTTGAATCCAGGGGTCTGATCATGGTCGAACCCACCCGATAATGTCGAACCATTTCCCCATAGCCCAACGGTAATGAACACAAAGAAAAAGTAGGGTAAATTCCCAATAACAAAGGTGATTAAAAATTTATCCAATCATTCTTTTCCAACTATCATGTATTAGGGATATTCATGGTGAGAAAAATTGAATAATAAATAATAAATCAAATAAATAATGTAATTTCATAATCATGATCATTAGAATGATCAATTAATCAAAGATCAAGGAATACAAGATCATGACAAGAGAAATATTTTAATCAATGGAGGAAAACATAATTTATATTCCCTACCTTTATTATGGATTGATCGTTGGTGAATAACACATTCTCCAGTGAAGGAAAAGATCAGATGTATTTGTTGTATGTCAACCCACCTTAATCTGATCTTTGATCGTCATATGATCTATATATTCCATTATAGAATGATGAAACATCATCTCAACAATCCTAGGGTTTTTCGGATAACCTTATTTATTTTCAATAACATTATATTTATAGAGATAAATGGACTTATAAAATTAAATTATTTATTTAAATTAGTTAATTAATTAATTCACTAAATCTATCTGGAAATGGTTGTCTCTTTCAAATGTCCATCACCGACCAACATTAGGTCATTCTTAGGGTAAAACCCATTTTTGGAATTCAACAGTTGAATTTTTTTTTCTGATGTGATAATCTATTCAATTTATATTCCATTATTTATGAAAAAATATATGTACACATCATATAAATATATTTAATATTTTATAAAAGTTATTAAAAACCACATAATCATGCACCATGTCAACATTTGGGTCCAAAAATATTTCTTAATATATATGAAACTCTTCAAAGGAAAAATAGTGTCTCTAAAATATTAAATCTTTCAAGTATTTACATCCTCAAAAATAAAAAACTATAAAAAAGGTGGGGATTATGAATTTTTATTTGAATGTTCATCTCTAATGATCTCTGTTGCAAGATCCCATACAACTACAGTGCATGAACCAACAGAAAATCTCTTTTTACAGGATCCTCTCAAACTAATCATTGACCACCATTGGGTACTCAAAATAGGTATACACATACTTGATAGTCATCTTTCCCCAGTCAATAACATGTTTAAGATCATGCATGTATCTTATCAGCTATAGCACATAAAAGACATCATGCACCATCTCCAACTATGGGGGAAAGACTATGTGGTAGAAAAACTGACAACCCTCAGTAGGATCTCGAATGACACAATGAACCTTGTGAAAATCTTTCCTTCTGAGAAAAATATCCACAATAATTCATCATTGGGAGAAACATACGATGTTTTGGTCTCTCTTCTCAAACTCTAATGGCATGTGACATTGATCCACCTATGATTTATATCATAAATGGGATTTCCTTGTCTACTCATAGATCACTTAGACCTTATTCATTGTTTCCTTCACCATCTCTATCCTCAAAAGTTTCACCTCATAGATATTTTTTTATTATAAGTATGGCCTATAGGGTCTCATACACAGGGTCCCAAAAGGTGTCATATTGATTGTATAGTGATAAAAATTATTACAATCCAACACATTCCGAGCTAAGTGATACTACCAGCTCCAACCGAAGACTAACACATAATCCAATATCATATCCTCCAACACTTGTGTAGTGTTCTTGGGATTCCCAAATCAATTGGGGTGAAAATTTATAAAAATCATCAACTAGGTCCCAAATTCATTCTATATGCCTATCTAAAACCATGATATTAACTTTGAATCATGATCGGAGACAATTGTTAAGGGAACCCCATGGATGCTTATGATATCCCGCGTATACAACATTTCCAAACTCTCCACTTAACTCTACTCTATGATAGTGAAGAAGTTTTCCTAGTTTATAAGTCATTAAACAATCAAAGAGATAGAATTGTGGCCTCTCATAGTCTGTAAAATATTTATCAGAAATTCCATGGATATGTCAACCCATTTCCACTCTGAGATCTCAAGAGGCTACAAAAAACATACCTGAACTTAGGGCTCATACTACACATGACATTTGAGACATGAAGAGGTAAACTTAGTAACTCTATACCTTATTCAGACCAATCAAAACCGAAACTCAAGTAATTGATACATCTTCCCTACTACATGATGTATAACCCAAAGAGAAGAGTGAAACTCTATCATCACCTCCTATGACAATTTTAATAGAAACACCATCCATCCCTAGAAAAGTATGACATGATTACCTTAATAAAATTCATCTGGTAAAACTATAAATAATATATTGTCATATAGGACCTCACTGTCTATGTATCCAAGCTGATCCTCTATCCCATGTTGGAGAGGTAGAGGATCCAAAACCATCGATTAATGAAAAAATTAACCCATATTCTCCACCAGGCTCAGCTAAAAAGATTCCAACTTCTTAGATTCTACCTCTACCAAATGATAATGGAATTCATTTTGAGTGAATATGACCTTATATTGACCTTCCTCAATTCATTGAATGTCTCAAATTCATACTCTTGTAGGAAATCATACTAATAAATCTATCTTAGGTTTAGATCACTCTATGTGAAGACATACCTAAGACGACGATGGTCTATGTAAACAAAAAATCACTATCCTAGACGTTAGTGCATCCACATACTTAGAGAAAAGACTAATTTTATGAACCCAATGTCGTGAGTCCCATAGTTCTTCTCATGGGGTCTCAACGGCTTTGATCTTCATTCTATCACTTTTTAAATGTGCATCAACATGAAACTGAGCCCAATTTTAGAGATATCAATATACATTTTATACCCAATTCCATCCTCCTATAGTCTCAAAAGTGGATCACTCATTAGCCTTAACCTAAACTCCTCAAAGGATCACAGACTCTATGTATTATATGTAAAAATATACCATTTTCATTTCAATACAGTCAAAGGGGATGACATCATGGAAAATTATACCACAAACCTTCTATAGTACCCCACTAGACCATGAAAACTCTGCACCTTTGACATTCTCTTGGGTGAATCTCAATAATTCACCGTATCAATCTTCACCTCGTCTATAGCTAATCCATGTTCAGAAATGAGATGCCATGAAAATTGAAGCTTATGGATCTAGAAAAATAATTTTGAGATCTTTCCATAATGTTGGTTCTCTCGATGAAATTCTGTCACCGTCTTCAGGTCCCCTATATGATAATCTTTTTATGTATAGTATATGATTATTTCATCAATGGATAAAATGAATAAATGAATTAAAGTATGTTTAGATGTTCTATTTTATCATACATAAACATAGTGAGGGAATTCATCACCCAAAAAGGCATCACTTGGAACTCATTGTGTCTATAGCGATATCGTAATTCTCGAATTTCAGTATTATCCTTATAAACACTAAAATTATGGTATTCTAAATTATTTGATATTCTAGTACCATATCGTTCATTAGAACTAATCAAATTGGTCATAAATCCTTGGAAAGGGGTTATTTTTCTTTATTTTACCCTTTTTGGGTGATGATAATCAAAGTAAATCCCCAATCTCCCATACTTCATTTTCACTAACAAAATTGGAGCTACTTGGGGGACCACTCAGTCTAATAATACCCTTTTCATGAAGTTACACTAACTATACCCTTAGAAATATGAGCTCGATTTGGGGTTTTAGATATTTCATAGAAGACCTGAGTGTGCATCATGGGTGAAAGTCATTGAAAAATTTGATCTCTCACCCTAGAGGTAGTCCAGGATGATCATTAAAGAAAATTCCTATATAACCATCCATGACTGAAGGAATAAAGATTCCAAAAGATCTTGTTGCACTAAGTGTTAAACTCGCCAACTGATGGGTGATGGATTGTAACATCCTACTCACATGACCAAAACACTATGATATGAGATCTCTCTCACCCACAAAAGAGTATCTTATGTCATATTTCCAAAGGAATTTGACTCATATTTGTGATATTATATCTCATATCACACTATGGGAATCCATTTTTTATCCAAGATAATATCATAAGGAATCATATTTATGGCTGTTTAGTCCTATGAGAAACTATATCCACCAATAAATAGCTCTCAATACCAGCAGATATGTGATATCAAAGAAGCATTCCTTATAGGATCGTCAAGCCAAAGATGTTGAGATAATCACTAAACTGGGAGATATTTCTCTCGCACTAGGATATGGGATATAATGTAATGACTCACAATTCTATTTACTAGTCATGATGGAAGAATATAATAAACATATAACACACCTCTATTCATCTAGTGAGTTGTTAAGTCATAAGACTCCAACGCATGTAGTTGCCCATAGCCTCGACCACCAAATCATTTATCCTGGCATGGGACACCTAAGGGTGGTGGTGGTGGAAGTATTACATATTCTCATCCTCCTTCAGTAGCTCCTCTCTTTGTAAATATTCCTGCTACTCTTCCAGCACTACCACCCTAGGGGATACCCAAATAGAACCCTGATCATGGCACTACCACAACTATGGTCATCCCTCCACTATCTTCTTTCCTTTTATAGGACATCGGGTTAGGAATTCAGATTACATGTGACATATCCCATCACATTCATAAAATCACCTATCTTAGGTATTTCTCAGTCCTCTTCTCCATCCCTGAGCCACAAAACCATGTTTCGGAGTCTAATCATGGGTATGCCTCATGTGCCTTGACTGCTATTATCTACTAGCCACTAGAGAGGAATCATCCATGGGATAATTATGGAAGTAACCAACCAAATGTCTTCTGTCATATAGGAATCTCTTTGTCACTTGCACCTTCTAAAACACTCCAACATATTTGGGAATTCATAGGTGTATCACACTGGCACTATTGACTCTATGGAGACCCAGGTTGAACTTTTATGCCCATAAATAAACACCAAGTATCATGAAAAATGAGTTTCTTGTTAGGAATTTATCCTCAGGGAATACTCACCAACAGTCATACATCCACATTGTAGCTCAAAAAGATTCTAAATATGAAGTAACTGTGATAAATATGGGTGGTACTCTGCATAAATAACCACTGGAAGTCAGACCTTGAAAATGTTGACTAGTCTTGTATCTCAGGGACTATAATCCACCAGTGCCTTGCTGATTTGTGGGAAAGACAAGCTAAAATCAAAAAACAAAAAATTAGTTCAGGTCTTCACAATTCTAAAAACATATATCACTGACTCATTAAAATCCTCAACTGCCTGTAGATCTAGATCACCATGGAACCTCAACGGCCTTTGAATATGGAGATCACAGAGTTCTCTAAGCCTATATTCGTCCTCAGCCTACTATACTTTTTTAATATACTACTCAACAGGATGTTCTACAACTACCTTCCCATCTAGGGGAAAGATCCCATGATATGGACACTAAACTAAGTCCTCGTCACTAATTGGATCATCCTCACAATCCTAAATTATAAACATGCCTATATATATCCACGGAGGAATCAAGAAAATAATCAAGATATACCATGGTCATATTTTCATATATATATATATATATATATGGGAGCTAACTCATGAAGGATAGTAAAAGGAATCAATCCTATAAGATTCGTGAACCAATTTTACCAATAATAATTGTATCGTTTTGCTGAGTAAACAAGAAGGTTGTGAGAGTCCTTGTGAATGGATATGTCGCATGTCACACCAAGTCAAGGTTACCTGGACTAAATGCCACAATTCAGTTACATGGACATTTTTTTACCTAAATTCAAGACCAAACCTCATAAGGGTACAAACCCCTTAACTCTATCCCTATGTTGAACCACAAATAATCAAACTCTATAACCACCCAACCCCCATGGGCCTTCCTCATTAGTGTACAATTGTGAAAAAATAACCCAAATCCCGCCTCTATACCCAAGGGATAGAGATATGTACCGAGAAGGCATAACTAAAATGGGAGTCCTTTTTCTAAATTATATATATGTTCTCTTCCAACCTTCTACAAGAATAAGTGAATTGAAATTAGAATAAATTTTTTTAACAACTAGTGTTGAAACCATGCATCTAATAACCTCTATGAAATAAAAAAGATTATGAATGCATAATAAAAAAGGAAAGGGAAAATACATGTCCAACTAAAAATATGTCTCATACTAACAACAACCAGAAAATAAATAAATCTATGAGATCCCAGCTCCTGATATCTAAGCCCCACCAACCATAAATGAACAAATAAGACCATCAATTTCTAAGCTTAGTGTTAGAGTTTGTATCCTATTACCAACTAATTGTACTTTTAATATAGGAATATTTTATGCATTGAATATTAATTTTCATTTTATTACATATTTTTCATTTTATTGTGTTTCATTAATGAAATATTATTCTAGATTATTTGTCACATTGATAAGGTCATATAACTTCCTTTCTATGATGACAAGCATAATGTTCTATGACAATATTATTAATATAATTAGGAGGTTGGATAACATAATAAGATAGGGAAAATGTTATTTAGACCATAAGGTGTGAGTACCCATAAGTTTATGGGGATTATTCTAATGAAGTTCTCACTTGGAAATCTCTAATAAGGGAGATTATGATACTATACCCACCTGTAGAAATTTTTCACGATTTGGTGTCATTGGATATTTCTACCTTCTAGCATGTGTTAGGGTCCTTGTAAATTAATATTATCATTAAATCATGTCATGAATTTATGACATATATTTACTAACAAAAACTACCATTCTTTATGTTGGTGGGAAGTAGGGTATGATGGGTGGGTCATGATTGACATGTTATTAATAGATAATTCATGTATTTGTCTCTTCTATATTTACAGGAGTTGGTATCTTGACCCTTTGATTGGAATATAATTGTTCCCTAGATTTCATGGAAAATTTGTATCAATGTGTTTATTTTATATAGTCAATGAAATATTTTTCATTCACATAGGTTGATGACACCATTGTGCAGCCTATTTGAATAGATATTGGGAAAATTGATTATATTAAATGGTAAGTGTTTGTATGTGGTGCTAATTATTGAGACATTATCTTTATTCTCTTGGGTTATTGGCCATTTCCCATATATTAATCTTATACATTAGCCTATGCAACCTAATTCCAATGAGAAATAATCTTATAGGGCCACACACTAAGTTCTTTAATATATCTTGAATAAATAATATTTGAATTTAGTAAATTGAATTAATATAATTCTCAAGATGGAGGAATAACTTATTTCTTGTTATATTGGCCATAGAAATTAAAAAAATTATTCTCTAGTTTGTGAATAATATATATTTTTATATTTAATTCAATATTTAATAAATTTTTCTTCATCGGTATTTGAATGAAATATTTAATTACAAATGAAATATTTTTCTAGGTATTCAATAAATATCAAGTAGTTAAAATGGACCAAGAACTTATCTAGTGATAAAATAATTATTTACCGGTTGATAAATATTTTTTATCAATTTGTAAAAGTTGGTGCAAAACAAAATATTTTTATTATTATATGTAATTGGGGTTTTTAATGGTTTAAAATTTTATTTAATGGATGGTATGAAATTAAATACAATTTCAAACTAATCACTAAATCTATAAATGGATGATTATTTTCATTGTGTATTTTATCCTAAATTAATAATATATAAATTTTTTTCACAACGAAATGAATAAATGCAATAGATGTGTCTTCAATACCAAAGAAGAAGTAATTAATAACGAATAATGCAAGATATTTTATTTATCATGTTCAAATTTATTGATCGAGTGGTGTTTCTAAGATATTATCATATCTTGAATAAACAAATGATATAGGTATTATATCATTATATTCTCATAATGCAATGAATGAAATATGAATGTGGATTTTCGGATGAAAAACTTTCATTAAAAATAAAATTTCTTAAGACCAGGTATTTATTCCAATAAATAATAAATAAATTATTTTTAAATTTGACATGAAATGTCACCTCTCATGCTTTTTCAAAATTTCATTTAACATAAATTTTAATATAAACCCCAAAATCAGATGTTTATGTTATTCCCGGAACCAATAAGTGGTATCAGAGTGGGCACGTTTAAATATTTTATTATTTATTTTATTGCTGTTATATTCACAATTATGGATGATTTTAATTTCATATTATTTTTTATCTAATATAAATTTAATTAATATTATTCAAAATGTTAATCATATTCGTGTAAGTGTTTTCATTTTATTAAAGTATTATTAGTAGTTAAAGAGTGACAAGATATTCCTTTAAAAAACTTCCAATTTTTAATGGTAATAAAGGGATACATGGAGTTCCCTTGGAAGTACTAACGATGTACTCTATTTCACTATATCTAGATGTTAAGATAGATAAATTATGAAAAATTAAATAATAACACACGGTGTATGCTATGTGATGACCGACCAACCTATAACACGGTTTTCAGATTACATGATGTGTACATAGTTTACACAACATGTAGTTCATCAATTGTTTCTCTCAAGAACAAGCTGATTGACTTTGAGAGAAAACAAAAACATGATTCAAAGAGATACATGGTGTGTAGATAGAATTTACATGCCATTTATTCCACCAATACACACACTAAAGACCCTATAGTGCATCCCAGACACACTGAAAGTGGAACATAAGGCATGTAGTTAGTCTGTTCATGTCAGGTATTTTGGATGAGGCACACGATGCAGAACCAATCATATACCCTGGATACATGGAAAACAAGATACATGAAATTTAGTTGGATGTACAATCCATGTTGTCTCTAATTAATGTAAAAAATTAAAAATTACATTAAATTGTAATATTTTACCTTCAAATCCTTGATTTCTTGATTAGAACACCATTGTCTGTTTGAAATTTTATTAATGGTTTCAAAGAATTCTAAATTCCTAATTAATTTATTATAATAAATATATCATTATTGGTTCATTAAATCATTTTCAAAAATTCCATAAATGATAGGCATATACAATTATTATTGGATGATCATTAAGTTGAAATGGAATTAACTAATTCACGAATAAATTAATGCAATTATTTTCATCATAATAATATATTACCAATAAATATGTGAAATATAGAAAATTACTTTTTGAGAAAATGTTGCATTTATTTTCATTCATTATCTTAACTAAGAGTTATGTATTTCTTTTATTTTATAATTTAATTTACTAAATGGGTTTGAAATTATATATTATTGAATTAAATGATATTCTTTGTGTCATCCCACCCTCCATTATTTTGTTGGACCTGCTTGTCCATTGATATTTATATAATCACATTTTAACCAAATAGTTTGTTCCCCTCATATACTTGTGAGCCGTAAATACATGTAATTAATTAATTTTCCCTAGGCATGTGGAGTTTTTTATATATGTAACCATAAATATTTCATCCCACATGTTACATGAGTGCATAGGTAGAATGCCACAACTCATTCAAAAACCAGAAAAAGGGGTTATTTTCCCTAGGTCATTGGTTTATTTAATATATCCTCTTTAAATAAACCATTAGATACATCTCATGAATGTATCATTTATTTATATATTTATTTATGTCTATGAAATTATTTATTTAATGGATAAAAGTTTGTGATGACACAAATAATTAAATTAATGTGCAAGGATGGAATTTAATTAAACGGATTATGTGTAAATGTTTTATCGACATAGTAAATTAATTAAGATACATACACTTAAAATTAACGTGACTTGTAATAGATAAAATAAGATAAAATGTTTTATAATGAAATAAAATACCTCAATTAAATATTAATCCAGACATAGCCTTCTATTATAATATTAGGAATGAAACTCAAAAGAACTAAGTGTTTGATGAACCCTTATTGGGAAAATTAATTTTATAATGGGAGTTCTTATGAATGTTTTTGGGTATACATAACCATTTTACATCAAGAGGAGTATCCCTCGATGGACTTAGGGTAATTTTGTGGAATGTTTTGAGGAAGTCATAGTTTGAATTTTAGGATAGGGGAGTCCAATCAATGGATCAAGGAGTTGCAAGTCTGATGTTACAAAATTCATGCCTACCTAAATACTTTCATGTATTTTCCCCAACCCTTTTTTTAGTCATTAGAAGGGCTATATGGATCCTTTCATCTAGAATTTCAGTGAAACTAGAAATTATAATTTCAATAGTGACAACTATAGGATCTTGATAAAATTGTAAGAGATTTAATAAAATAAATTAAATAATTATATCTCACCCATTTTTTAATCAGGAAAAATAATAATAATCTTCTATTTTAATTGTAGAATAAAATGGAAATATCATCATACGCTTCATCCCTATAATAAATTTTGGATAAACAAAACCTAATAACAGGTAGTATCTTCTAGGAATGTTACAGACACCTTTGGGTTGGGCTATGAAATTAATAAAACAACTACATTATGTAATCCTCATTTCCTGATCCTCCTTCTATGGAGGTGAGTGATTAAGATTTACTAGTTAATGAGAAACATTTTAACAACATAATATACATTCAATGTTGGATGATTTTGTCTCTGTTTAGTGAAATCGTGAAGACATAAAAAAACATTAATTTTATAGTATACATGATCACCTATGTGGTCTTTACTAGGAGAGTGTTTGAAAATAATGTTTTGAAATTTATAAGGTTCTATTTCAGAGAATGAATAGAGAGGGTTCCCCAACTGGGCCTCATGTAGTCAATCTCAATGGATACATGTGGATCATAGAGGTTCTAGGGTTTAGAAATTTTGAATAACTGGGAACTAATCTCATTATTCCATCACTCCCTCTGTGTTTTTTGAAATTTTTTATTAATTTTAATATGAAAAATATTGGGAAGTCTCTAATAGATCACCTTACTCAACTTCACTAAGTAGATATTGATATGATGTTTGAAAACCTTCCATACTTAT
Source organism: Viscum album (assembly GCA_963277665.1). Classification (NCBI taxonomy): domain Eukaryota; kingdom Viridiplantae; phylum Streptophyta; class Magnoliopsida; order Santalales; family Viscaceae; genus Viscum; species Viscum album. Next base: position 291,866 of record CAUJRU010000666.1, read on the forward strand.
GGTGAAAAAATGGAAATGGAAAAGATAAGATGTTTAAGCCCAAAGCATCTTCACACCATTCCAGGAAGAGAAAGATAAAGGAGAAATAAAGGGAACATGATGTTGGCTATATTTCATGTGGAAAGAAGGGACACATAAATAAAAACTACGCTGAGATAATGAAGCAAGGTGAATATTTAGGTGCCTTTGTTATCAAGTGAAAATTTTCTATTTATAAAAATTGAGTATTAGATATATCTTTTTGTTCTCATGTACGTATTAAAATACATGAGCCAAGTTGATTTGAAAAGATTTATTAATGGTAGGTATATCTATAAGAATTTAATAGAGTTAAACCTACTATTTTAGCAATTGGGGACTACCACCTCATATCTCTAACAAAAATCGTCATGGTTTTGAACTTTTTTATTTTGTGTCATATTTTACAAACAACATTAATTCAATATCCAGAAATGATATTGATGGATCCCTATTCAAATTTTGGATTAAATATATATTTTTTATAATTATGGAATTTATTATGGTAACATGAAAATAATGATCATTATTTGTTGGGTTACACTATACAAATAAGGGAAATTGATAACAAATTTTCTTTAAATAACTCATACTACACCCCGAATTTTCATTATTAGATAGGTCATGTATATAAAATGTGCTAGAATAAATTACATCAAGATGGATATTTATATTATTTTTAACAAAAATACTTGTTTTATGTCTTTCTTATTTATAAGATTAAAAGATCAAATCCCTATTTAGTGGGAAAGGTAAAAGGGATAAAAATATTCAAGAATTAGTTCATACCAATGTTTGTGGACCATTTATTATTGAGTCAAGGGGAGGTCACAAAAAATTCATAGCTTTTGTTGAGGATTTTAGTGTATACATGTATATATACTTAATTAGATATAAGTTAGATTATTTTGATAAATTCATGGAATAAAATAATAAATTTGAGAACTAGCCCCACAAGAAGATCTTGAAAGATTACATAGACTTTATTGGATAATATATTAATCAAGACTTCATTGATTAATTTCAGGAGTTTGGATCCTATCATAACTCAGACCTAATTACAGACCTTGGTGGAATGGTGTAAGAAAAAGTAGGAACAACACCTTTTGGACATTGTGAGATCAATGATGAGTCATGTGGGTCATCCAATATCCTTTTGGGGAGACACATTACAAATAACAAAAATTATACTAAAAAGTACCAACTAAATACATAAATGGTATTCAATCTGAATTTTGGAGTGTAAAGAAAATCATGTCATTGAACATACATAAGTGGGAAAACAAATCATTTGTTAAAGAATCTTCAAGTAATGTACTTTCTCCCTGAGATATAAAGTGTTCCTTTATATAAATCCCAATAGAAATTATGGGATACTACCTATATGAAACCTCATAAAAAATATTATTTTGGAATGAATTTCCATATTCCTTGAGAGGGAAAACATCTATAAAAGAGATAGAGGGAGTGAGGTGGACATCGATGAAGTCAAGTCTCAAGGTACACAAGAGTTGGTATATGAATACATTCCACAAATTCTAGTGGAAAAAGAAACAATTCTAGAGGCACTTGTTCCACATAGAAGTACAAAAAGTTTATAGAAACATAAAATTTTGTTTTTTAGTCACCATGTTTGTTGAATCAGTATTAGTTGATAATAATGATACTCTAACCAACATGGAAGCAGTATGTGGTACAAATATATCAAAGTGGAAAGAATTCAGGAATTCTAAAATGGAAATCATGTAAAAAACCAATTATAGATTTTTTAGACCCTAAAATAGATGTAAAGCCTATTTGATCAAAATGGGTGCTCAAAAAGAAACTGGAAATAGAAGGGAATGTCAGTACATATAAGGCACATCTTGTTGAAAATGGTTTAAAAATGTCAAGGAAATGACTATGATAAAACCTTTTCCCGGGTTTCATTTACAAAATCCATCAAAATTGTACATTGAATTAAATCCCTCCATTATTATGAGATTTGTAAAATGTATGTCAAAAAATCCTTCCTTATGGAGAACATTCTAGTTTATGTCTATATGAAACAACCATAAGGTTTTGTGACTATAATGGATTCCAACAAGTTATGAAAGATTCTATGATTCACTATTATATTAATGGAAGAATCCACGGTCGTGGAAAATCAATTTTGATGAGGCCATAATGGAAATTGGTTTTATAAATAATGAATGTGAGGCATGTGTATCAATAAATGGTTTATTGGGAGTGTGGTGATTCATTGATAGTATATATTGATGAAATATTACCTATGGGAAACGATATACCAGAACTATGCTCTATTAAATCATGGTTGAATAAATAATTATCTATAAAGGACTTGGGTGAGGTAGCATATATTATTGGCATCAACATCCATCTTGATAGATCCAGGAGGTTTCTCATCCTAAGTCAAATTTTATACCTTTATAAAATACGAACAAGATTTTTTATAGAATAATAAATGAGGGAATTGTTTCCATCAACACGTAGAATTCATATTTCCTATAAAAGTTTCACCCCATATTGATTACCCTATCTTCAGGTACTGTGTATCATGAGAATTTTCGATTTTTTCCTTATTGGGAGAAATGTCCATGTTTTCATGAACTTGTTCGGAAGTCCTGGGAGGAGCCGTGTGAGGGAAATGCCTGGTCTGTAGTGCACCAAAAGTTAAGACGACTAAAACATAGTCTTATCATATGGTTGAAGGAAATTCTTCCTCTGGATAATGATATTCGGGATAATATGGATATCATTGATCGACTGGAACAGAAACTGGAAGGAAACAGGGATCATGGTGTTTTTGGCGAACTGGAAAACAGGAAAGACCATCTAGCAGAGATGATGCTCAAACAAGAGAGGATGTCTATAGAGAAAGCAAGAGTAAAATGGATAAGAGAGGGAGGCACAAATATTTCCTTTTTACATGACTGTATTAAAGAAAATAAATGTTTTGTGAAATCAAATGTTGTGCTGGAAGATGGATCTATTACTGATGATAGGGGGACTATTGGTGGTCTGGCTAGTTCCCATATTAGGGAGATGCTGGAAGGTGTTAATCCTTTGATGAAAAATGGTTATCCAGGGGGTCATACATTTTTTTTGATGTTATCCTTAGTTGTTTTTCTGAACATGATAATTTTTTTCTGGGCTCCATGCCACATGAGAGGGAAATATTTGAGGCAATGATGAATATTAATCTGGACAGTGATGCTGGTCTGGATTCCTTTCCTTCTTCCTTTTATAGGTATTCATGGGATATTATTAACGGGGATATCTTCAAGGCTGTGAGAGATTTATTTTTGGGAGGCCAATTGCCTCGTGTTTCTAGTGCCATAAACGTTGTGCTCATTCCCAAAACAAAGGATCCTTCTTCTATTATGCAATTAATACCTATAAGCATGTGTAATGTACCCTATAAAATCTTGGTTGGTATAATAAATGCTCGTTTATCTATCTATTTTCCCAGGTGGATTTCGTTAGAGCAGTATGGGTTTGTGAAAGGATTCTCTATACAAGGGGCTATTGCTTTGGCCCAAGATTTGATCAGGGATATCAATATTAAAACTAGGGGGTCTAATTTGGCTATAAAGATGGATATGAGTAAATATTATGACCGGATGGAGTGGATTTTTATTAACAAAGTTCTGGCATGTATGTGTTTTTCCAATAGAAATGTTGATCTTATATTCCATTGTATTTCTTCTCCTTGGATGGCAGTTTCTTATATGGGAAAGTCTTATTGTTTTTTTAAAGCAACTCGTGGTCTTTGTTAGGGGGATCCAATATCTCCAAGAATTTTTATCATTTATCAGAATGTTCTTAGTATGAATTTACATTTAAGCTTGATTAATGGAATCATTATGGCTTATTGAAGGAGATTGGGGGTTTCTTTGGTTTCTCATTTGATGTTTGCTGATGACTCTTTGATTTTCATAAATGGATCAAGTAGTTCGTTGTGGGGTATTAATTAAGTTTTAGATGATTATTGCCACTGGAGTGGGCAGCAGGTTAACAAAAATAAAAGCTGTTTTTAGACTTCCAGCAGATGCACTAGTGAAAGGATATCTCTGGTGGTCTCTCATCTTAATATTCAAAGAGGTGTGTTCCCTATGGAATATCTGGGAGCCCCTCTTTCTTCTTGGAGATTGCATATTCATGACTTTAGTCAGATTTCTAGTAAAAACTTGGCTTGTATTCTGAACTAGAAGAATTATTTTCTTTACTTTAGTGGGAGAATATCTTTGATTAACAGTGTTCTTTTGACCTCTCCAATCCATGCTCTTTCGGCTATTAAAGTCCCCAAGGGTGTGATATGCAATATTGAGAGGATTCTTGCCAATTTTTTATGGTATCCAAGGATGGAAAGGAAAAAGAACTAGGTTTCATGGGGGAGGTTAGCCCGACCTATTATTGAGGTAGGTGTTGGGGTGAATAGTCTTGAGGGGGCTATCAAATGAATGCAGGAAAAGTTAGCCTGGGATGTCTTGGAGGGTTGCACGCTTTGGGGGAATTCTATGATGTGTTATCTGGATAGTAACAGGGTTACTCTGCACTGTCCTTTCTGGATTGAAATTGCTTCAATTATTAGCATTATAAAACCTCATTGCTGATGGATTGTTGGGATAGGGGATATTGATTTTTGGAGAAGTAATTGGTGTGGGGAGATCCTTGAATACCCAGGATGTCCAATTCCATTGATTTCATTTAAAGAATCATGTAATCATCTTGGTTTCTTTAATTCTATTTTAAACAATTACCAGCTCATTTTTTTTAATTGCATGGAACTTTCCCCTGATGAGGATAAGTTGATCTTTTATCCTTCCTCCTTCGGATATTTTACATCTAATGATTATAGAAGGATATCTTTTGTTCGGGTTACACACAATGATAACTTTGTCTTTCTGTGGGAAAATAAAATTCTAGTAAAGTATAACTTTCTTCTCTGGAGGATTCAGATGAGAGCTTTGCCTAAGGATGAAAATGTGAGGCATTGTGGGATTTTTCTTGTCTCCAGATGTGTCTTCTGTAGTAGCCATAATGAAGAACGTTTGGAACATCTGTTTTTTATAGCGAATGGGCTCATGCTGTATGGAGTTTTGTTGGTGGTTTCACAGGATTTTCCTTTAATAACATGGTTGATCGAACTTTCCTGGAACAGTGGTTCTATGGCCCGAGTTCTAATGGTATGGAAAAAGATGCTCGCCTCACCATCCTTCTTGCTGGATGTTGGTGTTTGTGGCAGGTAAGAAACAGTTTTTTGTTTAAGGAAATAGCTTCAAATAGGAGTAGTATTATTTTCAGAAGCTGAAATCACCTTTTGGACCTGGTTAGAGAAATAGGGTATGAGAGAGAGGCACCTTCTTTGCAGCATCTCCTACCTATATCTGCTGCTCCGCCTTTGGTTAATAGGAAATTTCAGGGTTTCTGGATCCGCTGGTGTCCTCCTCAAATTGGATTGAAACTTAATTGTGATGGCTCCTATATTTTTTGAGCAATCAGTGGAGGAGGGATTGTTCAGGACTCCAGTGGTTCAGTCTTTATGGCCTTCTCCATCAAACTTGGGCATGAGAATTCTATTCAGGTAGAGGCACTGGCCCTTTTCACTGGGCTGAGTTTATGTATTCAGAGGGGGATCAATATTTCTGTGGTGGAAAATGATTCCACAGTCTTGTGTAATTCACTTTCTAAAAGAGGTAATGTTCCTTGGTCCATCTTGTATACTATTCGCAAATGCTGGCGTATGATTGATGATCATATCAACGTCACCCATACTCGGAGAGAGGGTAATAAAGCTACGGATTTTCTTACTTCGGTGGAATTTCCAGGTTCGGAGAATTTATTCTTTCATGATTTTTCTAGTCTCAAGGTGGAAGGTGTTAATATCATTAGGGGTTATGCTCTTGGTCTTTTTCATTTTAGGCCACCCTGATTCATTTTTTTTTGAACCTTCCTTTGTGAGTTTTGTATGGTGTTCTTCTTTGATCTTTCAATAATAATAAAATGATTATTTGTGTATAAAATTTTTCACCATGGATATGACGAAAGAAACAGAATGGAATTTATTCTATATGAATCAACAATTGGGTCATTCATGTATGTTATGCTATATATTAGGCTACATTTTTCCTACATATTGAGTGTAGTATGTTGTTATCAAGATGATATAGGTGAAAACTATTGGATATAATTCAATACTATCTTAAAGTATCTAAGGCATACTAAAGATCCGTTTTGGGTATATGGAGCATATGAGAAACAATTCATCAAAGGAGAAGAATATGTAAGATTCCAAACTCATCAAGATGACAAGAAGTCACAAATGGGATACATAATCACTTTGAATGGAGGTATTATTAGTTATAAGGTCTCAAAGAAAGATATGTTCATAGATTATACAGTATATTCTCAGTATATTGAAAGTAAAGAGGTAGCTAATGAAGTAGTATGGATGCATGTCTCTTTCCATGATCTTGACATGGTACCTAGAATTATAGATCCTATCACACACTATTGTGATAATATCATAGTAGTGGATCTCATAAAAGATCTAAGGTAACATTAGTGGATGGGGAACATATTCAGTTGTATTATCTCATGAGGGATTTTCTTAGTGCTGTGATGTTGTAATGGAAAACATTTCCATGGAAGAAAACGTTGAATACCTCTTTACTAAATCCTTGAATCAGTAGAAACATGATTATATTGTGAGTTCTATCAGACAGAATGTTGTAGGTAGTTGGATCTAGTCAATGTGGGAGTTTTTTATAGCTGGTATCAATATACCAACTTATTGTTCATTTATTACATTTATTCTATGTATTGAATATTAATTAAAAATCGTAATATATATTTTTCATTATTCTTCATGCATATAATGTAATATTTTCCTAGAGTATTTATTGCACTAAAAATGTCATATTTGATCCCCACTATGATGAGATCTTATAAGTGATATTAAAATATTCTAAATATAGTTTTGTCATTGGATAACTTGTTACGGTGGTACACATATTATATAGAAAATAAGGTGTGAGTACACTCATGCGGATAATGATTCTTCTCATGAAGTTTTCACTTTGTGATCTCAAAGTAATGAGATTATGAGAATAGACCCATATATTTTTTTATCATCATATATTCCTATTTGCGAGTATGGCTAATGGTCCTTAAATTAAATATTATCATTAATATATTCCATAACTCACAGACTTAGATTTACTTACAAAAACCATCAGGCAATATTTTTGTAGGAGGATGGGTATGTTGGGTGTGTCACGGTTGACATTTCATTAATGGATATGTTGAGGAAGGTTTTGTACCTTATATATTTTTGGGAGATGATATCTCATCCCTTGGATCATAATAAAAAAATCAACTAAATTTCATGGCCATGGTGTAATGACATGATTAATTTTTATATTCAATGTAATATATATAAAGAATATAGGTTGATGAAACCATCATGCAGCCTATTTGATGAGGTATTGTGAAAAATGTATTATATTAAAAAGATATAATTTTTATTTGGTTTTCATCGTTAATACATTTAGTTTTTTCTCTTAGGTGACTTGACCTATTGCGATATATTAATCATGTACTTTCAGAAGGCCAAACTAATTCTAATGATATATAATCCTAGAGGGTCACACACTAAGTGTTTTAATTTATCTCGAATAAATTTAATTTTAATTTAATTTATGGAATGAATACTATTCTCAATAATTAAGAATAATTTAATTGAATATATATTGATTACATGAATTAAATAAATATTTATCATCTAAAATGTGAATAAAATATTTATTTTATTTTATTTAATATTCAAAAAATATTTATTCACTGGTTTGTCAATGAAATATTAAATTTTGAATAAAATATTTACTTGGGTGTTCAATAAAAACCTAAGAGTTTAAATTTACTAAGACATTGTATGGTGATAAAATAATTATTTACAAGTTGGTAAATATTATTTAACAATTTGTGATAGTTGATGCACCACAAAATATTATTATTATTATTATTTGGAATGGGGTTAATTAAAGGTTTTATATTTTCTTTAATGGTCAACATGTAGTTAAAAAACATTTTAACCTAAACCCTAACCCTATAAATAGATTGTTATGCCTACTATGTATTTCCTCCAAAATTATGAATTGAGAAATGTTTTACAGAATGAAATATCTCTTGATTCCTCCTTCAATATTCTTCTCAATAATGAGAAATGTTAGAGATGTTTCCTCCAGATCTATTAATAAGTGATTAAGAACGAATAATAAAAGACATTGGATTCCCCATGCTATCACCCAGATATCGAGTGGTATTGTTCAAAGATCACTAGAACATGTGTGGATCACCTTTAGAGGGATTCTATCCTTGGATCCTCATAGCGTAGATCAGGTAATCTGAAAGGGTATTTTATGATGATCAACATTCATAAGAGAATAATATTTCTAAGCACAAATATTTACTTACTAAGATATTAAATAAATTAATTATAAATTTGATGTATAAGATCATTTCTCATGGTTTTGGGAAATTTTTTTTAAAATAAATTTTAATATATCACCAGCCACCACCCACTTACAATTCACCTAGTACCAACACTCTACTAAATCCAATTATGACTTGTTCATCATCTGTATATGACATGAAAAGTAAGGGAAACTCCTATACAAGGATGAGTTTATACGTAACCAGTAGGATTCCCAAAAAACCAAAGAGGGAGAAGTATAATACATGATAGAAATAATAATATCAACCGCAAAAAAGAGGTTAATAAAAACCCAACATCATATATATATATATATATATATATATATTCCTATATATGAATCCAAAATGAGAGAGAAAGGGGATCTGAATATCACATCCCACCATAGTATGATGAGTATTTATACAACTCCAATGTTCCATCATTGATGCCAAACATCTTGCATGTCTATTCAAGGAATTCATGAGGGATCACACCTCTACACTACTCCACATCATAAAGTATAACAATCTACAAAATATAAAGGACTTGAACATGTACAGTGGAGTACCATTACTACCTAGAATAAATACTATTGATGACTCATGCCCTTGTGTGATATGGTATTACCATCTTTATGGATAAATTACTCATTCCATGGTGTGATAGGGGAGTACAATATTTTTGTGCACAAAAATCATGAAGAGACACATTCCCAAGTGAAACATGGGTGTACCATCTCCTTGGATAGAGGACCAGAACCATATTGAAACGATTCATTACCATATCTATATGAATAATGAGTATAGAGGACCTTCACGCTGATATGATAGTGGAGTACCATCTCTATGGAAAGAGGACCTACCCCACGGTTTAAAAGTGTAGTATCATCTCTATCCTCCTAATGAGTATGGATTACCCTCTCCCAAGTGTGATAGGGGAGTATCGCCTCAGTTGATAGAGGACACATTCCCTGGTAAGATATGGGAGTACTGTCTCTCTGTGCATAAGAAGTATGGAGTACTTATTCCCTAATCCGATAGGGTAGTAACCTTTCCTTAGATATAGTACTCATTCCTTGGTGTTATTGTAGAATACCATTGTTTACCTTGGAATATTTTTCATGTTAGGAATCATCATTTCTGAACAATTTTCACTGGGATTGTTTGTAGAACCGGAAACACTCGACGGTCCTATATCCAAGGGGACCAACTTTCCAAAAGTAGGTGACTGTTAGGAGGTTTGGTAAACGATGCTTAAGAACTCACATTGGTCGAGATGATGGGAGGTCAATCTCATTGCAACTTTTTGGGGTAATTATTTCCTACACTTGGACTCTCTTATATATTTAAGACATATTAGTGAATCCTTTTTTAAATCCCATGTATGATATGAGTCACCCTGGAATTAACAACCAATAATTAGCATGTACATAATATAGAATCATTTGTATGTATCTGAGGTTCTCCATCAATGGAAATATTTGTATGTATCTGAAGTTCTCCATCATTTGTATCCAATTATTTACATATTATAGATTCGTTAGCAATGATTATGGTGGTAATGGTTTCCTAGCTACAGGGTGGCTCACTCAGGATTGTATCATCATCCCAGGAGACTGAGGGTAATGTAAGGTTTTATCATCATATAGGTAGATGAGTGTTTTTTTATGTTCGTATTGAACCCATATGATTGGAATCATATGTATCCTCATGAAAAGAATCTTAAACCACGTAGTTTGGTTCTCCATAATTGGGAAAAACAAACCTTTTAAGGTTATGTGATAATGACCTAACTGTACAGTTTAATGTCATGTGTCAATGAAATATAAGTGTATGGTACTTCATCATGGTTTAGTGTGGGACCGCTATTGAATCATTGCAAGGAACCTAGAATGGATATAAAATTCAATGTCGAATAAGACCCTATAAGGAATATGTCATAGATAGAACACAGTGGAATTGAGGAATTGGTTTTGGACCTCAAGGAGGATTCTAAATATCCCATTTGGATGGGTATTAATGACCATGTTGCTCAGTTAGTCTTATAAGGAAGTATGTCCCTTTGAGAGGATTATGTTGGGGCTTACTCATAAAGAGGATTCCCTGAGAAAGGACCATTATAGATGTCTCAACTAATGATTCTCAACTCATGAAGATTTGGGGGTTTTCGTAAAATCTTACTTATGAGGATCATTCCCATATTAAAGGGATTATGAATGGGTCTTACTCATAAGAAGGATACAAATAGAGCTTAGAACTTTGTTAGTATTCCTACGTATCATGGTTTTCATGAATTAGAGTTCATGTTGATCAATTAGTCTCTTAGGAGAGTATATCCCTTTGATAGTATTATGCTGGAGATTACTCTTGAAGAGGATTATCTGATAAAGGACCATGAGATATTTATCAACTCAGTATTCTTAATTTATGATGATTTGGGGGTTTTCTTCTAGTCTTACCACTAAATATGATTCCTGAATTAATGGGATTGTTATTGGTTCTTACTCCCAAGTAAGATTCCCATTGATCTTAGGCCTTAGGTTGGATTCCTACGTATCATACTTAGTAGGAGTCAGATTTCTCATAATTTAGTCAGACTCATAGGGGGGGTTTGGACCTTTTAGTGAATTATGTTGTGGCTTACTCCATGAGAGTATTCCCTGAAAAAGGGCCGTGAGAGAAGTCTCAACTCATGATTCTCAACCCATTATTATTTTTTTGTTTTCTTCGGGGAATACTCCCAAGGAGTATTCCTAGATTTTGGGAATTATGATTGAGGTTTACTCCTACGTAGGATACTCATTGTGATCAGCCATTAGGTAATCCAATTACATACCATGGTTAGTAGAAATTAGAGTTCTTATAGTTCAGCTAGTCTCATAGGGGATAATAGCCCTTTCAAATGATTAATTTGGGGCTTTATCCTGATGGGAATTCCCTAAAAAAGGACCCGTAGAAATTTATCAAATCGTGATTCCTAAATCAAGATGACATGGGGGGTTTCCTTGGGGCTTACTCCTTAGGAGGATTCCTAATGTATTGGGGATTGTTATTCAGTACTTCTACTAAAAAGGATTCCCACTGAGCTGGGGCCTTAGGTAGTATTCTTAGATATCCTGGTTAGTAGGAACCAGGGTTCTCATAGTTAATATGTGGCATGGATTTTCCATATTTCATGATTACCATTAACCTCTAAGCCCACATGAGTCATGATTAATGTTAGAAAAAATAATAAGTGAAGCATATGGAAAACCACATAATCTTATTTTGTCCATAGGTGGACATGTTGAAAATCAAAAAGGGATTGGGATGAGTCACTGAGTGTGCCCATTTCCTCTAAACATTCTCCTCCAATAGAAGAGAAGAGAGACAGTGGTGGAAGAGCGTGGGGTTCTGAAACTTACCTCTCTTAACTTTACCCCAAGTATGGAATGGAAGTGAAGAATGTGAAGGTAGAGATGAGAAAGATAGAATCTTCCTACATGAAAGAATAAGGTCGTACTCCAAGAATGATTCCATAGAATGGATTCCTTAATAAGGAAGTATGATTACATTCCTTGTGAAAAGGAATCAAAAGTATTATCTTCATCATACCTACTTGGAATCGGTGGATCTTGGTCTTAGAGGCGACAAGGGGAGGACATGGTCCTAACCCTTATTTCAGAAACTGAGAACTCCCCAACACTTTCCCTAGGGTGGGATTCCTCTGTACCATGGATATACAAATCCACATGTTCCCATGTTATCCTAATAATCTGGTAGGACCAGTGCAGGAAACCACTGATCATTGTAATACAAATCCAAATGGGAGACAAATCGGTGTTCCTTTCATCCATGGATTTAAAAATGTGGAGGTCTCAGTGGAGGTTTCAAAGTTTTCTTTTTTTGATAGGGGATTCAAGGGGAGAGGACCCCTACTAGATATGGATTCATGGAAGGCTCAAAGTTTGACTCATAGAGGACATTGGAATAGGTTCTTGGAGAAGGTCTGCTGGGATGGACCTGGGAGGAACTAAAACTGTTTCGCATAGGGGGGAGGGGAATGATCCTACACAAATAGTATATACATTATGAAATAGACCATCAGGGAAACAATAAATGAGTGATTGTTTTTCTTAGGCACCACGAGTATCCTCTAGTGTCCTTATTAGGGTCTCACACAGGTCCCTGATTAGTGAGGGGCCTTGTGAAGGTGGTTTCTTCTTATGTGAGAATGGTCCTCATGTAGGTGTCTTATGTTTTAGATCTTTAAAAGAAATTGATATTACTTATCCCCATTAATTCCATCTTATATCAAGTTTCAGAGAGTCTCTTGAGAAATTTCAGCAGACTTAGGTGAATGTGCTACTGGATCAGAGAACTGGGGGGTGTAGAGACCTGAAGCTTGACGTACATAGATATTACATTACATTTTCAGAATACATAATTTATAACAAAAACATACACACAAGGACTGTAATAGTTTATTGTCTTTGGAAACTTGGAACGTAATCTTCTAATCGTGGTGAAATATCTTCAACATCTCACATAAAGATCTTTCACTTTTTGTTTCCTTACCTAAAACCATTCTTTTAATCCTGGGGGAAAATAAAACATAAAATGGTGAGATCAAATGCTCATTAAGGGTAATCATGGATAAAATAAAACACAGCATACACATTTGAACCTAAAAACATGAACATAATGTTTAAACATCAAAATCTTGAGCAACGACTTAAAACATGGAAGTACATAAGGCATAGATCATAATGGAACATAAATAATGATAAAATAGCATGGGAATAAAACATGTAATTGTGGAAATCATTAAGCACATGATATGATTTCCATATTAGCCAAGGCATTGCTGCCAAGACCATCTTAGTGGACAAATCCCCTTTCTGAATTGAGTTCACTCCTCGTTCCAGTCCTGTATTACTGAACCGGTTTAACTTGCCGTTCCAGCCATGTCTATCTCATGAGATATAAATCTTTACCCAATGCATTAGAGGGAGATATAGGTCCCACCCATCTCATAATGAAATCATTCTTACTTGTGCCACAAAATAAACATACATCATTCATAATAACCCAAAAAATAAAATGGGTTTCAAAAACATCATCCCATCATCACATAATCCATATAAAAGAAATGGATATCATTTCATAATCATAAAAGTGAAACCATGTAAATCATAGAGACATTATAAATGAAACATAAACATATTAAATAATGTCATCTTAGACGGAAAATGGTTTTGATAAAACACTTGAAATGAATTCTAAAGGAAAATATCCTTTCTTATTCAAAATCATTTTCTTTTCACAAAATGTCTTGAAATTTTAAAAAAATTGGATTTTTTTAAAATAGTCATGATATATTTTGGAGGAAGCTTCATGAAAATAGGGCTTTATAAAACCGTAAAAATCCGTTCACATCGTATAAGTTAAAAATAACATTCTCCTCGTACTTTTGTCGGAAAAGTCAAAAAAGTACCTCATAACGTAAATAAAAGAAATATTCCATACATACCATATAACGACCCATAATTTACATACATTGTTAATACTTCGAAATTGAAGCACACTTATTAAAACATATGACAAAACCACAAAGGACTGTATAGGTATAGTGTCTTTAGAAACTGGGAAACATAAACAACTGGTTCATAAATCTTCTACAGTGTCTCCCATTTATTTCATCATATCTAGGGTCCCTTTTAGCATATTCTACTTAATATCCATCTTCCTGACCGGGGGAAAAGAAAACATAAAAGGGTGAGCTCAAATTCTCAGCAAGGGAAAATAAAGGAAATAAAAATCATATCATATCTTTATAAAGATCAAAACCTGCAAAAGAGATCATAATATCTTAACATGGAATAAATCATAGAAGTGAAAATGAGATCCCCATAATCATAACATAAAACTTGAAACTTTGTGGCATGCACACATAATCATGGAAAATCATTTCTTGTTAGTCATGACTCATTGCCAAGACTATCTTAGTGGACAAAGTCCCTTTCTGAACCGAGTTCACTCCTCGTTTCAGTCCTGTATCACTGAACCGAAATAACCTTCCGTTCCAGCCATGTCTATCTCATGAGATATAAAATCTTTACCCAATGCATTGGAGGTAGATATAGGTCCCACCCACCTCATAATGAATCCTTTCTTATGTGTGCCACATAATCATAAAACATACATCATTGCATAACACATGTAACAAAAATGGGATTCTTGAAACATCATGACATCATAAATCAATTCATATAAGATAAAGGAATTCATAAACATAATTCCATCACAACATAGTCAAATCAATGTAAAAATATGGATAGAAACAGAACCCTTTATTATCTTAGATGGAAAATAATTTTGATAAAACACTTGAATTGAATTCTTGAGGAAAATATCCTTTCTTCTTCAAAATCAATTTCTTTTCACAAAACATCATGCAATTTTAAAAGAAAGAGATTTTATTGAAAATAGTCATGAAATATTTTAGAGGAAGCTTCATGAAAATAAGTCTTTATAAAATAGTAGAAATCCGTTCGTGCCGTATAAGTTAAAAAAAACATTCTTCGTACTTTTGTCGGAAAAGTCAAAAAGTACCTCGTATGACAAAAGATTCCTTTCATAGATATTACTAAAAACTCACCGAAGGGTAAAAATGGATTTAAACAATTGTAGGTGGATGGAAATAATATTACATATTGATGAAACATGGATGTGGATGATAAAATACACCCCAGTAAATACTTACGAATAAACAATCTCGGATAAAAATGAGATTGTGATATTTCCCTTACCTTAGGTCCGATTTGCTTTGTTCGTGTCCGAAGCTCCTGTATAATGGTTTAAATAATTTTATTGACTTATTCCAGAATAATACATGTTGATATGATATCATATATGGTCATATTATTAGCTTCTTTTTAGTAATATTTCATTATTACTTGTTACTCGGGTCTTTATAACTTTTTGTTCTTATGTGTGTTTTGTCGAATAAATTCTTATTCTTATCTTTAGGTTATAGATAATTCATTTACAGAATGGTATTAGTGTAGTATATACCATATTCATTCATTCAATTCATTTATATAATCATTATGAAATGAAGATCATGTAGAACGAGTCGCATCACATCGTGGAGACGGTATTCCGTACGTACGCACGAGTGATGATATCGTTCCTATGATCGTGGAATTGTATTGGAGTATATATATATATTATTTCAGTATCAATATTACTTCATAATAATCATATATAGTTACTCATTACACCATTTATACCCATCCTTGTAAGGTGATGGTGGAAAAATAGATTACACCACGGCGTGGAGACGGTATTCCGTACGTACGCACGCGCGGTGATTTCATTTTTCCGTAGGATGGATAGAAGGTGAATTAGGGTTGTTTCATATTTATAATAAAATATAAGTATGTAATTAATACTGATGTTATTACTTTATCATGAAACAACTAAATAAGAAGAAGTTGAAGAAGAAAGAAATTGTAAAGATCGGTAATGGATATTACCTCTTCTTTGGAACGCCTCTTTGAATCCTCCACTTAAGGAACTAAGATTGGTCTTTGGAGAAGACCAGGACCTCTAGGATTATTCTAGGGAAGTGGAGAGGAGAAAAGGGCAGGGTTTGGCCGAGCTTGAGTGCTCAAATTGGTGTGAGGAGGAGGGGAAGGAGGTGCCCTTTTATAAGGGAGGAGAGGGGCACCTTAGGAATATCTCAAAATATTATTTTATATTAAAGTCAAAATCGGTTTATAATGGTTCCAAAGGGTCTTATTTCGAAGCTAAAGTGGGGATGGGTCGAAATCCTATCAACCAATAGGATTTAGACAAGTTTAGGGTATTATTTTAACCTTATCAATTAGATTTAACTCTAAGTTAATTAATTTAACTTTTACCGTGTCTTTTTGTTTTCTTTCACTATATGGTTAATACACTTACTATAACATGCCAAACGAACCCCAAATTGTTTATTATTAATATATATATCATTATCTAAGTCATTTGGCCGAACCTTAGATTTTTAGGAATAAAATAACAATTAATAATATAATATTTGATTTAAAAACTATTTTGTGTCAATTTTGATACTATTTGATATATGATTTTTGTGAAAGTCATAACAGAATTATATGTTCGAACCAAGTTTATTAAATCAACACTAATATATCGTAGTAACCTAGAAAATTAGTGGAATTCATAAAAAGTCTCAAATTATATTTATTTTGGTGTTTATAACATCAATTATGTCAATATTTAATTAATAAGATAATTACTGCATCATCATTGTGTCATACATAAATTAAATTATTTAATGTCTAAAAATTACAAATAAAATACCATCATGTAGGAAATCGTTTTAGCTTTCTAATGAATATTTACAATTGAATTTATCTTATGTATAACCCCATATTAAAAATTATTTACTTATTAAACTTTGATTTTAACTATTTTAACCCTTCTTTAAATAAAATAATAATAAATGTCCTAATCTAATCCAAGTGAGCCTAAATGGTCATATTTTATTCCTAAGTTTGTTTTTGGTCGAATTACACTTTTCCAATAGAATTAGGACATGTTTTAGGGTAATATTGATATCATATTTACCCTTAGTTACCCTATTTACTATTAACCGCGGTAAAAATCGTAAAAAGTTACTATTCACCAAAAAATTATTTTTATCTCATTGAACTACATTTTACTTACTGATATCAACCGTGTCTGTCGGATTTTCGAAATTTCATTCACAGAAGCGGTAAAATTAAGTTTTATGCAAAATTCAGTTTTTAACCTGCCACTTAGTGGTTTCACTATTCATCAAAAATTGAAAGTTTTCAGAAAAATACCAAAATTTCACCCTAGGCTAATTTCGATATTCTGAGTCCAAAAATGAAGTCCATTTTGAAAAATAAAATTTATAAAATTTCAAAAAGTGGTTATTACTATTCATAACGGCTAGTTTTAATAGCATATTGTTGTTTAGTGAAACTCGGTATTGCGTACGACGCAAGCTATCGAGGAAGGTCGCGATTGCGTGTAAAGCAAGCCAAGCAAGTGTTGTGTAGAAAAATATCCCTTTGATGATTTATATAACATAAAAGTATCGGGTGTTACATTCTACCCCCCTTAAAAAGAATTTCGCCCTCGAAATTCGTCACTTTGCAACAAACAGATGAGGATACTTCTCCCTCATCACATCCTCAAGCTCCCATGTAGCTTCTTCAAGTTGGTGGTTCCTCCATAAAACTTTCACCAAGAGAGTAGTCTTGTTTCGTAGGACTTTTTCGCTACGATCCCGAATCTCTATCGGCTGTTCTTCATAAGAAATATCTTGCTCCAGCGGTACAACTTCTGAGCTGAGTACATGTGAAGGATCTGGTATGTACTTTCTCAGGAGAGATACGTGGAACACATCGTGAACTTGAGAGAGATTCGGTGGAAGCGCCAATCGGTAAGCTACCTTCCCAACACGATCCAGTATTTCAAAAGGACCGATATATCTAGGGCTCAACTTCCCCTTCTTTCCAAATCTCATAACCCTCTTCCAGGGAGATATTCGTAAGAACACTTTATCTCCCACTTAAAACTCTAGGTCTTTTCTTCGGTTGTCGGCATAACTTTTCTGTCGACTCTGAGCTGCTCTTATGTGTTGTTGAATAGATCTGACCTTTTCTGCCATTTCATCAACGAGATCAGGTCCTAATAGCTTTCTTTCCCCAACTTCATCCCAGCAAGTTGGAGTCCTGCATTTCTTTCCATAGAGAGCTTCATAAGGAGCCATCTGAATACTGGAGTGAAAGCTATTATTATAAGAAAATTCCACCAAAGGTAGGTGTTGATCCCAACCTCCTTTGAAATCCATAGAGCAAGCTCTCAACATATCTTCTAGGGTTTGAATTGTTCTCTCAGACTGACCGTCTGTCTGGGGATGATAAGCAGTGCTGAAACTCAACTCTGTATCCAGAGTATGCTGAAGACTTCGCCAGAACTTCGAGGTAAATCTCGGATCTCGATCAGATATAATAGAAAGTGGTACTCCATGCAATCTTACCACTTCCTTTACATATATCCTGGCAAGCTGATCTAGAGAGAAATCCTCTCTAATAGCAATGAAGTGTGCAGACTTTGTAAGACAATCAACTATGACCCAGATAGCATTATTGCCTTTGGATGTTTTAGGAAGTCCTGTGACAAAGTCCATAATGATGTTTTCCCATTTCCATTCGGGTATGGGTAATGGTTGTAACATCCCCTTAGACTTCTGTCTCTCAGCTTTAACTTGTTGACAAACCAAGCATCGTGAGACATATTCAGCAACATCTCTTTTCATGCCATCCCACCAGAAGTACTCTTTCAGGTCCCTATACATCTTCGTGCTTCCAGGATGAATAGAGAATGATGAACTATGAGCCTCATCCAGCAGCTCATTCTTTAATTCGGGGATGGGAGGAACGCAAACCCGATTCCTGAACTTTATTATCCCATCACAATCAAGGTTGAATTCAGGAACATTTCTCACCTTCTTTTGTAACTCGACATCTTCTTTCTGTGCCTCTTTAATCTTCACATGTATAGATGGTTGAACATTCATTTGAGAAAGATAAGATTTTTCCCCTTCCATTATAATTCCAAGATCCATCCTTTGTAAATCCATAAATATTGGATCTTTTGTGATCCTCATCATGGATAAACTAGCATGGTCTTGTCGACTTAATGCATCTGCCACCTTGTTTTCTTTCCCAGGGTGGTAATGGATTGAGCAGTCATAATCCTTAATCAGCTCCAACCATCTTCTTTGACGCATATTCAACTCCTTTTGTGTGAAAATATACTTTAAACTTTTATGATCAGTATAAATATCACACCTTTCACCATAAAGGTAATGCCTCCAAATCTTTAATGCAAAGATTACCGCAGCCAACTCCAAATCATGTGTTGGGTAATTTTGCTCATGGATTTTCAACTGTCGTGAGGCATAATCTATCACCATATCATTTTGCATAAGAACACACCCCAATCCCTTCTTGGATGCATCACTGTAGATCACAAACCTTTCTCCACTACAAGGTAGTGTGAGCACAGGTGCACTGGATAACCTTCTTTTCAACTCCTTGAAATTCTCTTCACATTCCTATGTCCAGACAAACTTAACTCCCTTCCGAGTCAACTTGGTGATTGGATTAGATAATCGTGAAAAATCTTTTACAAAACGTCGATAATATCCAGCCAAACCAAGAAAACTTCGGATCTCAGTTACTGTTGTTGGTCTTGACCATCTTTCGATAACCTCTGTTTTTGCTGGATCCACAGATATCCCCTCTTTTGAGATTATATGACCCAAAAATGCAACTTTTTGAAGCCAAAATTCACACTTGGTAAATTTGGCATAAAGCTTCTCCTTTCTCAGGGTCTTCAATATAATTCTCAAGTGATCTTCATGCTCTTCCTTGCTCTTTGAATAGACAAGAATATCGTCTATAAAGACTACCACAAATTGATCAAGATAGTCTCTAAAGACTCTATTCATTAGATCCATGAAGATAGCAGGGGCATTAGTAAGACCAAATGGCATCACTATAAATTCATAGTGTCCATACCTTGTACGGAAAGCCGTCTTTGGTATATCCTCCCTTTTGACCCTTAATTGATGATACTCTGAACGAATATCAATCTTGGAAAATTATTGAGCTCCGCGTAGTTGGTCAAATAAGTCATCAATGCGTGGGAGAGGATATTTGTTCTTGATAGTGATCTTGTTAAGTTCTCGATAATCAATGCAGAGTCTCATTGATCCATCTTTCTTCTTAACAAATAGAACAGGTGCTCCCCAAGGTGACGCACTAGGGCGTATGAATCCCTTATCAAGATTCTCTTGGAGTTGCTTCTTCAATTCCTGCAACTCAATTGGGGCCATTCTATAAGGTGTCTTTGAAATAGGCAAAGCACCCGGTACGAGTTCTATTGAAAACTCAACTTCACGATTTGGTGGAAGACCCGGAAATTCCTCCGGAAAGACATCATCAAACTCCCGTACAATGGGCATATTCTTAATCGTGAGTTTCTCACCAACAATTTGAGATAAATAACCTTCATTTAGTGGAATCAATACCCATAAGATGGAAGAAATTTCCACTGGAAGGTTATGTTCATCCTTGCATTGATATACGATCGTAGATTGATCTGGAATATGAAATGTGACTTCCCTTCTTTGGCAATCGATATGAGCTCCATGTAGAGAAAGCCAATCCATGCCAAGAATCACATCAAATTCCACTAAAGGAAGGATCACAAGATTTGCAGGAAGCACTTTCCCACAAACTTCGATCGGAGAAGAATTATAAACTTTTGATGCGATTGATGTGCCATTAGGTGTTGTCACAGCTAACTCAACATCTAATTGTTGAGGTAATACGGTGATACCCTTAGAAAAGTCTTCAGAAATAAAAGAGTGGGTGGATCCAGAATCAAATAAAACATTTGCTACTTTAGAGTGGATGGTAAGTGTACCTTTCACCACATCGTTATCGTACTCCACATCGCTGATAGAAATTGCATGTGACTTTCCTTTGTCTTTAGCCTTAAGAGTTTGTTGACATCGACCATCATCATCAACCCTTGGATTTGGGCATTGATTGGCATAATGCCCCATCTCCTTGCACTTGAAACATTGAAGTGTAGTAGGTTCATTCTATGTATCCCTTCCTTTGTTTGCGTCATTAGACATCTTCTTCCCATTATCACGACATTCAAATGCCCGATGACCTTCTTTTCCACATTTAAAACATTTACTTGTCCCTTTAAGACAACTCCCTCCATGTTTCTTTCCACACTTTGAGCATAAGGAAAAGCTCATCTTCTTTTCCGTGTGCTCTTTAGATTTTTCTTTGAATTCCATCTTCCTCTTCTTATCAAACCCATGTGACTGATGAGTTACTCCAATCTCCATCTTGACTTTGAGAGAACATCGAACGATTTCCTCATAGCTATTGAAGTCCCTTATGGCTAACGCCCTTCGAAGACTTGGTTTTAAGCCACTAAAGAATCGATCGATCTTACTCTCAGGTTGGATAATAATACCAGAAGCGTACCTTGCAAGTCTTGTAAAATTTGCTTCATAGGTACTAACAGATTCATCATCCCTTTGCTTCAGTTCAAGGAACTCTTTCTCCATCTTTGTTTGGAGAATACGAGGGAAGTACTTATTGAAAAATAAGTTCTTGAACTCGTCCCATTCCATAGACTCAATTTCATCCCTTTGCCTCGTATTCTTAACAAGATTCCACCATTGATCCGCATCTCCTTCCAAACGATACACTGCTAGGATGACTTTATCATGCTCAGAACATTGAAGAACTGAAAATATCTTTTCAGTAGTACTAATCCATTGTTCAGCAACTAATGGATCAGTAGACCCGCTGAAAGAAGGTGGACGCTGCCTCATGAAGGATTCAACAGAATGTTGCTCCCTCCTTTGTTCGTTTGGAAATCCTGCATGATTCATAGCTTGAGAAAGTTGTGTGAGCATGGCTACAAGATTTTTCATTCCAGCTTCCATATCGTTTGGTTGCTCAGGGGGACAATCATTGCATTTCCCATCGCATTCCGCATTAACACGGTTCCTTCGGGTTCCAGCCATTGACTAAAACCAAGAAGAATAGTGTGAGAAACACTAATTATAATAGGAAACCACATTATTCAAGAATAAAATTTTCATGCTTATGGTCTTATCCTAGGTTATTCATGGCCATTTCTAAGATTGTGTTCTATGCTTAGACTTATCCTTAGGGTTCTTACTAAGGCTTTCACATCCTAGTTTCCAAAGGTTGACTATACCTTTCCTCTGATACCAACTATAACGACCCATACTTTACATACATTGTTAATACTTCGAAATTGAAGCACACTTATTACAACATATGACAAAACCACAAAGGACCGTATAGGTTTAGTGTCTTTAGAAACTGGGAAACATAAACAACTGGTTCATAAATCTTCTACAGTGTCTCCCATTTATTTCATCATATCTAGGGTCCCTTTTAGCATATTCTACTTAATATCCATCTTCCTGACCTGGGGAAAAGAAAACATAAAAGGGTGAGCTCAAATGCTCAGCAAGGGCAAATAAAGGAAATAAAAATCATATCATATCTTTATGAAGATCAAAACCTGCAAAAGAGATCATAATATCTTAACATGGAATAAATCATAGAAGTGAAAATGAGATCCCCATAATCATAACATAAAACTTGAAACTTTGTGGCATGCACACATAATCATGGAAAATCATTTCTTGTTAGTCATGACTCATTGCCAAGACTATCTTAGTGGACAAAGTCCCTTTCTGAACCGAGTTCACTCCTCGTTTCAGTCCTGTATCACTGAACCGAAATAACCTTCCGTTCCAGCCATGTCTATCTCATGAGATATAAAATCTTTACCCAATGCATTGGAGGGAGATATAGGTCCCACCCATCTCATAATTAATCCTTTCTTATGTGTGCCACATAATCATAAAACATACATCATTGCATAACACATGTAACAAAAATGGGATTCTTGAAACATCATGACATCATAAATCAATTCATATAAGATAAAGGAATTCATAAACATAATTCCATCACAACATAGTCAAATCAATGTAAAAATATGGATAGAAACAGAACCCTTTATTATCTTAGATGGAAAATAATTTTGATAAAACACTTGAATTGAATTCTTGAGGAAAATATCCTTTCTTCTTCAAAATCAATTTCTTTTCACAAAACATCATGCAATTTTAAAAGAAAGATATTTTATTGAAAATAGTCATGAAATCTTTTAGAGGAATCTTCATGAAAATAAGGCTTTATAAAACAGTAGAAATCCGTTCGTGCCGTATAAGTTAAAAAAACATTCTTCGTACTTTTGTCGGAAAAGTCAAAAAGTACCTCGTGTGACAAAAGATTCCTTTCATAGATATTACTAAAAACTCACCGAAGGGTAAAAATGGATTTAAACAATTGTAGGTGGATGGAAATAATATTACATATTGATGAAACATGGATGTGGATGATAAAATACACCCCAGTAAATACTTACGAATAAACAATCTCGGATAAAAATGAGATTGTGATATTTCCCGTACCTTAGGTCCGATTTGCTTTGTTCGTGTCCAAAGCTCCTGTATAATGGTTTAAATAATGTTATTGACTTATTCCAGAATCATAAATATTGATATGATATCATATATGGTCATATTATTAGCTTCTTGTTAGTAATATTTCATTGTTACTTGTTACTCGGGTCTTTATAACTTTTTGTTCTAATGCGTGTTTTGTCGAATAAATTCTTATTATTATCTTTAGGTTATAGATAATTCATTTACATAATGGTATTAGTGTAGTATATACCATATTCATTCATTCAATTCATTTATATAATCATTATGAAATCAAGATCATGTAGAACGAGTCGCATCACATCGTGGAGACGGTATTCCGTACGTACGCACGAGTGATGATATCATTCCTATGATCGTGGAATTGTATTGGAGTATATATATATATATTATTTCAGTATCAATATTACTTCATAATAATCATATATAGTTACTCATTACACCATTTATACCCATCCTTGTAAGGTGATGGTGGAAAAATAGATTACACCACGGCGTGGAGACGGTATTCCGTACGTACGCACGCGCGGTGATTTCATTTTTCCGTAGGATGGATAGAAGGTGAATTAGGGTTGTTTCATATTTATAATAACATATCAGTATGTAAGTAATACTGATGTTATTACTTTATCATGAAACAACTAAATAAGAAGAAGTTGAAGAAGAAAGAAATGGAAAAGATCGGTAATGGATATTACCTCTTCTTTGGAACGCCTCTTTGAATCCTCCACTTAAGGAACTAAGATTGGTCTTTGGAGAAGACCAGGACCTCTAGGATTATTCTAGGGAAGTGGAGAGGATAATATGGAAGGGGTTGGCCGAGCTTGAGTGCTCAAATTGGTGTGAGGAGGAGGGGAAGGAGGTGCCCTTTTATAACGGAGGAGAGGGGCACCTTAGGAATATCTCAAAATATTATTTTATATTAAAGTCAAAATCGGTTTATAATGGTTACAAAGGGTCTTATTTCAAAGATAAAGTGGGGATGGGTCTAAATCCTATCAACCAATAGGATTTAGACAAGTTTAGGGTTTTATTTTAACCTTATCAATTAGATTTAACTCTAAGTTAATTAATTTAACTTTTACCGTGTCTTTTTGTTTTCTTTCACTATATGGTTAATACACTTACTATAACATGCCAAACGAACCCCAAATTGTTTATTATAAATATATATATCCTTATCTAAGTCATTTGGCCGAACCTTAGATTTTTAGGAATAAAATAACAATTAATAATATAATATTTGATTTAAAAACTATTTTGTGTCAATTTTGACACTATTTGATATATGATTTTTGTGAAAGTCATAACAGAATTATATGTTCGAACCAAGTTGATTAAATCAACACTAATATATCATAGTAACCTAGAAAATTAGTGGAATTCATAAAAAGTCTCAAATTATATTTATTTTGGTGTTTATAACATCAATTATGTCAATATTTCATTAATAAGATAATTACTGCATCATCATTGTGTCATAAATAAATTAAATTATTTAATGTCTAAAAATTACAAATAAAATACCATCATGTAGGAAATCTTTTTAGCTTTCTAATGAATATTTACAATTGAATTTATCTTATGTATAACCCCATATTAAAAATGATTTACTTATTAAACTTTGATTTTAACTATTTTAACCCTTCTTTAAATAAATTAATAATAAATGTCCTAATCTAATCCAAGTGGGCCTAAATGGTCATATTTTATTCCTAAGTTTGTTTTTGGTCGCATTACACTTGTCCAATAGAATTAGGACATGTGTTAGGGTAATATTGATATCATATTTACCCTTAGTTACCCTATTTACTATTAACCGCGGTAAAAATCGTAAAAAGTTACTATTCACCAAAAAATTATTTTTATCTCATTGAACCACATTTTACTTACTGATATCAACCGTGTCTGTCGGATTTTCGAAATTCCATTCACATAAGCGGTAAAATTAAGTTTTATGCAAAATTCAGTTTTTAACCTGCCACTTAGTGGTTTCACTATTCATCAAAAATTGAAAGTTTTCAGAAAAATACCAAAATTTCACCCTAGGCTAATTTCGATATTCTGAGTCCAAAAATGAAGTCCATTTTGAAAAATAAAATTTATAAAATTTCAAAAAGTGGTTATTACTATTCATAACGGCTAGTTTTAATAGCATATTGTTGTTTAGTGAAACTCGGTATTGCGTACGACGCAAGCTATCGAGGAAGGTCGTGATTGCGTGTAAAGCAAGCCAAGCAAGTGTTGTGTAGAAAAAGATCCCTTTGATGATTTATATAACATAAAAGTCTCGGGTGTTACATACCTTGTAGTAAAAGTCAAGAATGGGTAAAAAGGACATTAAACATACATGAAAACACTTTTATAAAACATGGTCATGATAGAAATAGCCCCGGTAAATAATTACGAATAAACAATCTCAGATAAAAAAGAGATTTGCAAAATTATCCCTTACCTTAGGTCCGATATGCTTCGTATGGTTCTGAAACTCCTGTATAATGATTTAAATAATGACATTGACTTATTACAGAATCATATTCATTGTTATTATATCATATATCGTTCACTTATGACTTTATATTACCCGTTCTTTTGTAAATTCCATGTTAAAAAGTGTTTTGGGTAAAATTGTTTCATTTGTCGTCTGTGTTTTGACTTGTAATTATACATATGATTACTTAGATCATGATTACATAATTCTAGAATATAAAACATGATTTATATATACTATATATTCATAATATACATATATATAATAGATTGATAAATGGAAAGAAATACACCATTCATGGAGACGGTAGGCCATACGTACGTATGAACACTGTTTTCGTTTCCTTGTTGAATTGAATGGAATTAAGTAGATGACATAAATATATATATACATAAATCAAGTAGAATTATTATGTAATATATTTTATGATTACTTATTATATATACTTTATAATCATTCTTGAATGGTTATCATGGAGAGTGAATCTCATCGCATCGTGGAGACGGTATTCCGTACGTACGCACGAGCGATGATATCGTTCCCATGATCGTGGAATTTTATTGGAGTGTATGTATACTATTAAAGAATCAATATAACTTTACAATAATCATATATAGTTATTATTTACACCATTATACCCATCCAAGTAATGTGGTGGTGGAAAATAGATTACACCACGGCGTGGAGACGGTATTCCGTACGTACGCACGCGCAGTGATTTCGTTTTCCGTAGGATGGATAGATGGTGAAATATGGTTGTTTCATACTTATAATAAGATATCATTATATGAGGGATACTGATATTATTAATTCATAATGAAACAACCTATGAAGAAGAAGTGGAAGAAGAAATAAAGGTGAAAGAATCGGTAACAGACATTACCTCATCTTTGAAGCGCCTCTTTGAGACCTCCTCTTAGGGCACTAAAATTGGTCTTTGAAGAAGGCCAGGACTTCTAGGATGTTTCTAGGGATGTGGAGAAGAGATGTTGGAAGGGTTTGGCCGAGCGTAAAGGCTCAATGTGGGGTGAGGAAGAGAGGGAGGAGGTGCCCTTTTATAAGGGAGGAGAGGGGCACCTTTGGAATAACTAAAAATATTATTTTATTATAAAGTCATATTCAGTTTTTTAATAGCTCCAAATTGATTTTTTTTGAATATAAGGTGGAGATAGGTCGAAATAATCTCATCCAATAGAATTTAAACAAGTTTAGGTCATTATATTAACCTTAACTTTTAGTTTTAACTCTTAGTTAATTAGATTGACATTTACCATGTCACTTTGTATTTTTATATTATATGGTTAATAAACTTACCATATACATCCAAGCGACCCCCAAGTGGTCCATTAATGATACACCTATAATGATATAAGTATATTGTCCGAACCTTATATTTTTGTGAATATAATTACATTTTTTAATATAATATTTGTTTTAAAAACTATTTTATGTCAATTTTGACACCATTGGGTAATTGATTTTTGTGAAAATCATAAAAAAAGATTAGTTCGAAACAAGTTAATTAAATAAATACTAACAAGTCATAGTAACATATAAAATTATTTTAATTCATAAAAAGTCTTAAATTACATTTATTTGGGTATTTATAACATCAATTATGTCAATATTTCATTAATAAGATAATTACAATATCATAATTGTTTCATAAATAAATTAAATTATTTTATGTCTAAAAATTATAAATAAAATACCATTATGTATAAAATAGTTTTAGCATTCTAATTAATATTTATATTCGAATTTATCTTATGTATAACCCTATATGAAAAATGATTTAGTTATTAAACATTGATTTTAACTATTTTAACCCTTCTTTAAATAAATTAATAATAAATGTACTAATCTAATCCAAGTGGGCCTAAATGGTCATATTTTATTCCTATGGTTGTTTTTGGACGAATTAAAATTATCCAATAGAACTAGAACATGTGTTAGGGTAATAATAATATCATTTTACCATTAATTACCCTATTTACTTTTAACCGTGGTAAAAAAAGTAAAAAGTTACTATTCACCAAAAATTATTTTCATCTAATTGAACCAAATTTTAGTCCTTGATATTAACCGTGTCTCTCGGATTTTCGAAATTCCACTCACAGAAGTGGTAAAATTATGTTTTATGAAAAAATCAGTTTTTTTAACTACCACTTAGTGGTTTCACTATTCATAAAAAAAATGAAAGTTTCCAGAAAAATACCAAAAATTAGGCCTAAGCTATATTTTATATTATGAATTCAAAAATGATGTCTATTTTACCAAATTCAAAACATATCAGTTTCATTAATTAATTTAAAAATTAGTTCCCGTTGTCAAAACAAATAGCGTGTTCTTAAGAGATAATAACTATCAAAAGATTGACACTTGTTTATGTCTGGTTTAAATGTGAAATTACATCCAATGACCAACATTGTATTAAATTGTAAAAATATATTCTAAATATACTTTAAAACAACTCAAATTAATAATTTATCACTATTAATTATTTCGATTAAAAAAGTTGTTTTTAATTAAAATTTAGTAATTTTCACTATTCACTAGAATATGAAAGTTATCCGAAAAGTACCAAAATTTCACCCTAAGCTAATTTCGATATTCAGAATCCAAAAATGAAGTCTATTTTGAAAGGTAAAATTTATAAAATTTCAAAAAGTGGGTATTACTATTCATAACGGCTAGTTCATAATAATATCTCATTTAGTGAAACTCGGTATTGTGTACTACACACGCTATCGAGGAAGGTAGTGATTGCGTGTAATGCAGCCAAGTTAGGGTTGAGTGTTATGCAAGAATCTTTTGTTGTAATGTATAACACAAGACATCAATAAAATTAAAAAGAATATTTCTCATAAAATATCGGGGTGTTACATTCTACCCCCCTTAAAATGAATTTTGCCCTCAAAATTCGTCGGGGTTATAAATGGTTTACTACTCGAAAGTTTCTTTAATAGAAACCCACATCGTAAAAAGGAATACCAAAACCAATCTTTAAAAACTAATGTATGAAACATAATGGTTACCCAAATTAACTAATCACTGGGTTTCCACATAGGAGAACATAGGTGAAAATATGGATATGGAACAGAAATCTAACCGTCATGTTCTGATGGAGAGTGGTAGAGAACATGGCTATGAAAAATCCAACAATCACAAAGCCATAAATTTGTGATGATCTAGGGTACCATCTGATTCATCGGATATAAGGGCACTAGGACAACATTTTTGGTTTTCAAGATCATTTTCCTATAGTTGAAGAATTTGAATTAGAATAAATACTTACATTATTTTGGTACAATCTCACTGTTGTTCGTGCTTTGAACAATTTCCATTTCATCTCTTAAAGAAATGAAGTTGAAATTTTTATTCATGAAGTGTTAATAGATCATGTGATCGAATGATGGGTCATTCCATCTGTTTAAAACAAAAGGTTAGCAAAAGTTATCAAATATACGGAACTTCATCTATGGTGAGGTTAATCGTATACGATTCCAAGAATGAACATATACTTCATATATCACACCGTGTAATAAAATAAAACTAGTTTCTACTAACCAGGGACTTCTTGTAGGCCAGTGGTAGGTGATAAAGGCCATTCACACTTTGGTTGTGGGTTCAATTCCCACAGCCTTGTCCGACGTGATGGGTTGTCGCCCGTCCTGTATGTTGTTCTTTTTCTAAAACTATATTACTATAACATCCCATCAATAAAATCGAAAAAAAATTCTATCCTTAAACAATACTAACTTATTTCCAACATAATCCATTCCAATCTTTAGGCTTATCCATAATACTACAGTACACTCTCATAATATAGTGAAAACGATTACCAGAGATTTAATACCATCGTTGATCCCCATATATCATAAGATATGTCTTGTTGGTCACATTCCAAACATTTGAAGGCCTTAATAATGTATTTCATTGAAAAATGAATACCCATTGAACCTTAGTGAAAACATGAATGCAGTTAAAAGTTAACAGTTTTCACATACCAAAATCCTCAAAATTCTATATACTCAAACCATGATAACACTTAGTCCTTATATCAATCATGAGCTCATGAATACAATCAAACATCTCATTATCTTATAATCCCTTCATTATGCGCATATCATCTACTTTCCAAAAATATCTGAATAACCTTCCATGGTTACTGGTACCATTCAACATATACTTTCAAATACTTTTAGGAAAAACAATAGTGTAACAATCCTTAGATGATTCTTTATTCCATAGTACCATTTACTATACAACATAACTCTCGATAAACATACAATCATTCCACTACCTTCTAAAACAACTGACTGAGCTTCAACACTTCTTTCAGCTCATATATCATTTTTAGTCTCGTCATCATCATCCACATAAATACTACCCATATGACCCTGCTGATTCTCTTCATGAGATTTTCATTAGGGAATTTGTTTGCATAATGCCTATACATTCCACATTTGAAACATTTAATCATTGTTGATGTCTTAGAAATACCATTATCCTTGTCCATAGTGTTAACTGAACCTTTTCTTTTGCACTTACCGGCTTTGTGTCCTTCTCTTCCACACCCAAAGCATCTTCAAGTTCCTTTGACACAATCTCCCTGATGCCTCTTCCCACATGATTTACATGAGGGAAATTGAACTTTCTTTCCTCTATGATCATCATGAAACTCCATATTTCTCTTATTATCTAAGTCGGGAAACTTACCAAAGTTGAGATTATTGATCATATTATGAGATTTATGATTAGGCATAATAATGATGTTTGGACTTCCAGATCCCGTTTCATTTGGTTTCTCATGAAGAATATCATTCCATTGTCTGTCATATCCTCCATTATCGTGAATCTTCCTCTTTCCAGCCATTTTATAAAACCCAGAAAGAATAGTGTGAGAGGCAAAAATCATGCTAGGGAAAACAACATAGTAAAGGGGGAGTTCCCTCAATATCTAACATCTTAGGTTAAATTATAAGATCATTAACGTAGTTCATGGACTATATCGTATACGTATACTTATCCTTAGGGACATCCCTAGACATAGCTTAGAAATATATCTAGGGATCTCACTAACGTTTTCACATCCTAGATTACAAAGGTTGACTAAACCTTTCCTCTGATCCCAACTGTAGAGACCCGAAGCTTGACGTACATAGATATTACATTTCTTTTGCGGAATACATAATACATAACAAAAACAGACACACAAGGACCGTAATAGTTTAGTGTCTTTGGAAACTTGGAACGTAATCTTCTAATCGTGGTGAAATATCTTCAACATCTCCCATAAAGAACTTCCAATTTTTGTTTCCTTACCTAAAAAACATTCTTTTAATCATGGGGGAAAATAAAACATAAAAAGGGTGAGCTGAATTTCTTAGTAAGGGTAAGCATGTATAAAATAAGACATACCATACACATTTGAACCTAAAAACATGAACATAGTGTTTAAACATCAAAATCTTCAGCAACGACTTAAAACATGGAAGTACATAAGGAATAGATCATAATGTATCATAAATAATGATAAAATAGCATGGGAATAAAACATGTAATTGTGGCAACCATTAAGCACATGATATGATTTCCATATTAGCCAAGGCATTTCTGCCAAGACCATCTTAGTGGACAAATCCCCTTTCTGAATCGAGTTCACTCCTCGTTCCAGTCATGTATTACTGAACTGGTTTAACTTGCCGTTCCATCCATGTCTATCTCATGAGATATAAATCTTTACCCAATGCATTGGAGGGAGATATAGGTCCCACCCATCTCATAATGAAATCATTCTTACTTGTGCCACAAAATAAACATACATCATTCATAATAACCCAACAAATAAAATGGGTTTCATAAACATTATCCCATCATCACATGATCCATATAAAAGAAATGGACATCATTTCATAATCATAAAAGTGAAACCATGTAAATCATAGAGACATTATACATGAAACATACACATATGAAATAATGTCATCTTAGATGGAAAATGGTTTTGATAAAACACTTGAAATGAATTCTTGAAGAAAATATCCTTTCTAATTCAAAATCATTTTCTTTTCACAAAATGTCTTGAAATTTTAAAAAAATAGGATTTTGTTTAAAATAGTCATGAAATATTTTGGAGGAAGCTTTATGAAAATAAGGCTTTATAAAACCGTAAAAATCCGTTCACGCCGTATAAGTTAAAAATAACATTGTCCTCGTACTTTTGTAGGAAAAGTCAAATAAGTACCTCATAACGTAAATAAAAGAAAGATTCCATACATAACATGTAGTAAAAGTCAAAAATGGGTAGAAAGGACTTTAAACATACATGAAAATACTTTTATAAAACATGGACATGATAGAAATATCCCCAGTAAATACTTAGGAATAAGCAATCTCGTAAAACAATGAGATTTGCAAAATTATCCCTTACCTTAGGTCTGATATGCTTCGTATGGTTCCGAACCTCATGTATAATGATTAAAATAATGTCATTTACTTATTACAGAATCATATTCATTGTTATTATATCATATATGGTTCACTTATGACTTTATATTACCCGTTCTTTTGTAAATTCCATGTTAAAGAGTGTTTTGGGTAAAATCGTTTCATTTGTCATCCGTGTTTTGACATGTAATTATACATATGATTGTTTAGATCATGATTACTTAATTATATAATATAAAAAATGATTTATATATAATATATATTCATAATATACATATATATAATAGATCGATAAATGGAAAGAAATACACCGTCCATTGAGACGGTAGGTCGTACGTACGTATGAACGATGTTTTCGTTTCCTTATTGAATTGAATGGAATTAAGTAGATGACATAAATATATATATATACATAAATACAGTTGCATTATTATGTCATATATTTTATGATTACTTATTATATATACTTTATAATCATTCTTGAATGGTTATCATGGATAGTGAATCTCATCGCGTCGTGGAGACGGTATTCCGTACATACGCACGAGCGATGATATCATTCCCATGATCATGGAATTTTATTGGAGTGTATGTATACTATTATAGAATCAATATCACTTTACAATAATCATATATAGTTATTATTTACACCATTACACCCATCCAAGTAAGGTGGTGGTCGAAAATAGATTACACCACGGCGTGGAAATGGTATTCCGTCCGTACGAATGCGCGGTGATTTCATTTTCCGTAGGATGTATAGATGGTGAAATAGGGATGTTTCATACTTATTATAACATATCAGTATATGA
Organism: Viscum album; assembly: GCA_963277665.1. Lineage (NCBI taxonomy): Eukaryota > Viridiplantae > Streptophyta > Magnoliopsida > Santalales > Viscaceae > Viscum > Viscum album. The sequence goes on from CAUJRU010000666.1 coordinate 325,287, forward strand.
GTGATACTGATGTTATTACTTCATAATGAAACAACCTGATAAGAAGAAGTGGAAGAAGAAATAAAGGTGAAAGAATCGGTAACGGACATTACCTCTTCTTTGAAGTGTCTCTTTGAGACCTCCTCTTAGGGAACTAAAATTGGTATTTGAAGAAGACCAGGACCTCTAAGATATTTCTATGGAAGTTTAGAAGAGAAGTTGGTAGGGGTTGGCCGATCTTGAAGGCTCAATGTGGTGTGATGAAGAGAGGGAGGAGGTGCCCTTTTATAAGGGAGGAGAGGGGAACCTTTGGAATAACTAAAAATATTATTTTATTATAAAGTCATATTAGGTTTTTTAATAGATCCAAATTGATTTATTTCTAAGATAAGGTGGGTATAGGTTGAAATCCTCTCATCCAATAGAATTTAGACTAATTTAGGTCATTATATAAACCTTAAGTATTAGTTTTAACTCTTAGTTAATTAGATTGACATTTACCATGTCACTTTGTATTTTTATATTATATGGTTAATAAACATACCATATACATGCAAGTGACCCCCAAGTGGACCATTAATGATACACCTATCATGATATAAGTATATTGGCCGAACCTTAGATTTTTAGGAATATAATAACAATTTTTAATATAATATGTTTTTTAAAAACTATTTTATGTCAATTTTGACACTATTTGGTAATTGATTTTTGTGAAAATCATAGAAGAATTATTAGTTCAAAAAAAGTTAATTAAATCAATAATAAAATGTCATAGAAACATATAAAATCATTGTAATTCATAAAAAGTATATAAATTAAATTTATTTGGGTATTTATAACATCAATTATGTCAATATTTCATTAATAAGATAATTACTGCATCATAATTGTTTCATAAATAAATTAAATTATTTTAAGTATAAAAATTATAAATAAAATACAATTATGTAGGAAATATTTTTATCTTTTTAATTAATATTTATAGTCAAATTTATCTTATGTATAACCCTATATTAAAAATGATTAAGTTATTAAACATTGATTTTAACTATTATAACCCTTCTTTAAATAAATTAATAATAAATGTCCTAATCTAATCCAAGTGGGCCTAAATGGTCATATTTTATTCATAAGGTTGTTTTTGGCCGAATTAAACTTATCCAATAGAATTAGGACATGTGTTAGGGTAATAATAATATCATTTTTACCCTAAATTACTCTATTTACTTTTAACCATGGTAAAAAAGTAAAAAGTTACTATTCACCAAAAATTATTTTCATCTCATTGAACCACATTTTAGTCTTTGATATTAACCATGTCTCTCAGAATTTCGAAATTCCACTCCCAGAAGCGGTAAAATTATGTTTTATGAAAAATTCATCTTTTTTAACTACCACTTAGTGGTTTCACTATTCCTCAAAAAATGAATGTTTCCAGAAAAATACAATAATTTGGCCTAAGCTATATTTGATATTATGAATTCAAAAATGATTTCTATTTTACCCAATTCAAAACATATCAGTTGCATTAATTAATTTAAAAATTAGTTCTCGTTGTCAAAACAAATAGCGTGTTCTTAAGAGATAATAACAATCAAAAGATTGACACTTGTTTATGTCTAGTTTAAATGTGAAATTACATCCAATGACCAAAATTATATTAAATTGTAAAAATATATTCTAAATATAATTTAAAACCACTCAAATTAATAATTTATCACTATTAATTATTTCTATTAAAAAAGTTGTTTTTAATTAAAATTTAGTAATTTTCACTATTCATCAGAATATGAAAGTTACCCGAAAAGTACCAAAATTTTACCCTAAGCTAATTTCGATATTCCAAATCCAAAAATGAAGTCTATTTTGAATGATAATATTTATAAAATTTCAAAAAGTGGGTATTACTATTCATAACGGCTAGTTCATAATAATATTATAATAATATCTCGTTTAGTGAAACTCGGTATTGCGTACTACACATGCTATCGAGGAAGGTCGAGATTGCGTGTAATGCAGCCAAGTTAGGGTTGTTTGTTGTGCAAGACTCATTTGTTGTAATGTACAACACAAGACATCAATAAAATTAAAAATAATATTTCTCATAAAATCTTGGGGTGTTACAGGGGGGCTTCCTATATTTCAATTCATCCAATGAGGAGCCCTGAGGTCCTATTTATAGGAAAATATATGACCATGAGTGATGTATTTTTCCCATGCTGCTTGTCAACATAGTTCCATGGTGAATTTACTTGGAGAATGGGTTTCTGGATCCTTTTTACCATGTTGGGTAGCTGTACAGCTTATTTAACATGATAGTGCTTGAGAATATTGGTCAATTTAAAAATGTCAATTGGTTCTCTTTAAATATCCTATTCACTTTAGCATGATCAAGGTGTTTTTCATAGTCTCTTCATTCTCCTAGATAATAAATGGAGTGTCAATAAAATCCACCCCCATTAGGATTGGATCTGAAAGAAAGATAAGGGTTGAGTTAATCGGTAAATGGGGAAAAGATTATGAGGAGAATCAATGTATTTTTTAGGGTTTATGTGTAGAGTCATCGTGCAGGTTGTCTGCACATGGTCTCTATTAGATGCCTAATTCATAGGTTTTTAGAGTATGTTTTTGTGGGTAGGAGTATAGTGTAGACCTATGGATTCTATACACTCCCGCTATCATTTTCCTTACATTATCAGTATTTGTTTTTCTCTCTAACCACACAACTCATCTTCCCATCCCCACTGTGCTTTGATTTTTCTTTCATGAAGGTATGATGAAGGTTCTACAAGGTAGATTCACCTATGATAGGGGGTTTAATGGAGTTACCATTTCAAGGAGAATAGTAGAGCCACCACATCATGGGACCTGAACGGGAATCCTTGTCAAGTGACCTATGTAGGAACCCTTGTTGAGGTACCTGTGTGGGAACCCTTGACAGGGGACCTGTGTAAGTTCATTTCTTTTCCAATTTGATGTAATTACTCCAAGATAAAATATGATCTTTTTAATGTTAATATTTTAACTAAATTATAGAACTCAGTAAATTCTTGTAGGTTTTTAATGGCTTCATAAATGTCTACCACTAGGAAATATGATGTGGCCCAAACTATAATGATCAAATCCATCAGGAAAAAATAATATGACATCATTGAACCTTCTCTTTTTCGTGTAAATTATTTTTGATACCGTATCAATGAGAGTACCCACATAGCAACTATATTTCTCTATAAGAGAATATATTAATGAGGGATGCCCATATTTCAGCATTTAAGAAACACCTCCCTACATCTTGGTTCGTAAAGTACATCAACTACCCTTGTTTTAACATATCCTAGAATGGTGCTTTATCAAGTAAGGAACAATACCTATTGGATTTATTATGTATTATAACGGTTTTACTCCAGATATGAAGTCACATATCAGAGATTCAAGTCCTCATTGTTATGACTCATCCTTTTATGCTTCATAAATAGATCAAATGCAAGGATGGAAAGAATTTAGGGACTTACACTCTTGAGGGGGAGTTAGGCCTGAGTGGAGTTAGGAATTATGGTTGTTCAAAATATGCACATAATTAAAAAAGGATCTATAGGACGTTCATATTTCTAGGGTCCCTTTCATAAGATATACTTATGTCTATGAGAATCCTAATATCAACCCTGAATTACCGATCTAGTGGAGTCTGTAGAAACATTCCTTTCATTTGATTCTGGGTGAAGGAGGCATCACCTTATGGGATATCTACCAATTATATTGGGTCTCCACTCATGTGGAAATTTATGAGGAATTCATCCTTCCAAAGTCAACGTGGTATGATTTTGAGTGGATGCCACCGTTGTTCTAAGAAGTCTTCAATGTAATAATTAAATTGGAGGGATACCATGATCCTCACCCTATGGATGATCTTTGTGCATGGAAGCGGATGAAGGACATCATAGAAAAAGATGGATATGTTACTACTTGTGGGAGACCTACTATATTCCCCACTACATATACTCATGGTTCTTTGGACACATTCAGAAACACATTGGAGGTCGATGAGTGTAAGCGTTGTGGTTACAAATTTAATCCTAATATTGATGTGAAGATTCACTTGGTCAGATTCCTATCCATGTGGCTAATATGTCACCTACTCCCAGTTAATGAGTCTAGTGGTGTTTTTATATTAGGAAATTTTTTAATCACAACCAAATTAGTAGAAGGGGAGTACACATGGTTGGATTCTCTTGTTCTATAAAGGATTAATTGATGTTTGGTGCATATATGCAATGGGAAGGTCCCATTTACAAATGTGGGGCCATTTAAATTTTTTTGGTGTGGATTGTAGCATATTTCATCTCATATTTGTTGATAAGATCTGTTAAAATATCTACAATATGATTCCTACCATTTTTAATAAATTTTCTATGATTCAACTTTTCAACACGAAATATGATGTCATGTGGAGGGATATAAATGTATTTTTAAACATTAATTTCTTTTCTAATTATAACTTGATGAATGGAATTTTTACCGATGATGGTAAGGATAAGAATTTAGTGATGAGGGTGTACATGATGGCATTTAGGGATGTCATATTTGTATCTAGTATTGAGAGTGAAATAAAATATTAGTCTTACACTATTTATCAGATCACTGGATAGTTTAAATGTCTTCCACAATCAAGTAAATTTCCCCTAGACATGTTAGGAATGGGAATCATCTGATGGTAGATCGATATCTATTGATCCTGATTACTCTATATGTATCCAAAATGAAAATCACACTACCTCCGTTAGAAGAATTAGTTAGGCTGGTGGTGAGATATTCCATGGCATGGATTTTTCTCATACCCTCAGAGGGAGTTAACAAAATACATTCATCGGGTGGAGGCCATTAAAACTTTTGGTCATGTTATTAATGGTAAAAATACCTGATCCAAATATGACATGGTTGTTTCAGATCCTTTGAAATGTTCTCTAATGAGGACCACCAAGCATGCTTCGGTTGAGAAAAAACACATACTGTTCCATGATGATCAATTTTTCACCACCAGGAGGAGGCCGCTATCATGTACCCTCATTATTATGAATGATAAAGGAGACCTAAAGAGGGTTCCAAATTGATTGTTGTAAATTATTCTTAACAATAATTCATATCGGAGCCTACCTATGTGTGGACCCTAGATAATCAATACTCGGAGAACATGACTCGTGATGTTAGGGGTGCATGGGAGTCTCTTATCTAGTTTGTGAATCCCAAAGTTAGTTGATATTAGGGAACCCTCTAGTCTTCATCTTGAAAAAATTCAAGCTTTTGTAGAAAATATATATCTTGAAGTTGAAGGCCTTTAAATACACAACTTATTATCAGGTTCATTCCTCAAAGGGAGTTTCTAATATGTCAGGCTGAGGAGTGATCGAAGGTATAATTGTTCATCTTAGGGAGGAATGGGACATTTACATTAACCCTACTGATGAAATTATTTTTTTCTATTCCCCTGTTCTTTCTTATTCATCCACCGCCATTAATATTGAGGGATTTTATTTTTTATCTCATAATAGGAAAATGATGAGGTGGATAATAAATTGAAGAGCCTAGTTCACCAAAATATGACCTAAAAGGTGCTCCCATTGAGATAGTGGATAATGTCATTGAGTCCCTAGAACAATCCCTAGGTCAGAGGACCATGATGGATCTGATGGCGGTAGGGACTCTTCAACCATTACCTTGGGTCCCTATTACCAAGAAGATTGGTACATTCTCTTATCTATCTCAGTAGAAGAAGAAAAAGTGGAAATTAAATATGGTCTGATGGATGCATCACAGTAAGTATTTGTGCTATCATCTGATATTAAATCATTCTCGAGACACATTCGTGATCATTATTATTGTTATTATGACATATATTTCGTGACTCTCTTAAAGGTTCTATTATTTTTCCTTCAATTATTGAGGAAGATACTCTCTGAGAGGTATATATTATTCTTGATTAATCTATCATCTTGATATATGAAATAGAAATAGGTGTAGCTATATCTACCCACACATATACATAGGGGGAGGAGTGACATGATAATGTCATATGCACTCATTTATGGTGTCACATGTTGTATATTTCTTTTCCATCATCATGATATTTTAGTTCTATTATCGACACTAGAGGACCCAACGATAATCAATGTTGTTTCTATCGTCGCCAAAGAATGGGTTGATGGGGATATTAGATGAATGATGAAGGGTGTGATTCATACCTTGACTCCACAGGGGTTAATGATGTTATGTTCACTAAGAAATTGGCTGAGGTATTCGACGTTGAAGCCAATTTAGGTTCTGAACTTCTTTCCTAGGATACCCTTACTATTGAGGATGATGTAAGGATTAATTAAATTTATCGTGACATAATATATTTGCATAATATAGTAATTGAAATTTCATTTTCTGTTGAGGAGTTTTAAAATTTACATAATGAATTCGAAGGTTGTGATTTTTATTTTACTTACTTTTTGTAAACATAGTTGATTTTCTTTCACTTGATGTTTCATATAAAGGCTCAACGTGTGCAGATTTTTAGGTAGAGAATATCACCAAATCCCTTCGAGAACAAGGCATCATAATCCACCATACTTCTACTTTCAAAGGATAAATAATTTTTAATCCTGATGTGGGGGATTCTAGGGGGTCTCTGATTTATGTTGCTGAGTAGACTTTGGAGGAAGCTCCTTGTTAGGAGGTCCTTGTCCCAAGAGTTGAAGTTGGGGTACTAGAGAGGTACCAATTATATTGGTTGATCCAATAAACGGTATGATTCATTAACCATTTCAATTGTTTGACCACATCAACTACTTTATTTCCTTCTAACATGAATGAAAAAGATTTATTTTCTATTTAGTGTGATCAACTTCGAAAATTGGGATTAATATGGGGGCTTATATGCCAACTCCACCAATGTTGGTATGTGAGGATGGAGCTAAATCGGGGGGGGGGGGGGGGTGGAGGAATAAGGAGGTACATTGAGTGTATTGATACCAAATTATTTATCTCCTTCCATAAGTGGTTCTGAGCCTGATTTAGAAGTACAAGAAGATTATTTCCCTATAAGACTTCTCGTCTGCTGATATATCTAGAAGACAGTAGATGAGTCACCCCTTGAAGATATTTCATCACGACTTCACTGACTTCTGTTCAAGATTTCCATGTTGGAATATGGTAGGTATGACTAGTAATATCTCTATGTTATGGTGAAGTTAATCATCCATTGAAGGGGGGATGAGAAAGGTCACATGAGGCTAAGGTGAAACATGCCGACCAATTTGGGAAACTCAAATATGAGGTGATCCAAGCCGATGCCATCCATTCCAATGAGATAGAAGAATATTAAAATCATCTCAATGAGACATATGTACAAATAATGTTCCTTTTGGAAGAATTATATGTCTCATGAGAAGATTTATCCTAAAACCATTGATCATTGGAATGGTCTTCGACACGAAGAAGAGATGTCATTGAAGGTGGGTAGGAGAAGATTCATGAAATCCTGACTTATAAAGATAGTGTTTTGGTCAAAAAGTTTTGACAATAAAGTTTGGAATAATGAAACAAACACGGAATTTTTTCCATGAATGTTCTAAAATTATTTAGATATACAATGGGGAATCTTGATCCCTTATTTGTTTTTGGTTTCATGAATCTAAAATTTGATACTCAAAAAATATTGGTGGTCTCCCCTCAGGAAAAAGTTACCACTAGTTGAGAGACCCTTTTGTGGGATACTTTATGCAATCCCAACTAAGGAAAATACTACATAGTCAATAGTAGAATCTTATAGATTATAGGACCTTAATTTTATGAGAAACTTATGAAAAACAGTTGGGGATTATTACATCATATTCCGGAAAACAAGGTCTTTGGAATTTCTACATTCCTTTACTGGTGATCAAAGGTTTTATGTTTAGATCTATTAAGACCCTTATGGGTGGTTTTTACAAGAGAATTTGTTAGATAATGAAGTGAAAATATGTATTGGAATTTTCCAGGAATGGGAAATCGCTCCTATAAGGATTTAACTCTAGTGATGGAGGGTACATTTTTTGGGATGGATGATGTGAGTGGGAAGGAACCTTTCTAAAAAAGGTTAATGTATCGTTCAATTTAATTTTGTTTAACTGGTACATTAATTGTGTAGATTAATATCCTATAGTAAGGATATTATTATGTGAATTTTAATGTCATACAACGAGGACATTATGCTTTTCGGTTTAAAGTTATACAATACGGACATAATGATATAGAGTATAAATCCCTACAACAAAGACATTATGTTGTGCAGTTTAAATTTATATAGTAAGGAAATTATTCTATTAAATTTACATTCATAAAATAAGAAAATTATGGGGGATATAATTTAAGGTATTTATATTTGACCAAAAGGCAGATGATTCTTCCAATATTGGTAATTTGTCTGAAAATGTTCTACCATGCTCAGGTGTAGGATGATAAAATTGTATGTTGTGATTGACAAATATTTTGGGTCTGAAGAGTTGTATAGAAAAGGGATTACGATGTTAGGGGATTTATCTCTTGAGGATGAAGTTAAAAATGGTTTAAAACTCCATTTTATGGGATGTTTTAAGTGAATACAACTAGGGAACATACTGCATAGTCAATAGTAAAATCCTTTGGCCGACATGCCCTGGAATTTGTTTGCATCTTATACAAATCCAACTAGGGCATGTTATAGCATATCCAGACAAATAATTATAAGTTATTCTGACATTCAATCATTAAATTTTAATGAAATTTTGTAGATATTTAGATTTCCCCAAGAATAGAGTTTTTTTTGGGGCAGGAAAGTACCGGAACATGGAAAGGGTATTTCACGTCAAAATTTCCCAATAATGCAGAAAGGATATTTCCCATGTAGTTATAAAAAAATAATATGAAATATGGACTATTTAGTTTTTTATCTCATACAACTTGGACCAAATAATTAAGGAAATAATAGGGATGCATGGGCTTTAGCCCAGAGATTATTCCAATATGATTTGGACACACGATAGAAGAAATTGTAAACAATGATATTGGGGGTTCTTAGATTAGGATAGAGAACATAGGAAATATATTCCAAATAAATTAAGATTATTTAAAATCATGGTTTTCAACAGATTCTCATCAACTCTTAAGAGGATATAATAGACTTCTCCTAAGGGAGAAGATATCGCTGTATGAAAACCCCCATTTTGCGGGATGTTTTGCGAAAGTCCAACTAGGGAATGTACTGAATAGTAAAATAGTGGTATCCTTTGGATAAATGGCCCATTAGAAAGTTATGTTTATATATGGAAAAATAGGGTTCATTAAATGGTCGTGAAAATGAGCCTTATGGTATTAGACATTTTTTCATCAGTATATGAAGAAAGATCATAGTGATCTGAATGTTTCCAAGAATGGGGGTATGACTTGTGGAAGGTAATTTTATGAGCACAGAAGAAACATGTGAACCAATATAATCTATTAGTTTGGAAAACCTTTCATATATCTTACTTATGTGTAATACAGAAGAATTAATATTTCCTTGGAGGACCCCTTGATGTGGGGGACCTGAATTAAAATATCCTATAGAGATCTTGGTTTCTATGTAGAAGAGGGTGAATTTTACTTTACCCTAAGACTGGGACTTGGATGTAAGGAATATGCATTACTATATATCTCAATGGGATGATAATAAAGTCAGACATAATTCTCTATGTACCTTTCAGTTTAAAATCATGTGTCCGGGACATTAGCCATGTTGTTTAATGCCTCACGGTAAGGGCATTAGCCCTGAAGTTTAGTGTCATGTGGTAAGGAAGTCGATGTCTCGATGTGAATATAAATGAAATATTATGAATGGACCACAGAATAGGGCCTGAGTGTCACTTTGTATCATTTCAAATTATTAATTAATCCACCAGTGTCTCTTATTGAAAGGTCACCCACCCTTATTTAATTCATGAGTGGAGGAAATTGGGGTTTTTTTATATCAACTCATAAAAATGAAGAGAACTAATATTGAGTCTTATCATGTAGATCTCGCACATACATGTTAGGGTGTGAGTGTTTCCCATGTTTTGTTTTGGATGGTCCCAGGATTTAATATCTGGATATCACTACGTATCTCCTATGGTTCAGAATCATGACACATTTAGTTCATAGAGAACTTCATAGTATATCATCATGTGTTTATGAAGTCGGTGGTTTTGATATGAAAAGAAATATTGATGTTGGACCTGGGTATAGACCCTGTAATCACTATGTATCTTTTCTAGGAATGAATTAAGCCTCATGTAGTTCTTATAGAGATCTTTGGGTTTATTATCAAGTGATAATGAGTTAAGGTGTGTTTTTAAGGTCTTATATCCAGGACCATAGTACCCCCAATGTGAATTTATATTCCATACTTATAGATGAAAACTATTTTATGAAATCTTCTAATCCTACATATTCTATGATCAGAGTTAGAAAAAGGTAAGGAAAAAGTCTCTTCCATGAAACAAAAAAAAGTAAATGATATGGGAATTAGGATTCTATGGTGGTTGGGCAAGGAGATATAATTTTGGGTGTCACTGCATATCTCATTATGATGAGAATCAAGCCATAAGAAGTTCGTGAAGTCCCATGTAGTTTAACATCATACAGTTAGAAAGAGGATTACATGAAGTGAAATAACCTAAATGTTGTGGTTGGACATGAGATTAAAAATATGAATGTCACTGCGTATCTTATCAGAGAAAGAATCAATCCTCATATATTTCGTGAAGGCTCCTCGTGCTAGTGTGATTCATACAAAGGGAGTGGAATATTCATTCAAATTTTGATGGTCCCATGATCTGAGATCTAGAAATCATTATATATCTCATTGAAATAATAATTATACTACATGTAGTTCTTTAAGAATTGCACATTTTAACTTCATGTTGCAAGGACGTTGGTTACCTAGAATGAAAGAAGTGTTGCAATTGGATGAGGGGGTAGGAACCAGCTGTCAATATGTATCTTGATAGAGAATGAATCCATCCACACTTGTTTTTTGATAAGTCTCCATATAAATATCCGATTCATATATAATGAAAAGGGGACTATATTTTTGTTTTAAATGGATGGACCTGAGATAGAAGATCTCGGTGTCACTAAATTTCTCATTGTGGTGATAATCAAGCTACAGACAGTTCCTGGAGAATAGTCCCTGCATTAATTGATCTCTAATTTTGGTAATGTGGCTTTGATAATTTCTAGATCATTGTTTGGGCCCAATACTTAGGACCTGGGCATCACTGCAAATATCATTGTAGGGATAATCAAGTCATATGTTATGGAAATGTTCCCTATGTAGATATGATTCATACAAAGGGAATGGGTGAAATTTTTCTTTATGGTTGTGGTTGGACCCAATATTGGGGTTCTGAGTTTCACAAAATATCTAATTGTGGTGAGAATCAAGCCACATGTAGTTATTTTTGAAATCATGTAATTTAACATCATGTGATGAGGATGTTGGAAATGCAATTTACTATCTTGTGGTAAATATGTGATAATGATGGGAGTTATGCCTATAAAGGGCCCCAAGTTCCACTATAGAGTGAAAATGAAGTGAGTGGGGCTTATTCATGGGAGCTTCCCATATTCTAGTGACTACAAGGAGTATCATATCATGGATTTATTTGGGATCTTAACATCAATCGATGTGGATGATAACCATCAATTTTACCATCATGTGGTGACGATGAACAATGTCTCTTAGTTTTAGGTCAGACAAATTGGACCTTATGTCATGCATTTTAATATATTGTGACAAGGATGATGAAAACATGTAGTTTAATGTTGTTTCTGATGCTTTTTCCTGGTCGCGTGCGTCTGTCCGCTTGGGGGGTGCGACAGGCACGACCTTTGTGTTGCCCCACATTACCACCTTCCAAAGGCGGGCGGAATCCGTTCCTTATTCAGGGACGTCTTCTCCTTGATCGAAATGGGATGATGGGATGTTGGCTCCTCCTTCCGGGGATTCCACCTCGGAACTCGTTACCTAGTTCGGGTCTCCCTCGTAGATTTAATAAGTTTTTCGTGAAACTCTTCCCAGTGCCATATTTCCATAGACTCCAGTTAATTACACTACTTCTGTCAGGATATTCTAAAGGGTCCAGTCAGGGAAGCAACCTTCATTTGGGGGAGTAGTCACGTCGAGGCATCATTAACGTGTCTGAACACTGGGGAATTGGCGTGTCTGTCTTTTTTCCCTTATTATAGGGCTTCTCAAGGGTGCGTAAGCCAGAGTCACCCAACATCGAGCGCGGGGAATCGTATTCCATAGGCATATATCTGAGGTATTCCTCAGCTTCCCGTGTTTAACATAGGGTATGCCACAAGTTTAATGTCCACCAGAGACGGATCTTCCTAATCAGAACACCAGCTGGAGTGGATCAGATTAAGGAATCCCCCTTGAGGGAATGTCGATATTGGATCCAACCTGTGGGTGGCTTCCAGAATGCTATGGAGTGGAATGGGGTGGTATAATCTCACTGGGATGTTGCGGCCTGGGTAAGAATCGGGATGGATGATGGATAATTGTATGGAATGGAGGGTGAATGAAATGGGTCCATCATGGAGATGATGGTGGTGGTGGGATTGAGACTCGAAGAGACTTCCTACGTATCCCCATGGCAGGGACTCAAAGTCCACGTAGTTCAGGATGGATGTGTGGGGTTTACACACTAGGTCACCCAAGGTCATGGGAGAACTGGCGTGAATGTGGTTGGGACGACCAGGTGGTGGGATTGAAACTCATGATGCTTCCTACGTACCATGCCTTAGCATGGATCAAAGTCCACATAATTCAGGTCGAGTATCGAAAAACCAGCATGAAAAGGACCTTGGCCAAATGGAGGGTGGGATTGAAACTCGTGATAATTCCTACATACCATTCCTTGACATGTATCAAATTCCATGTATTTTAGGATGAGGGGCTGTTATACTGACACGAAAAGGGTGTCGAAATAACTGGTCGGTAGGGTCACAACGACATACAACTCAATTAGGATGCAGTTTAATGTCATGCAGGACGGTCATGTCGGAGAACTAATGTAACGAAGGGCCTTGGCCCAGGTGGGTGGTAGGATTGAACCTCAGGAAGGCTTCCTATGTACCATTCCTTGACATGGATCAAAGACCACGTAGTTTAGGTGAAATTGGGGTCTTGGAACACTGAAACAGAGATGGTCAGGGCCAATGATTGTTGGGCTTGAACCTCAGGGAGGCTTCCTACGGACCATGCCTTGACATGGATCAAAGTCCTCGTAGTTCGGGTATGAATGTGGGTGTCGGAGAACCAACGTGAAAAAGGACCTTGTTCTGATGAGTGGTGGGGCTTGAACCTCAGGGAGGCTTCCTACGTACCATGCCTTGACATATATAAAATTCCACATAGTTCAGGTAGGGTTTCGTCGGCGGAACGATGTGAAGGTGAACCTGGGGGTCCACTGCTGGTGGGCTTGAACCGCAAGAAGGTTTCCTACGTACCATGGCTTGACATGGATCAAAGTCCTTGTAGTTTGGGTATACAGTTTAACGTTATGTTAGACAGGGGCATGCAGTTTAACATCATGCTAGACGAGGGCATACTGTTTAACGTCATGTTGGATTAGGGAATTTCCATGGTCGATGCTTACTCTAAGCCCACATGAGTCATGCTTGGTGTGAGAAACATAAGGCAGTAGAGACCTAATGATCATATTGTGAAGGGTTCATCCGTGAGAAGAGAAGAGTGGTGTACATGTTTAGCGGCCCATGGTGTCGGGACTTACTCCAGGTTGGAGTCCCGAGAGTGAAAAAGTGCAGAGGGAGAGGGATTTGGGACTGAGGAAAGAAGGTGCCTTGTTCCCTATCACGCCCTCCGCTGGCCCTGGTGGTGAGGAATTACGGAGATGCATGGGTGATACATTATACAAGAGGGGCTAGGGGGCTTACACCAAGGTGGCTACCCTTCCCCGCGGACATACGCCATTCTCGGAATGAGGATATAATCCCCTGTGGGGACCAGAGGGCGTAAAGAATGTCTGAGCCCGGGGGGACCTTGCGTGCGAGGTATGGGGTCGGGTCAAATTTTAAAGTCATGTGTTGAGGACGAGGGGCTTTTCAGTTTAACATCCTCCAGTTCAGATGAGGTGGGTTTACGCCGCACCCCTATGGATTACATGACAGGTACCCTATGCTCCTTGTGAGAGGGAAGGCATCAGCAAGTCTGTGGTGAAGGTGGGTAGAAAAGCGAACCATCGAGGGGTCTACGTTAGCATGGCTATGCGATGAAGAAATGGTCGTTAGCATGCCAATGTAGAGAATCATTAGGTGAAGAAACGCTACGGGTGGTGTCATCCAGGGGACATTGAAATCACATCATGAAAAACTGGAGGGTCACACGAGAAGAATAATTTCCAAGCAAAGGGGTCCACAGGAAGGGACCGTGTGGATCTTGGTTGCTTTGCATAGTGGGGAGAACTTGTGAAGGGGTGTTCTTCATGAAGTTGAGTGCCTTGGCCTTAGCATGGGGCAGAGAAGCGAGTGGGAGGTGCTTTGCGAAGTGGAAGGGTGTTCGTGGAGCGCTGCCTCAACAAGGTGAGGCGCCTCACGAAGCAAGGTGCTGTGAATCAGTGTGCTTTGAGAAGTACAGTGACACTGCCTTTTCATGTGGATCACGTGTATAGAATGGGTGTTTTGCGAAGCCTAAATGCTCCGTGACTGCCCGAGTCCCCTTGGGTATCCCCTTCCTTTGCGAATTCCATTAGGATTCATGAAGGGCATCCCTCTCGGAATGGGGTCTCAAAACGAGGCAAGACGGAGGCCTCTCGTAAAGAAAAAATACATTGTGGAGCTCATGGTTCCTAGAGTGAAGGGTACTTCGCGATTTGGGAGTTGAGAAGACGAAAGGTAGGATTGTCTGTATAGAGAGCTTAGGGGGAGCTCAGTATTTATAGGCAAGAGGCGCCGTGCAGCAGAGCTCACACAGCATGAAGGGGGCTTCAGTTGCTTCGCGGTGGGTCGCAAACGTCAACCATATTCGCAGAGAGGTACCACCTCCTCTGCTTCGCGGAGGGTTACCGAACTTCAGGGAATTTGCATAGGGTTACCTACTCCTCTGCTTCGCGGCGGGTTCACAAATGTCAGGGTGTTCGCGGAGGGTTACCGCCTCCTCTGCTTCACGGCGACCACGTAGCTTGGGGGCCCTCTGTGTCAGGGCTTCGTGAGGCAGGGCGCAAGGCCCCTTTTTTATTCGTTCTTTTCATCCAATATTTTGGCACCAAAAAATCCCCCCCCCCTTCAGAGTTGGAGATGCGGAGGGACTAAGGGTCAAAGTCTGAGGGAAATCGCCAAAATTCTTGGCGGTTCGCGATGCTGACTCGCGAAGAAGGAGCATGAGGTAGGTAGGGGCTGCGCGCTCCGAACGTGCCGCGAAGCTCTGTGTGGGATGGACGTGCCACAAAGCTCCAGGATCACCACCAATAAATAGGGGGCTAACCCCTCTTGTCTTTTTCCTTCTTTGTGACTTTGTCCTTTTGCGCTCTCGATTCGCGAAGCTCCATGTCCTCCATGTCTACTCACCGCAAATCGAGCTTCGTGGCCAACAGCGAGTCTCCAACTCCGCGACTGCGCCAATCGAACGTCTGCTTGCAAGCCGAGGTCAGGCCCCGCGTCTTTTCTTTATGAACGAGCTTCGTAAGTTAGCTTCACGAACAATCTTCGCGACCCGACCTGAAATATTTCTGAGTTCTAAAACCATAATGTCCCATCAAGAAGCTGTGATGGGGGTGCTCACAGACGCCACCCGGAAGGATGAGTTGGCCAACTGTCGGGGCCTAGGGGAGCTATTTTAAAGCCACTCTGACCATAATTCGTTGACAGACCTTCTATTAGAGAGCCAAAAAAACTATCTATTGTGCAAGAAGCTTCCCCTGTATGGCTTCAGGATAAGGGATGACATCTTTATTCCTGAGGCGAGCAGGGACGAACCAGCTTGCTGGTTCAGGAGCACACCATGCCAGCGTCAATGGTTTAGGGCGGCTGATGGTCACACACGGGAAGAATTCACACATGTCACAACTGACTGTCTGTACAACCATGTGAACAACATTTATGGGAAGCCAGTGCAACCAGAGACGTCCCCTCCCATGTACCGCAAAATATTGAAGGCCGCTTTGCGGGATTCAATGAAGGGGTGGTCTGATGAGTGGGACCTACTCCAGGGCAGCATCTTCACCAATGACTGGGCATGGGCCTACTAGGTAGGTGCCTCATTCAAGTATTTTGGGGCCGAGCTAAGGAGAGTGGAATTGAATGAGGCGGAATGGGCCTCCCAATTCCACATTTATCAACTGAAGCAACTGATGCCAGAGCTGTTGAGAAGATGGTCATCTAGGACCACAACGTTTCACCTACACCAGGGGGAGGTTTTCACCAGTCTGTGGGATGTCCATCAGATCTTGGGGGTCCCGATCATGGGGGCCATGTATGATGAGTTCCTCCCCATCATGAGTGCGTGAGAGGATCTGGAGCAAATGTCGTGGATGGCACTGGCACTGATGGCACTGGTCCGCAGGGAGGACAAGGAGGTGGTGAGAGATGTCCACTTTAATAAGTGGTTTAATCAGTTCTTGAACATCCCAGAGGATCGAGAGTTCCCTCCGACGCCTCGAACTTGTCTGAAAGGGGATCAACGGGTCAAGGAGCACTCGTACTGGCAGCTCTTGGAGGACAGCACATATAAGACCTGGGGTTTTAATGTCAGCACTGAACAGCAGCTGATAGTTAGGCTGCCGGCATTTATCAAGGCCCTTATCTGCGGTTGGAACCTACTGGTGAGGGATACCTACATCGGTGTGCGGCCCAGCTCGTTCATCATGGAATCCATGCTGGTCATGGGAAGGTGGGTCAATCTGGGAATTTCGATGCTCACCAGAATTTACAGGATTTTGCGGCACTTCAGAGAGGGCAAGATGCCACCGAAGATATGTGGGCCCTTCCACCTCTTGTATGGGTGGATCACGGCGCACATCAGGGGGGTTTACGAATATCCAAAACCCATCTCACCACAGGGGTCGAACATTCACCCCTCCATTCTAAATGCTACTGGTATCTTCACATTCAAACTAACCGTACCGATAGTGCTAAACCAGGTGTGGAAGGCGGAAGAGTTTAACTTACACCTTTTTCCATTGCGACGGGAGTACTCATCGATGACGGTCAGGGAACAGAATAACAACGGGCTTATCTCCTGGCCTTTTAAGATGGAGTTATGGTGGTTCAGGTGGACCGTGAGCTACTCTTCAAGCCGTACACCCCGCACTGGTTCGCGAGGTAATTCTGGTGCTTGTAGAGGTTTACCCCACAGGTCTACTAGGAGGTGCGTCATGAGGAGAACCCATGTGTAATGAGGTAGTTGTGGCTCATGTTCACATGAGAAGACGGGAAAATGCGAATTTCATTGCGTCGGTCAACTGCCGCCTTTGGACTGGTGAAGGAGTATGCCATCAGTTGGGAGGCGGCTTATCCGGGGGAAATGCTGAAGCAACCAACCATTCGAGCCAGTGATGGCGGGCCTCCCCTATCCCGAGGTCGGGGTCAGAGGGCAGCAAGGGGCTCTCGCGGTGGCGGGGCTACCATGGCGGCGAGACCTACACCAGATGAGGATGCGGCAGCAACGGCGGATCTGACAGCAGTAGTGGACCCGGTGATTCCAGAAGAGAAAAGCCATCCGGAGGGGCGGCCGACGAGGGGATTCCATAGGATATCCACTCAGGCTCCGGGGAAGCGGTTGCGCCATATCGACATGCCAGAGGATGCTATTTTCCCGGAGGCCTGAGACATTTGGGACGTCAACCACCAATTCCTTATCCCGCCCCAGATGTGGGGACACCTGAACCATTTCAGGATGGTTCTACCAGGTATAGGCTCTGTTCGGGCTAGTTTCACGGTGTCTCCGGCAGAGGCGGAGAAATATTTGGATGAACTGGAGGACATTTTCCATTCCAGTGGTACCCCAAATCCAATGACAGACCGGGTAAAGGTACTGCTAGATCGGACGGTTCCCCTGCAACTGTCGGACACTGAATTGAGAGGGTTCTTCCCTCTGCCTGAAGAATAAGATGAATGCATTGAGGAAAATGAGGCTGGCGGAGGGAGCCCATTGGAGGATGGAGAAGTCGATGATCAAGACTCATATCTCGATGATTTCTCGAAGACTCTCAAGGTAACATCCCAAGTTTCTTCCCTCGGGGTCTACTCTTGGTCATAATGGATTTCATACCATCGTCTGAACCATGTAGAAGGAGCTTGTACGTAGACCTCGCTCTCACTCCTTGGTGGGTGATGATGCAGGACTATCGTAACCCGCGCCCGCAGCTGTGTCCAGTTCGGTGTCTGGAGGGGCACCCAAGGTGGCTCTTCCAGAATCTCCAAACCTTCTGAAAATATACGGAGGACCACGCATCGGGGGCCAATCCGCATCAACTCAGAAGAAGCACTAGGAGTTCGATCTCCATAAGTATTCTCCAATGGATTCATTACTATCATATGTAGATCGTGCCAACTGACGTTCATGCCCATCCCTGTTGCATACAGTTCTACGACTGGCATGGGCTACTACGGAAAGTCGGGTCGGTATTTTTGGGGGCATCCCTCCTAGGGGCATGCCAGTGATCATGGAGATAGTCACCCACCTACCCGAACTGCAGCACTCCCTATCGTCTACGGGACCACCAGCAGGGTCGTGCCCGAGTTTATTGAGGTGGGGTCCGACGATGGGGATCGACCGACCGACCCAAGTCCCTCCACGCCTGCACCGGCGCTAGATGTCGCTCCAGATTCAACTCCAGACGCAGATCCTATTGAAGATTTCTTGCGAGCGTATCCCGCATACCAGCCTGCCAATCGTGTGGACTGGGATGAAATGACCTCCGATGAAGAGGACAACAAAATAGTCCACCACCAATCATGGAATCTAATCACGTGCTTTATCAATGACAGTCCCTAAGCGCTATGGCAGAATGAAATGGAGAGACTTTGCTCGCAGTTGCACAAACTGTGTGCTGGGGGAGTGGATGCCCAGTGTCCTCATACAATTATCTTAGATCTCATGGCAGAAACGATCTGGGAGAATGATCACAGGCTCAGCGTGGGCTGGCAGAGGAGGAAGGCGACAAACATCAAGAAACTCTATGAGGCTGAAAATGAAGTCCAACACCTATAGATCCGGGAGGATGAGCACTCAGCCTCTCTCAATGCACAATCTGAGCTGATCTCGCAACTGAAGGCCCAGCTGGTAGAGGCCGTAGAGGGCTTGAAGTGGGTTTTTGGGGAGATGGACGACATTTAGGCTAACATAGGGAGGTCTCTAGTGGGGTCCAATGAACTACTTCCCATCACTACTGTGGAGGAGCGGGAGCTAAGTCGGTGCCAGCAATTCCTGGACGCCATAAGTCAAAGGGTGGTGGAGCTGCAAATCTCTTTTTACGAGGTCATTCCATCCATGGGGGGAGTTGAACCCTGGGTAACGTAATTATTATAAACCCTTGAACGTACTTTTTTGGTTTAATTGTTTTCTTGGAAGGCCGTAGCATGCACTGGTTCCGTTGTTTGCGCTGGTTCATTTCGCATCCTTATAATGTTTTTAGGATGTCCGACGACATTTCCCTAAGCTCATGTGGGTCGGTGATGATATGAGAAACAAGAGGTAGTCGCCTCATCGTCCCATCCAAACAAAGGAGGGTAAACCAAAATTCGGGCACCCAGGGTTTGGATAACCGGTCTGGATTTCCGGGAAATAGGAGAGACCTGGCCGGAGATGGAAGTTCTCAGAACAGCCGACTTACCGTTTTTCCAGCGCGCTCTTGTGCAAAAACGGTGCAACTCCAGGGGTTCTGAAATCGGTCCGAACAGGTGGGCATGGGAAGTGTGAATCAGAATACCCAAGATTCGGAACATTGTGATGGTGTTCTGACAATAAATGAAAACTGTTAACCATGGCGGAAAAACGATATCTTTACTGTGTTAGCCTGAAATGGTGACAACAAATGAGGGCTGACCATTGACCATGTTCGCAACACGGGGCCGAACTCAAATATCTTTGATCAGACTTCCAAGACATTGGCCCAAGACAGCAGGCGAACCATAGGTCGAGCATCCATACTGTTATGGGGTCACTCGAAACATGACCATTCTTCCAGATCATTGGCCCAGGACAGCTGGTGGACCATAGGTCGAGCATCCATACTGTTAGGGGGTTCCTCCAGACATGAAAGGGGATGAGGGTCCGAATAAGGGGCACTCGAAGCGTGGAATGTGGGGTTATGGTTTGTCTGAATAGAATCCAACACTCATGCAATTACACCACCATGGTGGGAGTATACCGGATTGGCGCATCGATTTTCACATGGATCATTCTTTTTGGTTTTAGACAGGGCCTCTCTGGAGAGATGGTTTGTAGCTTCCCAATGTCATCTTGGGGCATCCTGAACTTGTTTAGGGTAGATTCATAGTTACACGGTCCCCTACGAGGGGTCCGTCCAGGAGGCCAGAAAGGGGATGAAAATGATTTATGATTCCTATGGGCTGGACCCTAGGTAAAATACCAGGGTGTCCCTGCGTATCACATGAGGATGGAAATCAAGCCATGCGTAGTTCTAGAAGCATAGTGTAATGTCATGTATAATGATGATAAGCCGGTTTGCATTGGTACACATCCCAACAAAACTACTAAGCCCACGTGAGTTATGCTTGATGTGGGAAACACGAGGTAAGGGGGAAATCTCCCGACACAAAAAGGGGAATGTTAGGGAAAAGGGATGCTCGGTGAATACCGACCCAATGATGCTAAATCGTCCATTTAGAACACATAGACGAGTGAAGAGATAAAGCCGAATATGTCGTAATTTCACTTGAACATGAGGAAGTGGAAATATGTGAATCATGGCGCTCAAGATTTGGATCACAATGATGGTGGCGTGATGATGGAGGATAACTGTTAACTGTGGAGGAAATGCGGCATCCATATCGCATTATCCTAGAATGGGGATAGAAAAATGAGGGTCGACCGTTGACCATGTTCGAAACACGAGATCATGTCGCAAATGATGTCAGAGATCTGTAGGGACGTTGGCCCGAAACGATTGGAGATCCCTTAGGCCCAACATCCATGAAGATCCATTAAGCCTAGAATCCATGTCGTTTGAGGGTCCTTTTGGATGTGGAAGAGGATGAGGATCCAAATAGTGAGCTCATGAAGTTTGGTCATGGGATTAGGGGAACATCCCCATGAAAATCCCACACACCGAGCTCTTTTTCAAAACGCATCTAAATACGACAACGAGGCATATTAGATAGAGGGAGTCAAGTCCATTCCCATAGGGAGATCTTAGTTTAGGGTCGTAGAATTCGGACCATGGATGGGAGGAAACACATGAGGCACATGGAGGGTAATTATGAAAAACCCTATGTGAATGAGGACATAATCCCATACCACAACGCACAACCCCCTTGAGAGAGGTTTTAGGTCAGGGGACCAAAAATGAGATTTGAGATGGGATTGAGCAATGTGAAAAGGCGTTCTTACGTACCCCATGGGGATGGGGATCAAGATGCACGTAGTTCTTGAAAAGGTCTTAGTTTAACGTCTCAGAACTCGAACCATGTATGGGTAAGGAGAGCAGGGACACACGGTAAGGTGGTTACAATCCATACGTAGTTCTGAAGGGTGGCACGGTAAGGTACCAGTGCCTGGGAAAAGGGGAGTGCGGGCATGGCCCATGCACCAGAAGAAGTGGAATTTGATAAATCCTGTTTTTCCTTTAAGGTGAGTGGTTGTTAATTGTGAAGCGAAAGGCCTAGGTTAGCAAGCCCTGGTGTCACCACAAGAATCAAGCCATGATAGGCGTTGACAAATGGCATGGCACGTGACCAATACCCAACGTGATGTCCTCTACAATAAGGTCATCACAAAGCAGTGTCGTTTTTCATCATGTGGCCAGGACAATAATGTCACATTTTATGGTTGTGTGATAGGACCAAGCGTTCATTTTAACGTCATGCAGCGCAGACGTAGTAGAGACGATGCTAGGCGGGGGATGTGTATGGTGTCGTGGTACATAACCAACGTGGATGGGTACATGATCCCACATCATACCGTATGTAGTTCCGAGATAGGAACCTCAGTTCACGGGCCCCAAATATGGGTAAGAAGGAAAGGGGTAGGAGAAACTAGCTCCCAACTGAGCTGGACCCAAAAATGAGATGTCAGGGTTACCCTACGTATCCTATAGGGATGAGGATCGAGCCGCACATAGCCCTTAATGAAGATCTTAGTTTATGGTCTTCGAGCTCAGACCATGGGAGCCCGGAAGGACACCGTATTGTAGTTTTATCCCCCTGACGTGCAAAGATGCACTGATGGATGGCACCAAGAGTGTTGAGATTCCACCTGGATACCATGGGGTGGAACATAATGTGAATCATGCAATCAACATTCAAGGCCTGGAGGGGCTGGCTTGACGACGGAGGATTACTTCTGACCATGTTATCAACACCGCATCCTGTTGTGTTAGCCTGAAATGGGGAAAAACAAATGAGCATCGACCGCTGACCATATTCGCAACACAATATTTGTATCAATTTATTTTTTGAACCCCTCAGGGGAGTTAGCCCTTAACGGTTGGAGAGCCCTTGGGCATTGTATCCAGGTCATTCTTGGGGGTCCATTTGGGTATGAAAGATGATGAAAGCCCAAATTAAGGGAAACACGAATCCTGAAAAGCAGAAGGAACTTGACCAAGTTGAATCTGACACTCCTGGTCCTAGACTAGAGTACTCTTAACACAAGGGTGAACCACTACAAGGGGTCGAGGGACTCAACTTGAGGGTGGCCAAGAAATGGAGGGTTCCTAGGACAAGGGGGCATAGTGAAAAAAACCCTGTACCGTACCTATGTATCCCCCTCTTGGGGAGGTACATACCAAGGGGCCAAGGTGACTGGGAGATCGGGAGATCTCTCATAAGTGGGGCTGAACCCGAAGTCTAGATATTCAAGTGGTCCTACGTATCCCATAATGATGGGAATCAATCCCCACGTAGTTCTTGAGGGTGCCTTTTAATGTTGTGCGGGATAGAAAATAGGAGGGATAATTCTTAGAACGGGGTGCACGTGGTGCATCTATTTCAAACCCAATGTGAATGAGGTCATGATCACACATCACACCACACAGTCCCGTACTCAGGGTCCTGAAGGCAAGAAAGAAGAGAATAGTTAGCTAAACTCAAGCTGGACCCAATGACAGATGTTCTGGGCATTCCAATGTATCCCATGAGGATGGGATTTAAGACAGACTTAGTTCTTAGGAGATCTTAGTTTATGGTCTTAGAGCTCGAACCATGGATGGATGGAAAATTTCCAAGTAAGTGCAGACCTTGACCCGATCTCTAAGCCCACGTGAGTTAAACTCGGTGTGGGAAACAAGGGAGAAAGATCCTTATCGTGATACCTAGAATTTCTATTGATGGGAAGTCGGTGAAGATCCCTGAATGACACTACTAACGAAGCTTTATTCCCCTAACACGCAGATGTGCACTAAGGAATAGTATCAAGAGTTTCGAAACTCTACATTGACATGATGAGGATGGAGAAGGATGTGAATTGTGTAACCAACATTTTTGGGCTTAATGGGGTTGGCATGGTGATGGAGGATAACTTTTAACCATGGCGGAAAAATAGTCTCCATATCATGTTAGCCTGATGTGGGAACAACAAACAAGCATCGACCGATGACCATATTCGCAACGCGGGATTTTTATCGATTTTTTGTCTGAAACCCTCGGGAGTGTTGGCCCGTAACGGTTGGGGAGCCCTTGGTCGTTGTATCCTAGCCATTCTTGGGGGTGACTTTGGGTATGAAAGATGGTGAAAGCCCTGCTGAAGGGAAACACGAATCCTGAAAGGCGGGTGCGGACGTGTCCGAGTAGAGTCTGACATTCCAGGTAACTAAACCTAAGTACCCTTAGGCACATTGGTGAACCACCGAAAGGGGTCGACAAAGTGGCTCAGGTTGGAGAGGTACACGACCTAGTCCTTACAAGCCTGACATGAATGAGGAAATAGTCCCACAACACTCTATATAATCCTCTCTCCAGGGAAGGGTAGGCCAAGGGACCAAGGTGGGATGGAGATTTTCGGAACTTGGGGTTGGAAACGAAGATTAGGCATTCGGGTTGTCCTACGTATCCTATAAGGATGGGAATCAAGCCACACATAGTTCTAGAAGATACCCAGGGGGAAGGATACCCTAATGAGTATGTGTACAGCGCGGAGAGTAACCCGACGTGAATGGGGACGTAATCCCACACCACACTGCATAGTCCTGTAGGAAAGAACGTGGGCCATGGAGCCTGAAAAGGATAAGGGGCCTGATATTTGGGTTTTGGACAGGAAGGCCTGGCCTACTCACAGTTTAACATCTTGCAGTGAGGACAAAGGTTGGGGAATAGGGTTTCCTGGATAGAGGAGGTGTATGGTACGATGAAAAAACTGACGTGAGTGTGAACCTAATCCCTCGCCATACCGTACACTCCGGGTAAGAATTGGGGATAGGGCCCGAAAAGGCTAAGAGGCCTGAGGGTGGGCCTCGGTAAGGGAATGTGTAGGGCATGGAACGTAAACCGATGTTAACGAGGACATAATCCCACACCACGATATACACTCCCTATAAAAGAATCGGGGTCATGCACCCGACCGTTGGCACCACCCAGAGGGACGTTTGTCACTTTGTGATAGGGCAGAATGAATCACTGCACTCAATGTTTGGGATATCTTGGGGTGGACCCGATGATCTGGGACACTGTTGACTATGTTCGAAACAAGAGACTTCTATTGGCTTGTTGCTCGACATCCTCGAGGGAATTGGCCCGAAGTGGTAAGAGGGCCCTTAGGCTGAGCATCCATACCATTCAGGGGACCTTCAAGATGGGAAAAGTGATGGAATCCAAATCCTGGAATGGGTGAATCATAGTTGTAACCATCTACGAAAGAGGCGAACATCTCCAGGGAAGGGGACGTACATCTGGGTCGAGGCTTGCTTGATGTAAGTTGGGGAAAAAGCGTTCACCCTGCCATATATCTCGACCCAAGGAGAAGATTTTTGCTTTTTAGGCTGGGCCAATGGAAAAAGTGTCCTGGCATTCCTACGTATCTCATAAGGATGGGAATCAAGCCATACGTAGTTCTTGAAGGCCATGTAGTTTAACGTCGTGTGATAAGGATGTGGGAGGATAGATGAATGGGAGTGTGCACATGGTGCTGCCCTTATAATAATTCTATGATCGGGGCTAAGGAAGGCTACTCCTCATCATGTGAGGACCCTCCAAGGAATCTATACCCAGGGGGGACAGTCAAAGAGAAGAGATCGGGGCTGGGCTCAAGACAAAATGTCTGAGCGTTCCTACATATCCCATTAGGATGGGAATCAAGCCACACGTAGTTCTAGAAGTTCAATTTAACGTCATGCGGGATGAGATGTAGTTTAACGTCATGCAGGATGGGGGACACATCTCATCTAGGCATATGTACAATTCGACGAGTAACCCGACGTGAATGAGGACGTAATCCCACACCACACCGTACAATCCCACAGGAGAGTCTGAGTCGGGGAAGGCCAGGGGGCTTGAGGCTAAGCCTCGGCCAGGATGGCCTGACTAGCTTGTAGTTTAACATCTTGAAGTAAGGACGTGGGAGATCCTTGTTTAAGGTTATAGAGCTCGGACCATTTTGTAGTTTATTGTCATGCGAGATGATACTGATCAGTTTAACATCATGAAGGACGATGATGTAGTTTCACATCGTGCAGGACGATGTTGCAGTTTAATGTCATGCAGGACGGTGGTGAAGTTAAAGGTCATGTGGGACCGTAATGTGTAGTTTAGGGTCATGCGGGACCATAATGTGCAGTTTAGGGTCATGCGGGACCGTACAGTTTAAAGTCGTGTAGAACCAAGGGGCTCAGGCAAAGTATTGCTTGAGGAACTAGGCATTCGTGAGAGGAGTTATGCGCTCACCATCCATGGTCACCAAGGAGTATGCTCCGTTGGGGTAAACCTTATGAATGACATAAGGTCTTTCCCATTTGGGATCATGCTTGGGTGATTTCCTACCGGAGATCATTGGTGCTCGGAGGGGCAACACTAGGTCACCTTGCAGAAAAGAGCGAAGGTGAACCTTCTTGTTGAAGGCTTTGGCTATTTTATTTTGATGCCTTTCCAGATTATACAGGGCACGAAAACTATTCTCGTCCAGTGCATCCAATTTAGCATGATAGATTTCGGCCACCTTATCCGGCACCTGCTGGTCATGGAATGTAGTGTGTAACAATGGAAGTTGGATCTCAATGGGCAGGATGGCCTCAGCCCCATACACTTGGGAATATGGGGTCACCTGGGTGGAATTGCAAGTCGTCGTCGGATAATCCCAGAGGGCATTGGGGAGCTTGTCCGTCCAACTCTTCTTATTCTGACCAACCATATTTTGAAGAATGTTAGAGAGGGTTTTATTGAATGCCTAGATCTATCCATTTTCCTATGCATGATAGTGAGAGGTATGGTTTGAACAGATATTGTACTTGGCATACAATTTCATCAGTTCGGCTACTCGGAAGTTGGTGCCGTTATCGGTGAGGACAGCATGAGGGACTCCAAACCGGTGGATGATATTGGAGCTCAAGAAGTCGACAATGGAACAGGACTTGACTCTTTAAGTGGAATAGCCTCTGCCCACTTGGAGAAGAAATTTGTAGCATTCAGGATGAATCTACACTGACGAGCTATCGCCGGTGGATATGGTCCCACGACATCGAGTCCCCACATCGAAAATGGCCAAGAGTACTTGGTGGGGTGGAGAGGCTCTGGCGGCTGATGTAGTATGTTTGCAAGAACTTGGCATGCATGGCATCTCTTGGAAAACTCAATACAATCATTTATCATGGAGGGCCAGAAGTACCCTAACCTCCAGATTTGATGGGACAGCTTGGGCCCAGCCTGGTGGGCACCGCAGGAACAGGCATGAACCTCTTCCATGACCTAAGAAATCTCAACTCCTTGAATGCAACGGAGGAAAACACCATCTGATCCCTGCTTATAGAGGATCCTCTCAAGACTAGGACCACTATGGAGAGTAAATTGCATTGCGCGGCATCAGATTCACTCACGCTCGGCCCAATCATCTGGGAGGAAACCATTTTGGATATACTCGACAAAAGGTGCCCTCCATTTGAGAGTGGCCTCAACCACTGCATCTAACGAACCTGGGACCCCTGACGCAGAGGGTCCGACAGTAAGGTGGCTTACCCGAAGGCCATCATCATCTTATGGGGTTATGGGGAAATGACTCTCCGGTTTGCTACATGTATGATCAAATCATCTTGCCCGGGTTCTGTGAGCGATGCAGTTAAGCCCGCCAAAGCATCTTCTCGACCGTTCTGTGACCGAGGGACATGGGTAACCTCTAGTCGAGAAGAGAACTGGGCCATTAGATAGAGGGTGTACTCTAGAAATGTCACAAGCTCCAGCTTCCTGACAACATAGTTGTCATTGACATGCTTGATGACTAGTTCGGAATCCCCTTACACATGAAAATGGGTCACATCAATCTCAATGTGCAGCTTGAGGCCAATGATGAGAGCCTGATACTCTGCCTCGTTGTTGGTGCAGCCTTATGACAATAGGAATAAGTATGGTAGAATGGCTTGCACCGGGGTGATGAAGACAATACCCGGACCCACTCTGTTGAGCTTCAGATAGTTGAGCCTCCTACCGGTGGGGCTTCGAGAGGCACCATCGAAGTGCATTTTCCAACATGAGACGGCATGATCGACTGAGATGATTGCCTCATCAGGAACATCCAGGTCTAGGGATTGATCTGTGGAGGTTGGATGGGCTGCTAGGAAGTGTTCCAATTCCTGTCCCTTGATATCCTTCTGAGGCACGAACCTGATGTTGAGCTACTGAAGGATCACCGCCCACCGCGCTAGTCAGCCAGTCAACATGGGGCAGTCCAGAATGTACTTCAGTGGGTCTACCTAAGAGATCAATTGTACCTCATGGTGTTGCAGGTAATGCCACAATTTCAGTACGGTGAACACGAGCACAAGGATGCTCTTTTTTATAGGAGAGTATCTGGTCTCCTAATCGAGGAGCATGCGGCCGAGATAGTAGAGGTTGTTCTTTGTTCCCTCATTGTTCATCTAGGAGAGAAGTGCACTGAGGGACCATTCTAGGATGGTCACGTAAATGACCAGAGTATTTCTGGAGACCAGTGGCATCAAGGATAGAGGTTGGACCAGATACTGTTTGATTTCCTCGAAGGCGGTTGAGACTCTTCATCCCATTCATAGGAGGAGCCTTTCGTCATGATCCGGGAAAAGGGGTTACACTTGTCGGCCAGATTTGCAATGAATCGACGAATATAGGCTAAGTGGCCTTGGAGACCTCAAAGCTCCCGACTATTACTCAGGGGAGGAATTTGGCTAATGGACTTGATCTTCTCCAGGTCAACCTCGATGCCTCATTATCTGACAACAAAGCCAAGAAACTTCCCAGAGGTGACCCCGAAGGCACACTTCAGCGGGTTCATCTTCAAGTTGCGGCAATGGAGGAAGCCGAACAATTACTCAAGGTCCTTGAGATATTCCTACTTCTTTCAAGATTTGACCACCATATCATCCACGTAGCATTCCACCAGTGTCCCAAGAATCAGCTTGAATATGCGATGCATGGCTCTCTAATAGGTGGCACCATCATTCTTCAGGCCGGAGGGAATAACCTAGTAACAAAAAGTACCTTGGGGAGATCTGAAGGTAGTGGACTCCTCATCCTCATGGGCCATCCGGATCTAGTTGTACCCGGAATACCCATCCATGATGGAGAGGTCTTTGAACCCGGTCATGGAATCAATTAACAAATCTATCACTGGGAGGGGAAAATCATCCTTCGGGTAGTGGCGGTTGAGATCACGGATGTCGATGCAGACTCTGATCTGCCCGTTCTTCTTCCTAACTGGCACAATGTATTCTAGCCACCTGGGGTACTGGACTGCCTTGATGAAGTTTTGTTTGATAAGATTGTCAACTTTAGCCTCATCCATTGCACCGTGGGAAGGGTGCATCTTTCTTGGAGGGTATTTGAACCCGCGATGGTTTGTCGGGAGATGAAGGTGGTGGACGGATACCTGGGGATCTAGTCCTGGGATCTCTTCATAACTCTAGGAAAACACATCATGGTGATGTTTGATAAAGTTCATGTACTGTTGCTGCTCCTCAAGGGGCATGACGACACTGATCAATGTGGGTCTCAGATCTGCCTCACTACCAAGGTTCACCTGTACCAGTTCATCGACCGTGGTAGAGACGCATTCTTCAAATGCAGGTGGAGCATCCTCCAGATCCTTTTATCAACCTGTGGAGGGATTATCTGTGGGGGGAGTCATTTATAAGACACCAGACTCTAATGGGAGGATGGTGTCGGCCTGAGCGGCAGTGGTCATTAAATCAGGACACACATGCACCACTGAGACCATGGCGATGAAGGCAGTCGATCCTATCCCATCTGGCCTTTAGCCCAAGGGGCCATTCTTGAAGAAATCACAGCAGTAGTGATGCGTCGACCTGAGCCGGTTGATTCCAGCCTGATGGAAGAGACAAGTATGACGTACCATCGTTGCCATGCGCCTGACATCCTGATACCGTACATGGGTAGGAGGTTCCGGGATCACCTTATCCTGGTACGTGTAGGAGTACGAGGTGATTTTCCTCCGTCACTTGGACGTGGTAATATGCCTTCCTCTTATACCAGAAACAAAAAAATAGTTCCCCATGTCGGGGGTCGGGGCCTCCATCTAATGGATCGAGAAGATGTAGGCATCGTCCGGACCAGCCCAAGGATCACTTGTGACTGGGGCAGATTCATCCTCACTTTCCAGGATTTTCTTATCCTTGCTCTTGTAATATTCAATGTTCAGATAGCGGGCTTCACAAGAGGCTAAAGGAGATGCATCTCCTTGGAGCATGCCTACTCAACCATTGAGGGAGTATTTGAGGAATTGGAGATACGACGAAGGGACCGCTGCATGAAGATGGAGCCATGACCTGCGCATTAATGCGTTGTACGCGGTGTCTTGGGGGACGAACATAAACTCGATGCCAGCAATTAGGCCACCGAAATGTGTCTTCAATTGGATCTTGTCAACCGGGGATTGCTCAGTCCTAACGTATCCCTGGATTCTATGGTCGGAGGGAGTACAATCATCCTCAGAAAAACCCCGCTTTCGTAGTGTCCGAGTCGGGATTAGGTTAATCCCAGAACCCTTGTCAACAAGACAGCGGTTCACTTCCATGCCATTGAACTGTCCAGTGACAAACAATGGGAGAATATGCCCATGTATGGTAGGGTATTCATCTTCACCAAAGAATGAGATAACTTCTTGGCATTTGGCATTCTCAATTGCCTAAGCGTGGAAAGCTTCTGCAGCTGCTACCTCCATCTCAAAATGGAGGGAGCTCTTTGGGGCCTTGGCAAGTGCCTCACGCATTTCAGACGATAGGCGAAGAGCCTCAAGGATAAAAAGCCTTGCTGTAATTCCGGAAAGTTGCATCAGAACATCATACTTCCGTGCCAAATGCGAGCCTCTTCTTATAAGAGGGAATTCTGCAGTTGGAGGCATAGAGGGCCCTATCGGCTAGACCAGCGGCTGGCTAGTACTGGGTACATCCCACTACCTAATAGTTGATGTTTGAATAGTAGCTACCAAATGAGGACCGGAAAACTAAGATTGGACTGTATCAGGGCAAAACTGTCTGTGGTATGGATGAGATAGCTCTGCCTAGTTTAGTAGCACAAACATCGGCGGAGGTAGATCTGAGGGCACCAGATGAGGTTACACGTGCTGAGCTCTACATTGGGCCTGCTGTCTGGTATCAGTGGCATGCACGGCCTGACTAAAAGTGCTCAATGATGTGCCTCGATGACCCATGTGGTTGCAGTTCCGCTGACGTTGAAGTCGGTTGGGGACGTTGGGGAGGTTCGTTTGGCGTTCCCCCTCATCGGTAGTCATATAGGGATTTACCAGCTCCACGGTATTAACTGAATCATACCCTTGACTGTCGCTTGAAGAGTCATCCACCACTGGGTGGATTTTGGGTGGATCTTGTTGCTTCTTCTTGCGTCGTCGATGCTTGCCCGTCTGGGAAGAGGCCGACTGAGATGAGCACACAGAGGCACTGGTCGCATATTCTGAAGGCTGCGGCTGTTTCAGGCATGCCTGAATGATAATAGGCGACGGTTTTACCGACCATCCAGTCATCATACTTCTAGGACCCATGGCTGGGAACCTACTGCCACTCACCTTCATCGTCAGTACTGCTTTCTGTCCCTACGAAGACACCCGCCACCTGTGTCGGGGCCAAGCCCAATCTGACTATGTTGTTGTCGACCTGGTCTTGGAGCCAGTCTTTAAACACATACAACTTCTTGAGGGTGTTCCCCTGAATCCGATGATAGGGGTAGTAGTTGGGGTGATCATTGAGATTCGCCTCTGCCGGACTTCTGCACTCGGGTAAGTCCACAATCCCCTACTCTAGGGCACTTTGGAAGTAACCGAGAACCTGATTCTCGTTGAACGAGTCAGTCTGGTGCCTTCTTTCCAGATAGGGATTTCTGGGAGACTATCCCTAATGAGGGGCCAGAGGGGCCTACCGAGGAGGTAGAACCTGATTGTCTTGCCTAGGCGGTGATGTCACATTGTGCGGGGGAACCTGTCAGTTCTGAGGTGGTCGTTGCTGGGCAGGAGCCTGTGCTTCAGGTGGAGGGCCTCTGCAGGGTTGTGGAGCCGGTGCCACTGGCAGTAATTCTAGCTACCTGGGGGCTTCTATTTGGTCCATCATGGCAGGCTTGACTCTGGTATCCCTTCTTACTGGGATCACAGGGGGCGGCAGATGTTCCTGACTAGCCTGTTATAGAGCTTCCTTGAGGCGCTGAGCCTTATTTGAGAAGTCCCGGAACCCTCCGGGGTAGTTCTGGGTGATCAGGGAAGGAACCATCTCTGTTTTAACATTACCTATGCACATCATCAATAATTTCTCCTAAGTTAGTGGCATGTCGAGGGAGTATGTAAGCCCCTTCCACCGGGCTATGAAGTCCGCGACTCGCTGATCAGGCCTTTGTTTGCACTCGAAGAGGTCTGTGATGCTAGTCTTTCGTGTGGTGGAGCTAAACAGGTATAAGAACTGTCGGCGTAGATGTAACACCCCGAGCTTCCACGATACGCTTCTCATTCAATAATGCAATAGCTTTCATTCTACGCAAGTTCGAGTTCTAACACACCGCGACTAATCAAAGTAGCCGTTATGAATAGTAATAACCACTTTTTAAAATTATAGAAATTTTATATTTCAAAATGGACTTCATTTTTGTATTTTTAATATCTAAATTATCCTAATTTGAATTTTTTGTAACTTTCTAAGAACTTCCAATTTTTTTATGAATAGTAAAAAATACTTAAAACAACTTTTTTAATCAAAATAATTTATTGTGATAAATTATACTATTTAGTGGTTTTAAAGTATAATTAGAATATATTTTTACCATTTTATCCAATGGTGGTCATTATAATTAATTTAATATTGAAATTGGACATAAACAATTGCCAATCTTTTGATATAAATTGTTTCTTAAAAACACGCTATTTGTTGTGACAGCGGGAATTAATTATAAAATTAATTAATGCAACTTATATGTCTGGAATTTTGTAAAATAGACATCATTTTTGAATTCAGAATATCAATTATAGCTTAGGGTAAAATTTTGGAATTGTTCTAAAAAACTTCAATTTTTGATGAATAGTGAAACCACTAAGTGGTAGTTAAATAACTGATTTTTCGTTTAAATGAAATATTACCACTTCTGTGATTTGATTTTCAAAAATCCGACATATATGGTTGTCATTAATAAGTAAAATGTGGTTCAATGAGATTAAAATAATTTTTTGGTGAATAGTAACTTTTAAGTTCTTAATCGCGATTAGAGGTAATTAATGTAGTTTAAGGTAAAAATAATGTTTTAATAATATGATATGAGTTTGAAACTTGTCCTACTTCTATTGGATGAGTCATGGCCGACCTAGACAATCCATGGGTCAACTTGGGGACCCCATGGAGCCACTTTAGTTGGAAAATGACATAAATACCTTTTATTTAATGTTAAAGTAAAAAATGGCACAAACATGAAATGTTTTACTAAAACAATTTTTACATAGGGTTATACAAGTCATATTTTTGACTATAAATAGTCATTGGAAAGCTAAAAAAATTTCATACATCATAGTATTTGTTTTATAATTTTTAGACCTTAAATAAATTAAATTATTTATGACATCATTATGATGCAGCGATGACCTCATTATTTAACTGTTTTAATAAAATGAAACGATAATGTACAATCCAAGGCTTAAACTTGTCCAAAGACTATTAGATGGGTAGATTTCGAACCCTTATCACCTTATCCACGAATTATATAAGTGTGGGACCTTTAAAATCCGAAAAGAATTGTATAATAATGTAAAAGTTCCTTACTTTCCAAGAGTGCCCCTCCTCTCCTCTTATAAAAGGCCCCCACCTCTACCACCTCATTCACACTTTAAATCCATTTGGCTCGGCCAAACTCTACCCAAATACACTCCCAACTTCCCCCTCTTACTCCTAGAATCCTCACTTTGGGAAGAACTCTTCCCAAGGAAGCTTTTGGCTCAAATCAAAAAAAGTTACCCGATTTTGAGGTAATGTCTTCTCTAATGTAGTTTTGTTTTATTTTTCTTCTCCAACCCCATAAACTCTTTTTATTAATTTCTTTTGTAACAACACCAGTATTATCAATATACTTAGATGTTGTTATAAGAAGTATTCGAGCTACACTTACACACACCTACATCTAATGGTTAAAGAACATACAGTTTTTGTGGATGGCGAATTTCTGCCTCACGAAACGATGATTGTTCAACACTCATATAACACCTTCAAAAGTGGCCATTAAGATGTCACTATATTTATATATGATATATAATATTTTTATGTTTTACTTATGCTTCTGTATTTCTCATTTATGGCATACTTTATGATTTCCATTATGGGTAAACGCGATAATTTCATTTTAGGAAGTACGGACTACCGCCCCCTCAAAGTGATGTGAATCGTTAATGCCATATGTGGGATGTATAAAGGATGGAGTAAATGATATTATATATGATATTATACTGGAACTATATTATACCTTTATATAATTATTATTTCATTACATTAAATACGAAATAGAAATGAAAGTAGCGTTCATGCATACGTACGGCTTACCGTCTCCATGAACGGTGCATTTCATTTCTTACCTCTAAATGTTACTTAATATTATGAATGGATGTATATACTGGAGATATATGATATATATGATATCTATATCATGAATATAATTCTGGATATAATGGATATTTCACCACATGAACAACTTGTAATTATAAGAAGGTTATTGTTGACACAAGTACCAAAGATCGACAAAACGACCGTTATTAACTTAAATAATTACATAACGTTCATAACATTTTAATAAGTGATATAAAAAGGATAATGAAATTGAAAATGGTTCTTAATAAGGTAGATATTAACTATAGTTTATTATTCAGGAGGTTAAAGAACGGTTGAGTCAAGTCGGACACGTGGTAAGGGAAGTTCTTAACCCAACTTCCATTCTTTGGGTTAATCTCATACTTTCAAATTATGTCATGATATTATTATGTCCTATCTTGTATTTGTAATTTCTTTATGTGTACTTATAGTGAATACACATAATAGATCTATTATATTTTGAAAAATGATCTTTTTAAGGACTTCGTCTCAATCTCCTTTCATTGAGGCATATTTGGTTTTATACATAATTTCTTTTATACGGTGTATAAAACCCTTTGAATTTTACATTTATTCAAAAGGAATATTTTTTATACGAAGTGTTTACTAAACGACAAAATGGAATGTTTTTATCGTACGTATGCGGCGACAACGACTTCTCTACCGCCGTGACCACTATTTGAGTTTCGGCTTCCTCTACAAGCCATACCTTTTTTTAAAAGAAAAATAAATACCATGTTTTACTTTTCTTTTATTTTGGTATTGAAAATGGTTTTGAAAGTATTTTTATTATATCAATGTGTTGTATTTATATCTTGTGATTGAAATGTGGAAATGTTATGTTTCCTTTATGCATACTTTATGTGATGTGGTTATGTTATGGTTTATGATATGTTTAAACCTATTCATATGAGTAATGCATTGGACTTAATAAGTGACGGTTGGAGCCCGCTATAGCTCCTCGATGCATCGGTAGGTCTCATGAGACAACTAGACGTGGAATTGGCCGAGGCCCTTTCCCAATTTGATTTATGGTTTTGGCCGAGGCCTTAATCATTTTAGACGTCTTGGCCGAGGCCTTGAAAAAATGTTTCAGAATGTCTGGCATTATGCATTCCATCATTATGAAAGTGGTTAATGATATTTCATGTGATTATTCTACCAGTATAATATCCATGTGAAGAAGTAAATGGAATTATCTCATTTTACTTTTGCCATATTATGTTGATGTTCAAGTGTAAAAGGCTTTTGTTTTAGTTATACATTGCCTTAAATGTTTATGTTTATTTATGAAAGCTTCTGCAATATTGTTATCCTTACTGAGCATTTGATCTCACCCCTTTCAATGTTTTAATATTTTCCAGGATGTCAAGAAGTATTTTATGAATGACCTGCAGGGATTGTCAGAAGAGGATATGAGAGTGGACTATGGAGACTTTGTTATTTTAGTTTTTCACTTTATGATGTAATGTAACGTTTACGAATGTATCTAGTGTTTCCAAGGCTACTAAACTAATCGATATTTCGAGACTTGATATTTTGTGATCATGCCAATGTTACGAATTAATGCACCGACTCTGCGTAGCTGGGCTCGGGGCGTTACAGTTGGTATCAGAGGCAGTTTAGTACTAACCTTGGAAGCTATATTTAGATAAACTCTGATTAGAGCACATAGCCCAAAGATAGACTTTGAGGATTAGTATAGAAGAACTTCCTAGAATTTTGTTATTGTAGAGATTTTGTGAGTTTTCCGAGTAATACATCCCTATCTGGATACGATAAGGTAGAGGCGGATCTAGCACAGATGTACCTAGGGGTAAAACCTGAAAACACCGCTTTGAGCTAGACTCGAATGGGAACTGGTGCACGACAACGGGCCTTGCTGCACTCTTGGTTACGACAATCCCGGGGGATATGCTTAGGATAATTCCCATTTTCTTTACAAACCACTATGAACGGTTATGAGTATATACTTACTCAAATAAAACCTTTTTATTATTATGGATTATATCCATAAATATTTCAATTTATGTTAAGTATTTTATAAGTATGGAATTATGTATTTTGATTCATAAACTAATCTAGTTTATGCCATTGTTTAGAAATGGCGCCTAGTGGAAGGAATGGAAACCGTATCAATGCACGCACTCCGTGTAGGGATTGCCCTTCTGCTCAAGATAATTATTGTGGATCTGGAGATACAACTGGTGCTGATCAACTTATTACCATACTGGGACAACTCACTCAAGTTATGAATAATAACCTTACTCGTATGGATCACCCTGATCCACAACGTGGAGGATCAATGTTAGACCGCTTCATGAGGCAACAACCACCAACATTTAATGGGGGTACAAATCCGTTTGTAGCTGAGCAATGGATAAATTCCTTAGAGAAAATATTCCACGCCTTGGGGAGTAGCGAAAAGGAGAAGGTTATCATGGTAGTTTACCGCCTCACTGGAGATGCCGATCAGTGGTGATCGCTGATTCAAAACACAAAGGAAGATTATAACGTATCGAATATGGAATGGAGGGAGTTCAAAGAGCTTTTCCTAGAAAAATACTATCCTCGTGACCATCAAGAAGATATGGAAAGACAATTTTTGAGTCTAAGACAAAAGGAGGATGAGAATGTCGCAAAGTATGAGGCCAACTTTACAAGGTTAGCGAGGAATACTGCAGATTATATACGTAACCCAAGGAGTAAGATTGATCATTTATTTGATGGGTTAAAACCATTTCTCCATCGAGATTTAGTATCACAATCATTCTCAACATACGAAGATATTGTCTCATGTGCTATGAAGACAGAAAAGGAATTCTCTAAGTCTTATGACAACAAAGTAAAGCAAGAGAAGAAGAGAACAGTGGAACAAGAGATAGATAAAGGGAAAAAGGGAAAGAAGGATTTTCCATTATGTGATAATTGTGGGAAGAATCACCCTGGTACTTGTCTAAAAGGAATGGGAGTTTGTTATAAATGTGGGGAAAAAGGTCACCAGGCGCGTGATTGCAAGGGAAAGAAAGAGGCTATCAATGTTGAATGCTACAATTGTAGGGAAATGGGGCATTATGCAAATGAATTCCCTAAGAGTCAGGGAAACTTACCTTAGAAAAGGCCAAGGGATCAAGGAAAATCTTATGCTGTTACTAAAGTTGAAGCAAAATAATTAATGTATTGGTGCCTTTGGACTCATGGATTATATTCTGGTTATTAGAATAATGTGATATATATATATATATATATATATAAGGATTGTACTGCAGTACTTGTTTATTTCAGTAAGGTTTTAATATGATGAAGGTAATTATATTTTTAGTATGTGACAATAAGAGAAACTTTACTTTGTTTGGGGAATCTGATAAATTGATTTTGGAATTAAGAGACCTTTTAGAGAAAGTCTGGACAGAGGTATATTGGATAATTATAAAGGTTGGAGTGGATTAAGTTTATCTTTGGATAGTATTGTTTAAGGTTAAAAAATTTATGAAGATTATTTTTGGAATATTATGATACTATAGTTTTAGGAAAAGGACAACCTGCAGGGAGGGGCATAACCCGTCGCGTCGGACAAAGATGCAGGAATCAAACCCACAATCATGGTGCGACAGGCCTTTATTTTCTACCACTAGCCTACAGGAAGTCCCTGGTTATTACAAAATAATTTTACTAATCTAAATGGTACGTGTTAACATTTGGAACCTTATACAATTAGGATAAGTATATTATTTTTGAGTTCTATTATCTTTTTGAGTGAAAGATGAGTTGAAGGTTGATACTCTAATTGTCAAGCATAAATATATATTTACCTATCTCTTATTCAATGAATAAATTAATTCTTAAACTTTAGTAAAGGGATATTAAAACAAAAAAATGTGTTATCCTAATACCTTATGTCTTGTTGAACTGATGATATTTTAAATCAACATAGATTGAAGGCTTTGAGGCCCTCAATTTGACAGTTGATTGTGATTGATGACCTCAATCACTCCCTACAAATATTTACGTTTTTCCTCCAATTATATGTCTCTAATTTCCACCAATGTTCTCCTTATAGAGATCATAATTTGGTGGTGACTTTCTTATTTCCATTTCCCTCTTATTAAGGCTAAATTTTATTAACCTTATTTCTGATGTGGGTTTTCCACAAAGGTATTTTCTATTTTCAACCTTTTATTTTCAAATAAAAAAGTTCAAATTACGAGGACACAATTTATTGAAGGAGGGGAGAATGTAACACCCCGAGCTTCCACGATACGCTTCTCATTCAATAATGCAATAGCTTGCATTGTACGCAAGTTTGAGTTCTAACACACCGCGACTAATCAAAGTAGCCATTATGAATAGTAATAAACACTTTTTAAAATTATAGAAATTTTATATTTCAAAATGGACTTCATTTTTGTATTTGTAATATCGAAATTATCCTAAGTTGAAGTTTTTGTAACTTTCTGAGAACTTCCAATTTTTTTATGAATAGTGAAAAATACTTAAAACAAATTTTTTAATAAAAATAATTTATTGTGATAAATTATAATATTTAGTGGTTTTAAATTAGAATTATAATATATTTTTACCATTTTATCCAATGGTGGTCATTAGAATTAATTTAACATTGAAATTGGACATAAACAATTGCCAATCTTTTGATATAAATTGTTTCTTAAAAACACGCTATTTGTTGTGACAGCGGGAATTAATTATAAAATTAATTAATGCAAATTATATGTCTAGAATTTTGTAAAATATACATCATTTTTGAATTCGGAATATCAATTATAGCTTAGGGTGAAATGTTGGCATTGTTCTGAAAAACTTCAATTTTTGATGAATAGTGAAACCACTAAGTGGTAGTTAAATAACTGATTTTTCGTTTAAATGAAATATTACCACTTCTGTGATTTGATTTTCAAAAATCCGACATACATGATTTTCATTAAGATGTAAAATGCGGTTCAATGAGATTAAAATAATTTTTTGGTGAATAGTAACTTTTAAGTTCTTAATCGCGATTAGAGGTAATTAGTGTAGTTTAAGGTAAAAATAATGTTTTAATAATATTATATGAGCTTGAAACTTGTCCTACTCCTATTGGATGAGTCATGGACGACCAAGAAAATCCATGGGTCAACTTGGGGACCCCATGGAGCCACTTTAGTTGGAAAATGACATAAATACGTTTTATTTAATGTTAAAGTAAAAAATGGCACAAACATGAAATGTTTTACTAAAACAATTTTTACATGGGGTTATACAAGTCATATTTTTGACTATAAATAGTAATTGGAAAGATAAAAAAATTTCATACATCATAGTATTTGTTTTATAATTTTTAGACATTATATAAATTAAATTATTTATGACATCATTATGATGC
This sequence comes from Viscum album, assembly GCA_963277665.1. Taxonomy (NCBI): domain Eukaryota; kingdom Viridiplantae; phylum Streptophyta; class Magnoliopsida; order Santalales; family Viscaceae; genus Viscum; species Viscum album. Next base: position 365,121 of record CAUJRU010000666.1, read on the forward strand.
AGCGATGACCTCATTATTTAACGGTTTTAATAAAATGAAAAGATAATGTACAATCCAAGGCTTACACATGTCCAAAGACTATTGTATGGGTAGATTTCGAACCCTTATCACCTTATCCTCGAATTATATAAGTGTGGGACCTTTAAAATTCGAAAAGCATTGTATAATAATGTAAACGTTCCTTACTTTCCAAGAGTGCCCCTCCTCTCCTCTTATAAAAAGCCCCCACCTCTACCACCTCATTCACACTTTCAAGCCATTTGGCTCGGCCAAACTCTGCCCAAATACTCTCCCAACTTCTCCCTATTACTCCTAGAAGCCTCAATTTGGAAAGAACTCTTCCCAAGGAAGCCTTTGGCTCAAATCAAAAAGAGTTACCCGATTTTGAGGTAATGTCTTCTCTAATGTTGTTTTGTTTTATTTTTCTTCTCCACCCCCCTAAACTCTTTTTATTCATTTCTTTTGTAACAAAAACAGTATCCTCCATATACTAGGATGTTGTTATAAGAAGGATTAGAGCTACACTTACACACATATACATCTAATGGTTAAAGAACATACGGTTTCTGTGGATGGCGAATTTCTGTCTCACGAAACGATGATTGTTCAACACTCATATAACACCTTCAAAGGTGGCCATTAAGATGTCACTATATTTATATATGATATATAATATTTTTATGTTTTACTTATGCTTCTGTATTTCTCATTTATGGCATACTTTTTGATTTCCATTATGGGTAAATGTGATAATTTCATTTTAGGAAGTGCGGACTACCGCCCCCTCAAAGTGATGTGAATCTTTAATGCCATATGTGGGATGTACAAAGGATTGAGTAAATGATATTATATATGATATTATACTGGAAATATATTATACATTTATATAATTATGATTTCATTACATTAAATATGAAATAGAAATGAAAGTAGCGTTCATGCGTACGTACGACTTACCGTCTCCATGAACGATGCATTTCATTTCTTACCTCTAAATGTTACGTAATATTATGAATGAATGTATATACTGGATATATATGATATATATGATATCTACATCATGAATATAATTCTGGATATAATGGATATTTCACCACATGAACAACTAGTAATTATAAGAAGGTTATTGTTGACACAAGTACCAAAGATCGACAAAACGACCGTTATTAACTTAAATAATTACATAACGTTCATAACATTGTAATAAGTGATATAAAAAGGATAATGAAATTGAAAATGGTTCTTAATAAGGTAGATATTAATTCTATTTTATTATTCAGGAGGTTAAAGAACGGTTGAGTCAAGTCGGACACGAGGTAAGGGAACTTCTTAACCCAACTTCCATTCTTTGGCTTAATCTCATAATTTCAAATTATGTCATGATATTATTATGTCCTATCTTGTATTTGTACTTTCTTTATGTGTAATTATAGTGAATACACATAATAGATCTATTATATTTTAAAAAATGATCTTTTTAAGGACTTCTTCTCAATCTCCTTTCATTGAGGCATATTTGGTTTTATACATAATTTCTTTTATACGGTGTATAAACCCCTTTGAATTTTACGTTTATTCAAAAGGAATCTTTTCTATACGAAGTGTTTACTAAAAGACAAAAGGTAATGTTTTTGTCGTACGTATGCGGCGACAACGACTTCTCCGCCGCCGTGACCACTATTTGAGTTTCGGCTTCCTCTACAAGGCATACCTTTTTTTAAAAGAAAAATAAATACCATGTTTTACTTTTCTTTTATTTTGGTATTGAAAATGGTTTTGAAAGTATTTTTATTATATCAATGTGTTGTATTTATATCTTGTGATTGAAATGTGGAAATGTTATGTTTCCTTTATGCATACTTTATGTGATATGGTTATGTTATGGTTTATGATATGTTTAAACCTATTCATATGAGTAATGCATTGGACTTAATAAGTGACAGGTGGAGCCCGCTATAGCTCCTCGATGCATAGGTAGGTCTCATGAGACAACTAGACGTGGAATTGGCCGAGACCCTTTCCCAATTTGATTTATGGTTTTGGCCGAGGACTTAATAATTTTAGACGTCTTGGCTGAGGCCTTGAAAAAATGTTTCAGAATGTCTGGCATTATGCATTCCATCATTATGAAAGTGGTTAATGATATTTCATTTGATTATTCGACCAGTAGAATATCCATGTGAAGAAGTAAATGGCATTATCTCATTTTACTTTTGCCATATTATGTTGATGTTCTAGTTTAAAAGGCTTTTGTTTTAGTTATACATTTCCTTAAATGTTTATGTTTATTTATGAAAGCTTACGCAATATTGTTATCCTTACTGAGCATATGAGCTCACCCCTTTCAATGTTTTAATATTTTCCAGGATGTGAAAAAGTATTTTATGAATGACCTGTAGGGATTTTCAGAAGAGGATATGAGAGTGGACTATGGAGACTTTGTTATTTTAGTTTTTCACTTTATGATGTAATGTAACGTTTAAGAATGTATCTAGTGTTTCCAAGGCTACTAAACTAATCGGTCTTTCGAGACTTGATCATTTGTGATCATGCCAATGTTACGAAGTAATGCACCGACTCTGGGTAGCTGGGCTCGGGGCGTTACTGTAGATCCTCCCAGCCGATCCCCGATCCGATAGGGAGGTGGCTGTACCAGACAAATGTAGGGCCCTCCAATATTTTCACAAAACATCGGAGCATGGTGGCTTACTGCTGTATCGGGGTCCCTAACATGGGTCTACACCTGGAAGAAAAATGAGCCAAGTGCTGCGGTGGGTCCCCAGTCCTGTTAAAGGGCGAGAAAGTTAGATTCCCAATACCTGGGGGTGTATGCATATTATGCACCCACGCGGGATATGGCTTGCCAACTGGTGGGACTACCACCTGCCGCATTTCCAACGCCTAGAGGCTAGCGATGAGTGCCGCTATAGGATCATCAGGGTGGGTGTCCCTGTCTTGAAGGGGATCCCTATCTACGAGTGCATTTCCTAGTTCTTTGACATGGTAAACGACATCAATGGCTCGTGGAGCGACTGGCGGAACGACCCTTGGGGAAGCTGGGGGAACCCGTGATGGATTCCTTGGATTGCCTCGCCATTCAAAAGGGTTTGGAAAGACGTATCGCGCCCTCTTGACATGAGTTCCAGCTTCTTCCCTTTCTGCGGGAGTATCATGATCAGGGTTGCCCGGAGGCATCTCGCCGGGGGGGGGGGGGGGGAGTTGTTCCTGCCCCTGCTACCCCATATTAGGATCACCATAGTCGGGTTGCCTCTATATAGCGTGCGCAGCTAAGAGATCGTCGACCAACCTCTTCTTCTCAGCAAGTTGTTGGCACAATTCGTCCTTCTCGAGGTCTTCGTCTGTTTTCTGTACTGAGGTGGACGGGTCATAGTTATTGAATGTTCTGACATGCTCTTTACCCTTACCGGCATTTCAGCTCAGTACCAGCGACTCGGTGGGTGCATAGAGGCCTAGAAGGTTCCTCTGCTGATGAGTAATCCTCCCCGATGGGTCCAACATTGGTGGTACACCCTCAGGGGGTAAGTCTCCATCGAGAAACTACAGCTCGTCCTCCTTGTCCACAATGTCAGCCATGTGAACCGAAACCCTTATTGGGGGCATTTCCTCAATGTCGCATAACAAATCGGGCTTCCTCCAGATAGGACTGAAGAGCAGGGCGGCATACTGTCCCCAGCCACGGACTTTCACATGGGGGTATCTTCCATGATGATTTTTCGGAGTACCTTGAAACTCTGAATGCATTTTTGTCGGAGGGCGCTCTGGAGACCTGGTGACTCAGGGCGCTGGGCCACAGAGAGTGCAGCCAAATCGACCAGATGACATTGATCGATGATTTCCAAGAAGTTCACTTGGATCCTAGGGTACATCACCCATTGATAGCGAAGGAGAAAGTGCATTGACCATAGGGTTTGACATAAGCACTCGAATTCCTCCGGGGTGAAGGATTCCAGCGCACAAAAGTTTGACACTGCCACCGGACAGAACTTCTCTGGGAAGTGGTCCACTGCAAGAATGTTCCCGAAGCACCTAGGCTCAGATTCAGGGTCTGGTCTCATATTTCCCCACTCGTCAACCGGGGGTAGCTGAGGAACCAGTAGTGGTACTGTGGTTGAAAGTTGGGACAGTAAACTGGGTGGTGGAGAATACGACGAACGAGCTGACTGGACGCCGAATTCTGGGCCATCCTTCGAAGAGTGTGGTGACCTGACCACAATGTATCGATACGAAGGGCTGATATCCATATCCTCTGGTGCAGGGATTACAGTTACCGGTGATGGACCACGCTGTTTCTCAACTATTATCAGTCCCCAAAATAGCTCTCCATGATCTCTGGTCGAGGTCGAGGGCGCTTCTGGTGACGACGGTGGGGACTGTATGGTCGGAACCTACAGTATTCCCACAATTTCCCCCACTTGGATGTACCTACAATGAGAGGCGGGTATCTGATGGACTTCGTATTCCGGAAGGATGAGGCTGACACACCTTGTTCCTGCCCTGGTCCTTGATGCGGAGGAATAAGGGGAGGGTTCCAATGTCGAGTCGCATTCTGCTTCATAATCTAAGAAGCAGGCCGGTTTGATCTCCATCCGGGCCTTCCCCTGATTCTTATTTTGGCGGTGACGGCCCGCCCTCCTGCACCTAGATGGCTCTTCGGGACAAGGTTGATTCTCAACATGTAGTCTTGGTGCCGTGCTGGCGCCATGGCGGAGAGGACCTCCTCTTGAGACGGCTGGGGTGCAAGGGGAACCGGGGAAAATGACGAAGGGAACATGGGGAAGACCTCCATGAATAGCACCTGAGCGGGAAAAACCTCCATTGGAATCAGAGGGAGCATGGGGAGGACCTCCATGCTTGGTGTGGGTGGAGCGGGGTTGACCTTCACCCCTCTGGTTTCCAGGGCGAGGGGGACATTCGCCAGTTGCGTAGAGGATGTAGGGAGGATCCCCGCATTAGAGAGTGACCGAATGGGAAATGACTTTATATCGATGGTCAGGAGTAGGAGGAGGAATTCCATAACCATTGTGGTGGGCACGAGATAGACTTATGTTCCTAGTGTCTCTACCAAGGGGCAGGTCTTCATTCGGGTTGGGGGTAGTGTGGGGCATACGTCCATGATAAACTTCGGAGTGGGAAAGGCCCACGCTCTGTGGAGTGGTGGTACATGGAGGGCCTCCGTACGGGGTGAAATCACCACAGATTGGTTCGTGGTGATCACCACTTAGGCCTACGACCCGACGAGTCAACCCAGCCTGCCCGTGGGGCGATGGGGGCCTCAATCCCAGTCGAGCATAGGAATGTTCTAGCTTAGTGTGTGCAGGGGATTCATGAAATATGTCTCTGGTGGCCCGGGCCACAATAGCTGTTGAAGTCGACGCCCCTTGGTGGGCGCCCTCAACTTGGGCCCAACGCTGGCGTCGGGTCAAGCAAGCCGGTGCAGGTGGTGTAGGCGCATAGTCTACCTTCTCCTCTGGCAAGGCCGGACAACGGAACTGACGTGGCCGGGTAGGGGCCCTTTCTTGGATTCCATGGATCAGTACTCTTACTGGGATGAGATGGACATCACTCAACTCATCAGCGTAAGGTAGGGAGTCATCGAGGCATTCCGGGGATAGGCTCCTGAAATGATTGAACGTTGGGGTGGGATCAGGGGGTCCCTGTGTGGCCCTCAAGGGCGGCATTGACTGCAGGGCCTAGACGCCTCTATGTCCAGGTGGTCCATATCCCATGTTGGGATTATGCCCTCCTCCTTGTAACAACATACGAGGTCGTTAATCATCCTTCTTTGGATGATTTTCGATGGGGATCGGGGTCGTGGGTGCCCCACGCTCATGGATGCAGACATCGTTGTTGCAGGAGTGGAGCCACGAGGAGTGGTTGTGCTGGTATTTTCCCTGCCCCTACATAGGCGGGTGAGCGGTGACCATGTCCCTATAGCAGCAACCTGATTCCTGGGAAGCAGGGAGGTTAACTCATCAGCACTACGAGGAAAAGAAATCGACAACCAGTTCCCCAACACCATTCCGTCTTCCATGGCCCATAAGAGGGATCCACACAGACAACATTGCAGAACGGAATGCCCCGCGTTCTACTGCCCCAACTTCTGGTGAGTTTCATGCCAGACCCGCTATTTCCTTGGCGGGACCTGGCACCGGATATCTGGATCCAGTGACAGGTCAATCTTCTGATTTATCAAACGCTACTAATATCAAAATTGAGGAGAAGAAATTCACGCCAGGATCACCATTTCTGTTTCTGACGCTTTAGTCAGGGCGTGCGCGTCCGTCCGCTTGGGGGTGCGACAAGTGTGGCCTTTGTGTTTCCCCACATTCCTGATTTCCAAAGTCGGGCGGCATCCGTTACTTATTTAGGGACATCTGCTCCTTGATCGAAATGGGATGATGGGATGTCGGTTCCTCCTTCTGTGGATTCCTCCTCGGAACTCGTTACCTAGTCCGGGTCTCCCTCATAGATTTAATACGTTGTTAGTGAAAATATTTCCAGTGCCATATTTCCATGGACGTTAGTTAATTACACTTCTTCTATTAGGACATTCAGAAGCATCCAGTTAGGGTAGCAACCTTCAGTTGGGTGAGTAGTCATGTCAAGGCATCATTAATGTGTCTGAACGCTGGGAAATTGGTGTGTCTGTCTATTGTCCCTTATTATAGGGATTCTCGAGTGTGTACAGGCTGAGGCATCCCACATCAAGCGCATGGAATCGTACGCCATAGGCATGTATCTGAGGTTTTTCTCAGCTTCCCATGATTAACACAGGGTATGACACAAGTTTAACATCCATTGGATACAGATCATCCTGATCAGAACACCAGCTAGAGTAGATCAGATCGAGGAATACTTCTTTAGGGAATGCCGATATTGGAGCGAGCCCATGGGCGACTTCCCAAATGTTGTGGAGTGGAATGGGGTGGCATGATCTCACCAGGATGTGGCGGCCCGGGTAATCATCAGGATGGATGATGGAGAATTGTATGGAGTGGAGGGGGAATGAAATGGGGTCATCATGGAGATGATGGTGGTGATGGGCTTGAGTCTCAGAGAGACTTCCTATGTATCCCCGTGTCAGGGACTCAAAGTCCACGTAGTTCAGGATGAATGTGTGGGACTTACACACTAGGCCGCCCATGGTGATGGGAGATCTGGCGTGAATGAGGCCGGGACGACCAGGTGGTGGGCTTGAACCTCATGAGGCTTCCTACGTACCATGCCTTAGCATGGATCAAAGTCCATTTAGTTTAGGCCGAGTACCAGAAAACTGGAGTGAAAAGGATCTTGTCCCAATGGGTGGTGGGATTGAACCTCATGAGACTTCCTACGTACCATGCCTTGACATCGATCAATGTCCCCGTAGTTCAGGTTGAGGGGCTGTTATACTGACACGAAAGGTTGTCAGATCAACTAGATGGCAGGGTCACAACGGCTTGCCATTGGATTAGGATGCAGTTTCATGTCATGAAGGATGGGGCGTGTCGGAGAATCGACGTAAATAAGGGCCTTGGACGAAGTGGATGGTGGGCTTGAACCTTAGGAAGGTTTCCAATGTACCATGCCTTGACATGGATCAAAAACCACGTAGTTCAGGTGAAAATGGGGGCTTGGCTCACCGACACGGAGACGGTTGGGGCCAATGATTGTTGGGATTAAACCTCAGGAATTATTCCTACGTACCATGTCGTGACATGGATCAAATTCCTCGTAGTTCGGGTATAAATTTGGGTGTCGGAGAACCGACGTGAAGAAGGACCTTGGTCTGATGAGTGACGGGGCTTGAACCTCAGGGAGGCTTCTTACGTACCATGCCTTGACATGGATCAAATTCCACATAGTTTAGGTAGGGTTTCGTTGGTGGACCGATGTGTAGGTGAACCCGGGGGTCCGCTAGTGGTGGGCTTGAACCTCAGGAAGGTTTCCTACGTACCATGCCTTGACATGGATCAAAGTCCTCATTGTTTGAGTATAGATTTTAACGTCATGCTGAACTGGGGTATGTAGTTTAACATCATGCTGGATGAGGGAATACAGTTTAACATCTGTTGGATGAGGGCATTGCCATGGTCGATGCTTACTCTAAACCCACGTGAGTCATGCTCGGTTTGAGAAACAAGAGGCAGTAGAGACCTGACGATCACATCACAAAGGGTGCGTCCACGAGAAGCAAATTTGGGATTACACGATGAGTGGACCATTGTACTGAGACTCAATCCAGGATGGAGGCCCGAGAGAGAAAAAGCGCAGATGGAGATGGATTTGGGACAGAAGAAAGGAGGTGCCTCGTTCCCTATCACGCCCTCCGCTATCCCTGGCGGTGGGGAAGTACGAAGGTGCATGGATGCTACCTTCTGAAAGAGGGGCTAGGGGTTTTACACCAAGGTGGATGCCCTCCCCCGCGGACATACGCCATTCCCAGAAGGAGGATATAATCCCCTATGGGGACCAGTGGGGGCGTAAAGAATGTCTGAGCCCGGGGGACCCTATGTATGAGGCACGGGGTCGGGTCATAGTTTAACATCATGTGTTAAGGACGAGGTGCTTGGCAGTTTAACATCATGCAGCTCGGATGAGGTGGGTTTACTTCACACCCCTAGGGATTACATGACCGATACCCTCTGCTCTTTGTGGGAGGGAAGGCATCAGCAATGCCATGGTGAAGGGGGGGTCACAGAGCGAACCATCGAGGGTTCCATGTTAGCATGGCTATGCGAAGAAGGAATAGTTATTAGCATGCCTATGCGGAGAAGCATTAGGCAAAGCGACACTACGGGTAGTGTCATCCAGGGGACTTTGAAATCACATCGTACAAACCTGGAGGGTCACACGGGAAGAAGAATTTCCAAGCAAAGGGGTCCACAGGTAGGGACTTTGCGGATCTTGGTTGCTTTGCATAGTAGAGAGAACTTGCGAAGGGGTGTGCTTCGCGAAGTGGAGTGCCTTGGCCTTAGCATGGGGCAGAGATGCGAGTGGGAGGCGCTCCGCAAAGTGGAAGGGTGTTCGTGGAGCACTGCCTCGCAATGTCGAGGTGCCTCACGACGCAAGGTGATGTGAAGCAATGTGCTTCACGAAGTATAGTGACCCTTCCTTGGCATGTAGATCTCGTTTACATGATGGGTGTTTCACAAAGAATAAATGCTCAGCAACTTCTCGGTTCCCCTTTGGAAACCCCTTCCTTCGCGAATGACCTTAGGCTTCGCAATGGGCATCCCTCTCAGATGTGGGGCTCAAAACGAGATAATACATAGGCCTCTCATGAAGAAAAAATTCCTTGTAGAGCTCATGGTTCCTAGAGTGAAGTGTACTTAGCGATTTGTGAGTTAAGAAGCTGAAAGGTCAGATTATCCATCTGGAGAGCTCAGGGGGAGATTGGTATTTATAGGAAAGAGGCACCACGAATCAGAGCTCACGTGGCACGAAGGGGGATTCAGTTTCTTCGCGGCGGGTTGCGAACGTCAACCAGATTCACAGAGAGGTACCGCCTCCTATGCTTCTCGGTGGGTTAGCGAACGTCATGGTGTTAACAGAGGGTTACCACCTACTCTTCTTCGCAGCAGGTTTGCGAACGTCCGGGCATTCGTGGAGGGTTACCGCCTCATCTACTTCACGGTGGCTGCGTAGCTTGGGGCCCTCCGTGTCGGGGCTTCGCGAGGTAGGGCACGAGGCCTCTTTTTTCTTCATTCTTTTCATCCAATATTTTGGTGCCAACAAATGTTTTACAATAGGGAAAATGATTCCATGTTTTTTAATGTAATGTGACACTGATGATTATGCCAAATAGTTTAATGTCATGTGATGCAGACATTATGTCTTACCTTCTAAAGTAATTCGACAGAGACAAACTGTGCAATTTAAAATCATTAAATTCAGATGTATATGGTGGTATTTATTTTAACATCATATAGATTGAATGTATATCATGTGATTAAATTAAATACTACTTTAGGAACAAATCATTGTTTGGAGTCTTAAGAATTTCCCCATCAATTGAAATCAAGGAATAAGCTCAGTTGAAGTAGACCTTGTGTATAGAATAAGGTCCTTCCAATTTCAAATCATGTTTCTAGAGGATTCTTTCCTCGTACCATTGGAGTACTATAGAAGAAAACCAATTCTCATTAGGGGAATGAATAAAGGTGGAATTTTTGTAAAAAAATAGCATTCTATCTAATTTTGGTATCCATCCATGTGATGCAAGGTATGAAATATTTTTTCATCCAGTTTCTTCAATTCATCCAATCATTTCTAAGATTGTTCATTTGTATATAGTTTATTTCATATGGAAACAAGGAGCAATGCAAATTGGAAATTAATGGGTAGTAAGACTTTCCTCCCATATATCAATGAGTATAGGGTCATCTATGTTGTAGTATAAGTCATAGTTTGGTAAGATCATAACTCATGCAAGAGATTCTCAGGCAAAGAATTTTTTTATCCACTTTCTTCTAAAGTATGTCCGACACTTTCTTTTTGGAAACCTCTATATATCCATTAGTGGCTGAATGATAGCAAGATGAGTGGTTGGATTTGATATCATATTCCTAATATAGATTTTCTACATCATAAGATCAGAAATTGGTTCCATTGTCCATCAATATCATATAAAGGACAAAACATATAGTAATAATGCGGGCTTTTATGATCCAATAATGATTTTGGCCCTTATCTAATTGATAGTTATTTCCTTAGCCCATTTAGAGATGAAATCGTTAGCAGTAAAAATTTAATTAAACTTCTCAGTCGTAGTTGGAAAATATGGACCCAAAACATCCATTCAACATATGAAAAATTGCCAAGAGTGTTTGTACACATATAGAAACTTGGGAGGTTAATGAATGAATTTTTCATGAACATGGTAATAATGACACATCTTTGTGAATTTTGAACAATCCTACATAATTGAAGGCTAATAACACCTGAGACATAAAACTTTGGGGGAAACATTATATATAGACTAATGGGAGACTCATACCCAGGCATGTACTTCATTCATAATGTTAAAAATCTTATCTCCATCAATTAATAAAAAAATGACTCCATCAAAGACTCATTTTAGAGAACTTTTTTGTTATTTGGGCCATTATATAGAGTGAATTTGGTTTCTCACTATTATATTTTCTATTTTCTAGCCCTATATTGTGGGAGTAATCTACCCTGATGGTAGTTTATAACTTGAGTCATCCACATAGTGGTAGGACCATATGGTTCTGTGATATGGATGACTTCATTAATATCCTCTATTGTTACTAAGGAAAAATGTGGGTCCATTCTGTGATGGGTGATGGTGATTAATGTTTCACCCAAATTTGGATCTACCAAAGTTGTAGAATCATTTTTGCAATGCTTCGACCTTAGATTGTTTTTAATTGTGGTATGTGATTCAATGTTGGTTATAAGGGTAAATTTACCATAAACCCTTGGACACATTCAAGTAGGGGAATCAACTATTCTTTTCTATGGACTAATCCCCCTTGATGTCTTTGATTCCTAGCTTTAAATCTCCTGTTATCTCCAGATAATTCACTGGTATTTGGAATTCCAATTCCAAACCAACAATAAGGGTCTAGTATACTGCATCATTGTTGGTATATCCATTTGATAGTTGAATAAAGTATTGTAAGACTACATTTTTTGGGTAAATGAGAAAAATTCCAAACCCATCTTTTTTGAGCTTGGGGTATTCCATTGTTTTCCTTGTTCAACTATTGGATGTGACATTTAAATACATTTCCCATTTTCGTGGGTAGTCCTAAATAGAGAATAACTTTTTATCTAGAAATTTGTATTTATCTTTGAAATTTCTGTAGAAGAGTTCTCTACCAAAATAAAATTCCATGTCCTAGCCTTCATCTACATTATAAGGAAAAAATGTATATCAAACTATGGTAGAATAATGACCCAATTTTCTTGACACCATTTCATCATTGGATGATTGAATTTTTATTTGAGTGGACTATTTCTAGAGACCAGTTTTATCTATTGGCGCTACAGATAGTACCTTAGCTTCTGAACTAAAAAGATTAATTCCATTCAACTCTTCAAAATATCTAAATATCGAGTATCTACCACAAGCATGGTTCGACTTAGAAAATAGAGGTTTTCTCATTTACAACATCATTTTTCGGTGTATGAAAGGTGGCTAGTGATCCTTATAGGGTCTATATGTACATAATTAGTGGGTTTCCATCAATAGGTGGCATCAATACTAGTGGTCTTAATAGGTATTCTTTGAGGGTGTCAAATTCTTCTTGACAGTCATTGGTCCACTTATATGTGAATCCCTTCTTCATCAATTTGGTGAAGAGAAAAAAATTTCCTCCAAGATTGGATATGAAGAATAGGATGTAAGACATGTGTCCTTGAATTCCTCTCAATTATTTTATTTTTTGAGGTGGTGATATGCCAATAATATATTTAGTTTTCTCATGATTCACTTTTATGCCATGATGGTTTACAAATAAGATGAGAAACATTCCTAAGGTTACCTGAAAAGTTCATTTCAAGGGGTTCATCATAAATCTATGTTGTCACAGCTTGTGGAAGATGGTTTCCATGTTATCTAATGGATTATAATGTTGTCAGGATTTGAAACCCAGATCATCAACATAACATTCAATGAACTACCCTATGAAGGTTTTGAATATGTCATGCATTGTATGTTGGTATGCGGTACCATAACTTTTTATTTCAATGGGAGTTTTCCAATATCATAAAAATCCTTGGGGGAGTCTAAATGTTGTCGATTCTTCATCATCTGGGGCTATCCAGATTCTATTATACCCATAGAAGACATCCATAAATAAGAGGGCTTGATAACCATCCATTACAACAATATTGAGTTTTATAATTTGAAGAAGGAATTAATCATTGAGATAATGGTGGTTGAGATCTCTTAAGTAAATGAAGAATCTAATTTTCCCATTTTTACTCATAAAATTGGCAATTTTTGTCATCCATTTTGGATAATTTACTGCTAGAATAAAATCAGACTTGATGAGCTTATCCACTTTAGCTTCAATCATGGAGGCATGAGTTGGTTGTGACTTTCAAGATACCTATTTCTATAACTAATTATCCTCTAGAGAAACAAAATGATGGGTGGGAACATTCGGATTCAGGTCTGGAATCTCATTTTAATTTAAAAAAAAAAACATCTCGGTGTTTCTTAAGAAAGGAAGTATATACCTCTAAATCATTGGGAGTCATTTCTACGCGAATCCAAGGGATTCATGAATCATTTTTTATTCCTAGATTTGTCTTTCTAAGTTCATCCAAAATCATGTAGATTCCTTCCTCAAATTCCATAGGGGAATCCCTGATATCATCCTATTCTTCCTCTTTTTCATGCTTCAAATATTTCTCCTCTACCAATGGAGTAGGTGGTGAGGAAATATCATTGGAGGGAAGAGGGGAGTCGCTATTTAGACATCCAGGGGTGATGCAATCATTTCTAGCTCACTTTCTGGTATAAATCCTTCATGAACACCTGAAGGAGAAATGAGGGACAGAGAATCATCCACTTCACCTTATCCAATTTTTATGAAAATTTCTTCCAGCCCAGTTGATGAAATAGGGATTTTCTGGATCTCATGGGATGGAATGAAGAAGTTTTAATTCAATTTTTCATTATCACTGGGAGGATTGATAACTTCTTCAAAACTATTGGGCTTAGCCGTCATGATTTAAATTAAGGATGTTGTTGAATGAATTCTTGAATTTGGGCCCACCCCTTAAATAGGATTAATTGTTAGAATATAATCTACACTAGGCGTCTTTAAAGAATCATCTAAGATCATCTCTATATCATTGTGGAATTAATCTGGTAAACATTATCATCCATGTATTGTTTTTATCCCTTGTGGTAGAATCATGAGTTACTGTATTATGTCTCATAGGATTTGAACAGGGCCCTATCACCATACAACATGCTAAGTAGACCATTGATACAATACTTGAGACATTGATGTATGACAACTGAATGGTCTCATGATAATGTATCAAAGGTCTTCCCAACAGAATATTGAAACCTATATCCTACCGAGAAACAATGAAATCTAAATTGGACATGAGATCTCTGAACAGAGTTCTAAGTGTGATCTCACAAAGAGGCTCTTTATCATTCATTTCATAAACATGTAACTTCATCATGTAGGGGGGAATTGAGAGTCATTATGTCCCAATTGGGGAAGCATTTAGACTGCAATGAGGTTAAATTCCAAGATATTCTCAATCAAGGCTCATCAAACATCAACGTAATTTATCTTTTCAGATATATAAAATTGTCTAACGTATCCTTGTATGATAGAATCCTAATCCTAGTCAGTGAGGGTTAAGACCACATGACATTTCTCAACATTATTCTCCACACAATATACGTCATCAGTAGATACCTTGACTTAAAACTCATGAGGACTTGACAATGCCTCTATGAGTGCTTCACGTATGAATTTTGATAGACTAAAAGAATTTAGGATTGACAACATAACTAATACCTGGGACAATTTATTCAAAAATTCATACATCTAGTCTAAAATAATGTGTCTCCCATTATGGGAGTGTTTCTTCAAAGGTGTATTTGGAACTAATGTTCTTGATGTGGATTCATGATCCCTTAGAGGCTCTTGGTAGATTGGCTTGTCTAGGTATGCCTACATGTTTAGGGTAGTTAACTAGTATCATGTCCTATAGTGAATCATCTAGGATAATTGTGTTAGGGGAGAGCATGTCATATGTGGTGGAAATCATTTGTTCATACTAAGCTTTCTTAGGATCTCTCCCACAATTTTTGACATTGTAGATTGATTAATAAGGGGTGTGGTTAAAGTAGTGACTTATAGAATGACTACATCCTCACTCGTACCCTCGAATCTAATGGATTCTTCCCCCAGTTCCCCACTCATGTGCATGGAATTCGGGTTAATACCCAGAATCATCATCTATAATGGGATTTACAAAACTTATAACATTAATGAAACTGAAGAACAAATCCTCTTCTGATGAATATTCTGTCTTATAGGTCAATTATTATTGTACCATTTGGTGGGGCGGTGCCCGTACATTCAGGATATTATGAATGCATCCCACAAAATTTAAGAACACCATAAAATTTCGTTCAAGTTCATATTTCTACTTTTTCTTCTGATCTTAATGGCCATGTCACTTTTTAGTGGATTCTCCTTCAGAGGACTGAGCTACCGATGAAGTTGGTTGTACTATATAGGGAGTTGCAGGAGGCACAATTGGCTATGTTAACTCAATTTATAGAATAGAATGATTTAAATTAATCATTTATCCGACCATCCAGTCACTAATATTCTATTAACTCTGGGTATTAACTTATTTTTATTCATTTTCTTCCTCTTCTAGGATATTGGTGGAAACATACACCACCTGAGTGGGTGAATTCTTCACCATCAATTTCCCAAAGTCTACCAACTTTTTCTGTAGTTATTTGAAAATAAAGAAATTATGTATGTGTTTTCCCAGTATATGAATAAAGGGGAAAAATTCATGATATATTAAACACATTAATTGTAGTGAATCAAGGTGTTGGGATACTTGATTATGTTTGTTTCCAATATCGAGGTGAATTAATCCAGGACTTGGTTATCTCAACAAGAGTGGACCTTATTTCTCATACCCAGAAATTTTTTTCCACTGGTCTCTCTAATCATATTGATGAGCAGGTAGTTCTATTGATACTCAATAGGTGGAGCCATATGTTATTATGTAGGCATTGAAGTAGGAGCGAGTATAGTTTCATGCTTCCAAGTAACTACAATGACCTATTCCTTTCATGTTCTCCTTCCCTAAGTCGATGGAACAATTCAATACTTCATTTTGGTCTCTGCGCTGGATAGTTCCACCTTTTTGATCAATTTATGCATGCTCTCAAAACCCTCATGTCTAGATCATAGGGATTAGCAGCATGCACAACTTGTCACAAATATTTTCTACACTGACAATCAAAAAATTCTCTTGAGATAGTAGTATATTTAATGATTATCTCAACCCTTTCCATCGATTAATGAAAAATGAAGCATTTTCATTCTATAATTGTTTATAGTTTCTAAGGTTAAAGATCATAATATTTTATATTGTTGAACTAAACTTGAAAAGAATCTTATATATAAGGTCTTTCCACCCCGTGATTTACTGTGACTACAAACTTGTGTACCACACGAAGGATGTCCCTTGAAGCAATTACATAAGGAACCTGAGTTTCACATCTTCTTATTATTCAAGGGTAACCATCATAGGGTCACAATGAGAGAAGGAATGTGTCAACTACTTCTCTGGGTCTTCTAAGCCATTAAATATTTGAAATATAGGATTCCCAATGTTTGGAGGGGGATGATTTGGATATAACCATTCTGGGTAAGCCTTCTATAATAGTTATATCAGCACAGGTCGTACCCCAATGTATTCCAATTGAGTTGTTAGTGACTCAATGGATTTTATGAGAATTCTAGGAATTTTAAGTAGATCTGGAACCTATACAGGTATATAAACTAGAGCTTAAATAGGTGCATCAACCGATATGGACATTTTTTGCGTCACTATTGGCACTTGTCATGGGTATCCTATAGGGGAAGGCCTGTTAAGATGTGTATGATCATGTTTTGGTTTTGTACCCAATGAAGGAAATTATCGATCTCATGTTGTGGGATCCAAATATATTGGTAGTTGGTATCCCACATTGAGAGTAAATTCCAAATCTAATTCATTTTTTGTGAAAGACATTCTTTGTTGATGTGCGTCAGTTGGAAGCGTGAGTTGAGGACCTTCTTGTAGAACATATCTAGCATGAAGGCTACCTCAGAGTAGTTCTACATTGATTCTCCTCAATTATTACATATCTTAATCATATGGGGAAATTATTTCTTCTAGATAAAAAATTTGAACCTCCATGAAAGTGATATGAGGCACAATTTGACTCGTTCCCTTTTCCCTATTCAATTACATTTGAGGAGTTAATGGTGGATTATTTAGGGGAATTCCTAGATTCTTGGAAAGCCTCCAGTTTCTTTTATGTACACCTTATTTATTTGTTTCAGTGTATACTAGATTGTGGACTAGAACCTACTCCTTTGACCCCTATCAATTAGAATCATGTTCTGGATTCCTTTCAGTGACAACATTAATTTCATTCACTGATGTGAAATACATTACATGCATTATTCGAATGTCTTCACAAGACAATCTTATTATATGTCCTCTACATAGTCGTGTTCGCTCATTTTTTTATTACTAGGAGTTTCTTGTTGAATAATAACCAGAAGGGAATTTCAAGACATATTGGTCATGCATGTACCCAATGAGGATACCGGGTCATGAGATGACATGAACTGGGAAGTTTAACATTGAGGAATTTTTTTTAATCACAAGAAAACAAATTTCGATTTAGGAGGTGATTGTAAAGGTTAAAATACCCCAACCCTGATCAATGGGGTAGTTCTTATTCTATATTCACAACCCTTTGGGTCATGTTTTCAATCCTTAAGGGTTTTGTTAAAAAAGAACCGATATTCTCAGGATGGTGTTTCCACCGAACTGCTATTGATGATAATATTATAGCTACTATTCTGATTTTATGGGTTTTTGTTCAAACGTGAGCCAAGTGATTCATTTGGAACACAAATAAATCACCTCTTTTGTAAGACCAGTTCACTATTTGTGTCATTTTCACTATATAAATACTTACATCCTCTAAGTGGGATTCCTAATAGATTTTCTAAGATTCTTGATACAAAATTATCTTAACAACCTACTCTCCAATATCATAATGTTGGTGAGAGTCGGTCAGGGAATGTTTTTATTGAGCGTATCTTTGATCATGGACAAATTTTGTTTTTTAGTCAGCCTAGGGCTATGATATTGCATGATACCAGCTTTGGATGGCATTTCTGATTACAGAGTGCAGTGAAATACAAGTATCTATGTGAACCCCATCCTCTGATTTGAAAACTAGATGGGGTATCTATGATCATTTTTTTTCAACCTCATTATTGTGTTTAGGAATACATATTGAACGGAGCCTTGGTTTTTATCAATCTTTGGATTTCATGAATCTTGGAGGGTTCAAAGTCAATTTGGAACTACAACCCTTTTATTACATTGACATGAGTTTGATAATCATTATATGGAAATACCTTTTCTTTCATGTGATGCTGAATTTTCGATTTTATGAGGTGAATTTTGTGATAAATATTTATAAAATGCATATGGAATGATTTATTGAGGGGTGCTAAAAGCCAATACATAAAGAGTATGTCATCTTCAACTAGTTTTTTCCTCATATTTAGCATTTCTTATTCATCTTTATTCAGACCTTGGGATATCTTATGGTGGAAAGAGGATTTCAACTTCCAATGAAAAATCATCATACATGATCAGACTCATGTTTTCAAGTCCCTCACAATAGGAGTTATTTCAAATCACTACATTTGTAATTGGAGAATTCCTATGAAAATTCCTCGATAAATATATATTTTTTATTTTAAAAAATACACTTTTCAGTTTAGTGGGAACCATATAGAGATATAAAAACATCCAAGACAGTTACCGCAAATTAAGAGACACAAATTTAATCTTCACAAATTAATATTTCAAATTCAAAATAACCACAAAATTATTTCAAACCATGCACCCATACACTACTTGATATTTGAACCATCATCCATCATGAGACACCAACTGAAAAAATTGATGACCTAACACTAAAATCTCAATTGTTGATTAATAAAAACCATAACATAGTCCACAAGAACCTAATATCACCATCATCAACACCGCAAAATACCACAAGATCTAATGACCAACACACAAATCCTAGATGTCTCCAAAATTCCTCAAATAAAATGCAAGCCTTCAATATCTACCACTAGGACCCAACTGTGAAAAAAGCCACCACAATACATCAGTGACCGTTCGAACTCACATCTCAAATGACTGTTAATACCACCACTCAAATACACCTCAGAGAGAGTTGTAGATTCATAGAGAAATATTAGAAGAAATAATGGAAAATTAACTTTAAGGATCTCATCTACATGGCCCCATAACACTAATGACTGGAACTGTAAATAGACACAAATATCACTCGATCCAAAAATAATCCAAAAAACCTTCACTGATGGAAGGGTATGATCATTAGATGCTACAATTAAGCATCTGAGGGACTGAAAAACTCTAATGTTATGTGAATCCTGATTGTTGATCGGATATTTATTTTTCAATAGTGTATGATGAAGATTATTCATAGATTCCTTCTTATAAGCGATTGGGGCCACTTTATATGAAAAGTAATTATCATGGGATGGTGTCTATTCCTGCCATGAAGATTCCATTGGGATAGGATGATTACCTTTGATTGGTGTGGGTTAATGTTCCCAATCATATTGTCCATATAATATGGGGAGTTTTCCCCCATGAACTTCCTGGATAGGAGAAAAGGTGTGTGTCTACTCTAGGCTGATATGATGACGATCCAACCCATTTGTTGGGATAAAGTTATGTTTTAGTCCCTATGGAACTAGTTTAATCATTGTTATGATTTCATGAAAAGTATTCCTGATGTGGGTAGGAATTTTTTTATAGCATTTTAATATTTATAGGATATTATTGTTGAATAAAGTTATTAGAATAGAGATAAAATCTCATGCCAATTTGGGAGTAGGTGTATCTGTCTGATCATTTCCACACTTTTTGACAATTTGTTACTAAATGTACTCATGTGTGAGGAGATTTGAGTCTGCCCCTTTCTTTTCATCGGGAGTTTCCAACTAGCCTCTCTTGATTCTGATAGAAAATTATACTAATATGCATGATAAATAAAAGCATGTGTGTGTATGTGTTCTTGATTTTCCATCAAACTAGGTTGGAAGGCTTCTCGGAATGCTTCCATATGAGTTTACTAGATGGATTGGTGGTGTAGGGAGGTGTATGTTCCTTCTCAAGATATTCCACCTAATTTGAATGGTGTGATTCATTGGGTTCCAAAGATGAGTTTGTTGGATTGATGAAAAATGGCAGATGGGTGTCTGTGCCCATTTTCAATTTTACACCATGTTTGGTTGGTGTTCTTTTCTAGAGGGAGAAACTATGTGAACTTTTTCACTATTGGTAGGTTGTCATACCATGTGGGTTGTATTTCATACCCATCATTGAATGACCTAGGACGGTCGGCCAAGGATAACACCTTCATCATGTTGAGGGGTTACTACCCTGTAGCATTGGATGGAATGATTGTTAGCATGTGCCCTCAAAAAAGACCCATGTGTCTTCGGGTTCAATCCATATACAGACTCATGATCCACCTACCTAGGATATGAGATGGATTGGTTTTCACATTTGGGGGATAGGATCATTAATCGGTTGAATATGGCAATCGACTCTGTCTACTTTTGGACCACGAGTCATCATTGTCGGGATAATTGGTGGTGCTGGTTGACCTGGAGGGCCTGTCACACAGCCTCCACAGTCCAGATTATACCATTATGATGGTACATTTGGATTAAGGAGTTTGAGACCCAGTTTTGAAGATACCAAGTTAGCCATAGCATCCTTCGCACGAGCGAGGACCCAACCTATGAAATAGCCAAGGAGTTCATTGATGAAAACAGGAATTATGTGATTGGATTGAGGGTATTTATAAAACGTTGTTCATATATATAAAATAAAAACAAAAAATGAGAAACTCCTTCAAAGAAGCATCTCATTCGAATGAATACATGCATGATTGATTGTATTTTCTATCCATCTCTTATCATGTTAAAGGTGTCTGACGGGTGTGTGACATTATCATCTTGGTTAAATATTCACATAGGGTTCACCATTTTTTTCCATCACAATTTTGTTCATGTTTGGAATCATCATTTCTTATCAATTTCCCAGGGGTTTGTTCGTGGAACCAGAAACACCCAACTTTTCTATATCCAAGTGGACATGCTTTCCAAAGACATGTTCTCATAGGGATTTTTGGTCGGCGATGCATATGAAATCACATTGGGTGATAGGATAGGAGGTTGGGCTCATCAAACCCTTTTAGGGGGATTACTAATTTCATCGATACTCTTTTAAAAAGTTAATACATATTCATGAATCATTTATCAAATCTCAAGTATGATACAGATCACCCTAGAATAAATAACCAGCAATTAGAATGTACAGAATATAGAATAATTTGTATATATCTGAGGTTATTAATCAATGGATATATATATATATATATATATATCTGAGGTTCTCTATCAATGGTCTCCTCTTATGTACATAATATTGATTATTTACCCATGATTATGATAATGGTGGTTTTCTGGCCACATATTTGGTGACTCTAGAGTGTATCTTCATCAAGGGAGACTGAGGTTACTCTGGATTTTTATTGTCACCCAGGGAGATGAGAGATTTTTTATGTTGGTATCGAACCCATATGACCATATTCCTAAGTATCCTGATAAAATAAATTATAACCCACATAGTTCAATGCCTATTAATGGGGAACATCATAACTTTTAAGGTTATATAATAAGGACCTAATCATACAGTTTAATGGAATGTGGAAATGATGTCTATGTGGAAGGTGGCCATTAAAGGTTTGGTGTGGGACCTATGCCGATGCTGCCCAAGGAAACTGTAAGGGATATAAATTTCAATGTTTAATTAGACCTTCATGGAGATATCGGCCAGAGATAATAGGGTTGATTTAAGGTATTGGGTTTGGACCTCAAGGTGGATTCCTACATATCACGTTTGGATGGGTATCAAAACCCATGTAGTTCAGTTAGTCTCATAGGGGAGTATGACCATTTTAGATGATTAAGTTGGGGAATTCCCTTGATGAGGATGCCCTGATAATGGACTATGAAAGAGGTCTCAACTCGTGATTCTCAACTCATGGTCATTTGGTGGTTCTATTTGGGGATTACTCTTGAGGATGATTCCTCGATTAAGGTGATAATGATTGGGTCTTACTCCTAAAGAGGATTCACATTATCTTGGGCCTTATATAGGCATCCTATGTATCCTAATTTGAATGAATTATTGTTCTTGTATTTCTATAAATCTAACAAGGGAGCATGGCCCTTTTAGAGGATTAAGTTGGGCCTTACGTATGTAGAGGATTCCCTGAGAAAGTACCATGTGAGATGTATGAAATAATGATTCTCAAATCATTATGTTTTTTGGGATTGAATTAGGGTTTAATCCTAAGGGTGATTCTCATATTAATGGGATTATTAATTGGAATTTATCCTAAGGAGGTCTCCCATTGGTCTTAGGACTTCGGTAGGCTTTATACATATCCTAGTTAGTAAGTGTCATATTTCTCGTAGTTCAGTAATTATCATAGGGGAGTATGGAATTTTGATATGATTATGTTGGGATTACTCGTAAAGAGGATTTCATGAGAAAGGACCTTGATAGATTCCTCAACTAATTATTCTAATATTATGATTATTTGAGGGTTTTCTTGGGGAATTACTCCTTACGATTATTTCTAGATTAAGGGGATTATTATTGGAGCTTACTCCTATAGAGGATTCCCATTGATCTCGGGCCTTAGGTAGTCCTTATATGTATTCTGGTTAGCATGAATTTGATCTCTCATAGTTCAATCAGTCTCGTAGGGGAGTATGGCCCTTTTATAGGATTATTTTGGGGCTTAATGTTGAAGATGACTACCTATGAAAGGACCCTGAGATATATCTAAACTCTTGATTCTAAACACATGATGATTTTGGGGTTTTCTTTGAGGATTACTCCTAAATAGGATGTCCAAATTTAGGGGATTATGATTACGGATTAATTCTAAGAGGGATTCCTATTGATCTTAGTCCATAGGTAGGCTTACTACGTAATATAGTTCCCATAGTTCAATCTGTCGCATGGATTTTGCGGATGTAACAATTACCATTAACTTCTAATTCCATGTGATTCAGGATCTGTATTAGAAGGAAGGGGATGCGAATAATATTTAAAATCACACAATATGCTTCTATACATAGGTGGACATGGAAAAAAATCTCAAAGGTGGTGGGACGAGGCATTGAGTGCCCCCATTTCCCCTATCCTTTCTCAGCCAATGGAAGTGGATGGGGATGATGGTAGATAATGTATGGGTTATAAAACTTACCTCTCTTCACTTTACCCTGAGGAGGGAATGAAGGTGAATGATGTGGATTTAGAAAGGAGAAAGAAAGAAACCTCATACACAAAAGGTTTGGGTCATACTCCAGGAGGGATTCCCTAGAATCAGTTTTGTTGCAAGGAAGTAGGATTCCATTCCATGTTAAAAGGAAACACAAGTGTAATCCTCATCCTCCCTTCTTGGAACAAAAGGCTCTGGGTATCATAGATGAAAATGGAAGGACATGGTCCTAACCCCTCTTTTGGAGACTTGAAACTCTCTAAAACTATCCCTAAGGTAGGGGTACCCATGACTGTGGATATAAAAATCTACAACTTCCCCAAGGAACCTAACCTTCTGGTAGGACTAGTGTGGGAAACCTATGACTGTAGAAATAGAAATCCAAATGGAAGACAAATTGGTTTGACTTTTCATTTGTCTTTACAATTTGTGAGGTCTCAATGGAGGTTTCAACTTGGTCCCTTTGTAATAAGGGAAAAAAGAAGAGAGGATCCCTTCCATAGATTTGTTTAAGGAAGGATCAAATGGTGACTTGTGTGGTTCCTGGGTCAAGGGTCCTCGTGATGGTGTTCTACACAAGGCATGGGTGGAACTGAAAATGTTTCACACAGTGGGAGAATGAGCCTATGTGAACTGGATATGCATCGAGAAATGGAACACCTAGGAAAAAAACTTGGGTGAGGCATTTTTTAGGCACCCTGGGTACCCTCTAGTGTCCATATAAGGGTCCCACATAGGTCTATGATTAAGAGGCCTCATTAATATGGTTTCTCCTTATGGGATAATGGTCCTCATGAATTTATCCTTTTTTAGACCCTAAAGGGACTTTGATATTACATATCCCTATTAATTCCCTCTTCCCTAGGGTTTCAGAGAGCTACCTAAGAAATTTAGGGGGACCTGGGAGACATTGATGTGCAATTTTAGCTTTGGGAGGTCATCTGATTATTCATTTTTTCAAATGATGATCCCTAGGTCATATTTATAAAAAAAATATAGAACCCTAGTGAAGTAGGGTTCCGGCATAGGTCCTCGGTATAGGTTCAATATTCATTCCCTCATCGTAAGGGTGTCCTACCCTTTTGGAATGTGCAGGGTATACA